>OX359275.1:27043238-27643238 GCA_947179155.2 Hedera helix | reverse complement strand
TGGACATTATTTGAATCTGCACAAAGTAAAGTCATAAACTTTCGATATTTATTGATCATACCGTTTCTTCTGATTTATCATCTATATCACGGTTGTTATTCTAATCATCAAGAACCATGTTGTTGTGAATATCTGTGGCCTGGGGCACAGTTGATAGGATAAAGGCGATATAATTATTGTGTCTTTTAGGGCACGTGGTGAATATTCTCTTTGGTCTGGGGCAAAAATGAACTGTTGTTGGTATGATTATGACCAAAGGCTGAAAACTGGTATAATCATTACCGTTGGTGTTATATTTGAATATCTTTGGCTCGTAATGCAAAGATGAACTATTGACTGGCATGATTATAATCAGGAACTGGAAATTTATATTATCATGACCAGCGGTGTTTAAGATGATAAAAGTTGATGATGTTTTTCCTAAAAAGAGAACCGAGTGGACATTATAGTCTGCATTATTCTTCTAATAGATTGCTCATTCCGCTGCTATTATTGATACAAAGCTTATTGTCTATTATATTCAATTAAGAACTCATCTGTTGAAGGCTAATGATAATTTATTTATCGTTATCTTAGTCATGATATTTCTTACTGGGCTATTTGAGCTCACCCTTTCTTTTGTTCCATTGTTTTTCAGAAAAAGATAGAGTAGCCGGGTCTAGCAGGGGAATGGAATGACGGTCTGAGTGATAGCTATTGTAGTCTTCACATGTTGTATATAGTGTGAAAATAATAGTGAAGACTTAGTTGTGTATTATTGAGTTTTGCATTTCTGTTCTATGAACTATTTGTATTAAAGATTATGTATTTTATGGCGTCTCAAATTGGGCTATGTAGGCATAGATTTGGGGGCGTCACATTAAAGGTAGAAGAAATTTTCATATTAGACGAAAGATCTAACACATACGCATTGTCATTAAGCACACCAAAATTTGGAAGGACCCATATTTCTTCTATTCCAACTTATGATGTTTTTCAGGGGGAAATCACTCACACCGTAAGAATACCATCACTTCATCGCCAACTTGGAATGTTTTAGCACGCCCACGTTCATCAGCAATAGCTTTATACTTCATATTATACTGTTCCAACTTTGCTCTCACCTATGCTTGCACATCACGTACATGCTCAGTCATCGTTGTAGCAGCACTACTAACACCTGCTACCTTTGGCAAAAGAACCAAATCCAAAACATGCTTTGGAACTTTGCGACAAACAATAGCAAACAGAGATATACTAGTGGAATTATTGATTTCGCTGTTGGAAGCAAATTCAACCTGCCCAATAGTCAACTCACTTTATAGGCTGATCACCACAAAGACATCGAATCATGTTCCCTGGTGAACAGTTCACCATTTCAATTTGGCCATCTGTCTAAGGATGAGTTGTAGTACTATACTTCAAATGAGTATTAAACTTATGCCACAGAGTAATCCAAAAAGAAGTTAGAAAATTTGAATCATGATTAGACACAGTAGAAGCGGGAATTCCATGCAAGCGCATAATTTTTTTTGAAAAAACAACTTCGTAACATGAACAATATCATATGTTTTCCTGCAAGAAATAAAGTGCACCATTTTAGAAAACATGTCCACAACTAGGAAAATAGAATCATTTCCCTTTTGAGTCCAAGGAAGACCCAAAATAAAATACATGCTAAGTTCGTCCCAAATATCTTTAAACACCAACAATGGCATATAAATTCCTGGTGTGATGTCGCAAGCACCCAAAAATAAAATCTTACTTTTGAAAAATAAATGTGTAGTAGTGCAAGTAAGAGTCGAACCCACAGAGAATGATTAATTTAATTTTATATTTTTGCAAATAAAAATAGGGTTTTTTTTTTGAATTAAAGAAATAATTTAAATAAAATTAATTAAAGTAAATATGCAAGTAATTTAATGAAATAAATGAGAAGAAAAAGCCTTGGTTTAAGTCAATATCCACCATCAAGAATTTACAACTGATCACTGATGCAAGAATAAATCAATTCATATTTTAAATATTCAACGTGGAATAATTACTCCCATTCGAATAATTTTCCCATCTCTCCTTAATTTTAGTTAAGCAGAAACAAGCGATCTAAATAACCCTTACTACTAAATAATCTCAGACAAGCGCTAAAGATTTAACCTAGTAGCTGCATACAGAAATAGAGAGATCGTTGAACTAAACAACACAATCCAAGCGTCTGCATTTAATCTAGATGAATATTCTTCCTAAGATAGAATAATATTTTGATAAGCAAAATAATTATTAATCTTAGTTGCTTCGCAAATTAAAGTGACCAAACAATTACGGATTTGATATTTAATTTAGCAATAGATTTCAACGAATAATAAACTAGTATGCATCCTAGCAATTAAACGAATTAATCATAAAATTAAACACAGAAAAATATCCAATACTCAAAATATAAATTGAACAATTAAAATAAATTAGATCTCACAGTGTATAAATCTTGATGGCTTCAATCACTTAAACCAAGAAAAAGAATTTAGCTACTCATAATAATAGAGAGCATCAAAGAATAGAAGAGAGAATTTTTATTCTAAGAAAAGTTATTTTTTATAATGTGTCTCAAGCCCTCTATTTATAGGCTCCATAAACCTCCTAACTTGTCCAAACCCTAATAGAATTTACAATTAAAAATAAAAGAAAAATAAAATAATTATTTTCCTAACCCTAGTTGGAATTAAAATCCAATTCGGAATAAAAAAATAACAAAATTCGCGAAATAATCTGATTTGGGAATTAACGCACCAAACAAACAAGCCCTTCGCTACAGTAGACGCCGACGTCAGCCGCCCGCGCGCATTGCGCGCATCAGAGCCCAAAACGACGTCGTCTGGTTCCTTTTCTTGCCACTGTTCTGCTCACCGCGCGCATGGCGCGGTCACTATGCTGAAACGACGTCGTTTTCTCTGTCCGGCAAATCCATCCGCGCATTGCGCGAAGCATGTTTCTTCCGCTTAGACCAAAACGACGTCGTTCTAAGCCGGCTACTGTAATCCTTGCGCGCAATGCGCCAATACCAACTTTCCGGAGTTTACAGAATTGCCCTCAGATTCTTGCGAAATTTACACTTTGGCCCTCCACGCTTATTTTCCTACAAAATAAAATAAATAAAAATAATATAAAAATACTAAGAATCCTAAAAACACATAATAATAAATAAAACACCTAAAACACTAAAAATAAATAAAAACACATAAATAAAAAGAAATATAAAAATACTATAAAATTACCTAAATTAACATAAATTAACTAAAATCCTATAAAACCTATTAAAATCAAAATAAACTAAATAATTAAATATTTAAGCACACAATAAATATAAAAACTAAGTATTAGGGCATAAAAATATCATATAATTTAACTCTATCAATTCCCATAATTTGAACACTACCTATACGAACTTGGCAAACGACATAGGTACGAACAATATTTTCAACATCTTTGTAAATCTTAAGCCAAAAATACCTCTCTCATGTACTATGGAAAGTCTTCTCACGCCGTAGATGAGCACTAAGACCACCCCTATGCAATTTCTGAATAAGATGCTCACTTAGAGAAGTTTTGAGAATACACAAATAATTTTTCTTAAACAAATAACCCTCCAATATATGAAACTCGTCATGAAAATTATGTCATTAACACTTTTCTCGAATCTCCTGAAAATCTTCATCATCTGGGATATAACGTTTTGAGGTAATCAAACCCCATAATTTTAGCATAAACGATAACCAATAACTCTTTGGGATATACAGGCGAGGGCATGTAGGCACGCTAGGTGCGTGTGTGCAGCAGCTTGGGGCTGGTTGTGGCAAGTAGCGCTAGCCGGGTGGAAAATTGGGGCATCGTACGACAGATTGGGGCGGGTTGCGGCAAGTGCTAGGCGCGCTGTATAGGGCGTTGGGGCACCTGGGCCCGATGTGTAGTAGCTGCTGAATGCTTGGGGCGCAGACTGCAGGGTCTCGATCAAGGCTTCGTACAGCCTAAGTTTTTGACATTTTGAGCATAATAAAACCTAGGATTTTCTAAGTGTTTGAAAATCAAACATCATGAAAATTAAAAATACGAAGATAGGTTCATATTTAAGGCCAAGTTAAAATGAACTAATGTAAAGGTCAAATTTTGACTAATTATAGCATGTCGTCCTCATATAATTGTGTAGGTTAAACGAGGATCAAAAATTAGCATAAAAGGTAGAGATGGAATCAGGTAAGTCGTTCTACTCTATGCACTCCGTGTAGGAAATGCTTTTAAATTGTTGAATTTCAATTGTTATGTGAAGTTAATTATTTTATGTGAAATGATTTATCAAAAGGAGTTATTTGCCATTTGATTAGGCTTAACTCAATTTGTGAGCTATTCCAGTTGGAATGATTATTATTGAGATATTGAATTGTTATAATTCTTTATTTGATATTGTGTCAAACCAAATTATTTTGGTGCGATAATCTATGTGTTAGTAATTGAGTTGAACAACCCTTACTCATGGAAGAATATATGTTGTGTCGATTACTGAAACGTTTGTAGCAGTGTTGTCGTATCGTTGAACCAAAACACACTTTTCAGATATTTTTAGTAGTCTTTGTGACGCCCCCAAATCTGGGCCCATACAACCCAAACTTGAGTCGTCAAAAGACTACAACAAAATTATTACACGGTAGAGCAACGTTCAACAATACAGTGTATAATAATGCACAACTAAGTCTTCACTATTATTATCATACTATTTTACAACGCGTGAAGACTACGATAGCTATTCCTCAGACTCTCACTCTATTCCCCGGCTAGACCCAGCTACGTTCCCATCTCCTGTTGAAAAACAATGGAACAAAAGAAAAGGTGAGCTCAAATAGCCCAATAAAGAATATCATGACTAAGATAATGACGAATAAATTATCATCTGCCTTCAACAGTTAAGTTCTTGATAGAATACAATAGACTACAAGGTTTAAATCAAAAACTGCAGTTAAATTCTTGAACAATGTTCAGATCAATAATAGCAGCGTAATGAGCAATGTATTAGAAGAATAATGCAGACTATAATGTCCACTCGGTTTTCTTTTTAGGAAAAACATCATCAACTTTTATCATCTGAAATACCATTAGTTAAGATAATACAATTCACAGTTCCTGATCATAATCATACAGATCAACAGTTCATCTTTGCACTACGGGACAAAGACATTTAATATAACACCAACGGTCATAATTATACCAGATTCAACCTTTGGTCATAATCATACCAAACAACAGTTCATCTTTGCACTACGGGCCAAAGAGAACATTCACCACGTGCCATAAAAGACACCGAACAGATGCATCGCCTTTAACCTATCATCTGTTCAACAATTATATCACATATGTGCCCCCGACCATAGATATTCATAACAACTTGATTTTGGATGATTAGAATGATATAAATGATGAACAGAAGAAACAGGATAAACAATAAGTATCAGAAGTTTACTTTGTACAAATTCAAATAATGTCCAAATTGTCAACATGATGTGGAGTGAAATTCAAAAATAATATTCAAGATCCACAGTTTTGAATAACGGTTACAGTTTAATAGAAAGGTTCACGTAAATAGGATGGTTCAATTGAAATGATGAAGTGCAACTATTATGGAACATATAATATTTTCAGGAATTATAGAAGCAATAGTTCCATAATAAGTTTCGATTTAGGTGTATGAAAGAAAATAATATCCCTTACCGTAGCAGGTTTGATTAACAACAGGTGAAGGAAATTAATATCCTTTACCATAGTAAGTTTGAATAATGGAAGATGAAAAAGATGGTATCCCTTATAAGTATAAAGGAAAATAATATCATTTACGAATATGAAATAAAATGATATTACAAACGAATATGGAATAAAAGTGTCATGTGATAGTTCGTGTAAACAAATTATTTCCACAAGAGACAAATAATAAATGAATACAAAGAGTAATTCACCAAACATGCGGTAATCCGCGTAGTCAGGTTATTCTCAGAGATTAATAAGAAATGAATACGAAAGGTTATTCACCAACAGGCGGTAATCCGCGCCGTAAGGTTATTCCCACAAATTAATAAAAATTGAATACGAAGAGTTATTCACCAAACAGGCGGTAATCCGCGTAGTAAGGTTATTCTCAGAGATTAATAAGGAATGAATACGAAAGGTTATTCACTAATAGGCAGTAATCCACACCGTAAGGTTATTCTCACAATTTAATACATGGAAATAAAAGGCACATCTTATGAGTAAGAAAGAAACAATATTATTTTCGAGAATCAAATAATGATAATCCCTTACCTTAATACGTGACTGGATATTGATTTAAATGAGGTTGATTAACTTGAACAGTACACGTACACTTATAGATCTTCACAAATACACAAGATGACTTAAGCACACTTAGAGAGAACTTTCACAAGAAGTATTTAGAGAGAGAAAGCAAGAATAAGTAAGGAAGTTTATGAAAAATCCTTAAGTTAATGCCTCTATTTATAGCAAAATTTTTTATCATAACCAAGATTTCCTAATTTAATCCAAACTGTTCATTTCAAGATAATGTTTAATCCATACCATTCATTTCATCTTTTAAGATTTCTTTAATCTAAACCATTCATTTAAAAATCATCTTTTAATCTACACCATCCCTTTCAAATTCTATATTATCTTTAATCTATACCATTCATTTCATCTTTTAAGATTTCCTTAATCTAAACCATTCATTTAAAGATCATCTTTTAATCTACACCATCCGTTTCAAATTCTATATTATCTTTAATCTATACCATTCATTTTATATCACCTAACTTTATATTATAAATAAATAACTTTATCAATTCAATTATTCAACAATAATTCACACTTATTCATTATTATGACTAATTGTTATAAATACAGTGTAGTTGGTTCTCTGAGTTAGATATCAAGTCAATTAATTAATGAAATACAACTGTTTAAATAATACCATAATAGAGATAACAATAATGCAGAAAGTGTGTAAAAGAAAGAATACGTTACTGTGTCATGACAATTATTGATTCAACAATGTGAATTACTGTGCATATGGTACTGTGACAATTATCAGTTTAATAATATGAATTATTGTGCATGTGACAATAAAGTCAAATATTGTACGATAACCACTTTATCAGTTTAATAATACGAAACACTGTGTAATGTTGTGTGCTACTGTGCAATACTGTGTGCTACTGTGCAATACCGTATGTTACTTGTAATACCGTATATTACTATTCTTTTACCACCGGATATTTTAACAATTAAAAGTAATAGTACCATTGACCATTTAAAAATTATTTATGTCATTTTCTATATCCGACAATTATTCTTTGTGGGGTCCACCAATGATTGGTTCGTACGGCGCCGTCGTACAAATATTCCCTAACCAAACGAATATTGTCCGACATAATATAATTTACACATAACATCCTTAACTTTTAACTTTATCAATTTAACCACTTACAGTTTCATGAAAATATATATGAAGAAAATTAAATTTTATATTTCATAAAATTCGGGGTCTTACAGTCTTGATGTGTCGAGAAACTAATTTATTATTAGTTCTTGCTTTAACTACCACTCAGTTTACTATTATGAACAATTGTTGATATCTTTTGTTGTTGTGCTTCTATTCTTTGAATTAGAATAGATATGAATTTTTAGACTTGCTGAGCAACTTTTAGCTCATTCTTGCAAATATTCTTAAATTGCAGTTAAAGAAGTATTACTGGAAGAATCTGGCAGTAAAGGTAAGAAGATTAAATTAGAATTAAGAAGTATTTTATTATTGTCTTCTTTAATTATATTAAAAGTTAGAGTTGTAAAAGTTTGTAATCCTTTGACTATGCTAGAAAATAATATTGACACTATTTATAAATTTGAGGGAGCATTATTGGCAATGCATAGTAAGTTCTGTCAAGGAACGGGGTTGTCTAATTACGCGTCATTTTAACGAAAGGCCCCCTCATTCCTGGGAACGTTCTCGTTGTTAATATTGTGAATCTCGGATAAATAGATATTATAATATTGTAAGTCTCGGATGGATAAATGAAGTAGAAGTTAAGAACAAGGATTTAATATTGAATGGAAAAATTAATATTCTAGAGAAAATCATAATTTATATGATTTTGAGTTGTAACAAAAAATTGTAAAGTAAACGATTATGGAACAATGAATATGATACAAAGTTTTTAATAAACAAGTTTTTATCAATTATATTGTTGATGAAGGTTGCGGATAAGGTTGTTTAGTCAACACCATGGCCGTTGTAACAAGGGCACGGATTTTGGGGCGTTACAGCAAGCCCATGAAATTTCCCCACCTCAGTGAATTTTTTGGAATTGGCCATTCTCGAATAACTAGAACCTTTTATTTATCTAACTGAATCCCATATGCACTGACTACAAATCCCAAAAATAGAAGTTTGCTCTCTAGAAAAGTATAAATTTTAAGGTTAATGAACAATATATTCTCACGAAGTGCCTTAAAATTTGTTGTAGATGCTAAAAATGATCAAAAAAATTAGTATTATAGATTAAGATATCGTCAAAATATACCACCACAAATTTATCAATGAAAGGCTTAAGTATCTGATTCATCAGCAGCATAAAAGTACTAGGAGCATTAGATAAATCTAAACAGCATGACTAGCCACTCATACAAATCTTCCTCGGTTTTGAATGCTGTTTTTCACTCATCAACCGATCTAATTTAAATCTGGTGATATCCACTAGGGAAATCAATTTTTTTTTTAAAAAATGACGAACCACCCAATCTATCAAGCATATCATCAATCCGAGAGATAGGAAATCAATATTGGACTGTAATTTTATTAATGGCTTGACTATATATCCACACGCATATGCCATGAATCATCTTTCTTTTGAGTTAACTAAGCAGGTACAACACAAGTACTTATAATCTCCCAAGTATACCTTTCCTAAAGTAACTCCGAAACCTATTCTTTCAAGATGTCGTTCTCTTTTGGGTTCATCTTGTAGTGCGAAAGATTTGAAGGACTAACCCCAGGAATCAGTTCAATATGGTGTTGAATGTCTCTTATGGTTGGCAAATCATCTGGTTCTCCTAATAATTCACCAAATTCAACAAGTTGATGAGTAGATTTTATACCTAATTATTGAATATTTCTAGGCTTAATTATTTGTGTATTTTTAGTATTTTAGGTATTTTATTTATTATTATGAATTTTTATTTTTTTTATATTATTTTTAATTTAAATTTGTAGGAAAAGTGAATTAGATGGCAAACTGGTAATTTCTGTAAGTCTTGGTGGCAAAATCAGAATTTCAGCAACATTTGATGGCAAATTCGTAATTAATCAGAATCGTGGTTAGGCGCTATACGCGCAAGGAGGTAGCAAGCACCACAAAACGACTGTGTTAGAATCAAATGGCACAGGCAGTCGGATTCAGATTATTAATTCAAACGGCGTCGTTTTGATTGGGAAACAGCTGCTTGGCAAACGCGTTTCAGTGGATTAGGCGGGATTTTTTCTATCTTTTTTATTCCTACATGGATTTTAATTCCCTTTTGCTTGGGATTATTATTGTAACTTATAAATATATAGCAAGAGAGGTTAAATAAATTAATTAACATAGAGTTATAGTAGAGTAAATTAGGAGTAGAAAAAATAAATTAGAGCAAGTATTATTAATCAAATTTGAAGAAGAAATTCAACGCGAATGAGCAAGAATAGAAGGCAGAGATTGGAGATCGCACATCAATAAGATTTTTATCTCTAAACTATTTTCTTTTATTTTTGTAACTTTACGATGTGGCTTAATTATTATTTTATGAAATTGATTTCTTTTTCAATTATATACTAATTTTTAATTAAGATTGCAATGGAACCCAATGTGTAGTTTAAAATAAATTATTTTCTTTTTAATTATATTTGAATATATAAGAATTGTTTATCATATTTTGTACATTTAAGTATTAATTATCAATATTAATTAATGTAACAATCTATATGAAGTTGACGAATGAATTATAAATTTAGGTCTAATTATTTGTGCGCGTTAATGTATTAATTAATTGTGAATAATTATTGGGATAATTTATATGAAATTGATAGATGAATTATAAATTTAAATTTGAATATAATAACATATGTTTGTATTTTCTGCGTTGATGGAATTCATTATTCATGTATAGGATAGAGATATACCTATATGCCATATGTAACCTTAAAAAGAATCTAATCTTCAAATCATTGTTAATTTAATTCACATAGAGATGTCGTGAGTTATTTTGCTAGGATGTTCTTTATAATTATGTTGTCATAGTGTCAGATTTATAGGGATTTGTTTATATGTCACTGAGATATGCGTATAAATACTATAAAGAATTCTCGGTTAACAATTCTATATAATTAATTAATTAAAAGGAGATGAAGAGATTTAAATGAAGCATTAAGGGAAATTATAATCTTAAGTCTTTAAAATTTGATTTTAATTCTTGTTATTTAATTAATTTAGTTGATAATTTTAATTAATTTTAATTTTATAATTTTAAATCAATTGTTTAAATAAAATTAATTTGATTTAAAATTAGTATTTGATAATAATTATTTTTAATTCTCTGTGGGACGGTACCTTTCTTGCCATTATAGTGCTATTAGATTAAAAATAGGCAAACAAGTTTTTTGGCGCCGTTGTCGGAGAATTAATTTGATAATTCTTACTAATATTAGTTTCAATCAAATTAGTCTTAATTTAAACTTGTATATATATATATATATATATATATATATATATATATATATATATATATATATATATATATATATATATTTTATTTTTTTACTTCCTTTTTAGGTACTATGGATGCGTTCAATTATCAATGCCCTTCTACGTGGATGAAGTAATTGAGTGCGCCAAAAATAATTGATCTTAATGCGATATTTGAGCAATTGCTGCACAACTTGAGAAGCTTTCAAGGAAGATTGACGTAATTAAGAGTCAGCCCATTCAAAACTACTATGCCAAAAATCACCTTTAACTCCCGCACACCAGCCAAGAACTTTCCACAAATAGAAACACTCAACATATTCTTTCCCAAGGATGAATGAACGAAAATATTAGGTATAACAACAATCTTCTTCTTATTCTACCAAAACACAGTAATATTTTATCGACCTTTATTATGGGTTGCATCAACATCATGTTGCCACGAATGCCCCAACAACACATGATAGGCATCCATTTTAAATACAACTCATGCCACCTTATCCGATAATGCTTCCCAATAAAAATATGTAATTCATAAATTTTGGTTACCTTAATCGACAGACCCTTCTTTATCCAACCAAGCTGATAAGGGTTGAGATATGAGAAAGTAGGCAAATTCAAATGTTCCACTACTGTCTTAGAAATTATGTTTACGTAGCTGTAATTGTCAATCATCAAACTGCAAACCTTCTGATTTATCGAACACTACTTGAATATTAGATTTCACTACGTAAGTTCCCCTTGCTTAGGAGACAACAATAACTTACCAACGACAAGATTAAGTGGCTCTCCGTCTTTGTAAGCTACCCCAACATCCTCTAAATCTAAATTATTCCACTGTTGTTCCTTCGAATGATCATCTCATTTATGTTCCTGATTTGCATACACCACCTTAGTACCACGTTGATCCCTATTAGGATGAGGTTTGGAGCACTGGTTTGACCGATGGCCTAGTTCCTCATACTTGTAACACAACTCTGCTGGGCTTAATATATAAATTATTTTTAGCAGGATTGGCCCCTTCTGAAATCTACTTAGGAACAATATTTTTTTGCCGATGACTGGAACTTCTGATCTCAAAATTATCATTGGAAGTAGGCAAACTAGTAGTTTTTCTTCCATCTAAATTTCTAGCAGAATACAAACAAATCAGGCTTTACTATTTGCTACTACTTAACCTCTTTGCTTTCAAAGCCATATAACGTGCCTTATCTAAAGTATGAACCTGTTGCATCCTCATTTTGGATTGGATATTGAGAAAAAGTCCATTCACATACCTCACCACTTGCTAAACCTATATTTCCTGCAAATTAAATTGAGCCTGCCTTGCAAATTAAATTGAGCCTGTAATGGTAGAAATTCCTCCATATATGTATTAACTATCCACAAATTCTGCACACACCTCTAAAACTGCTCGAACAAATACTGTCGATAATCAGGAGGTAAAAAAAGTTATGTAACAAAACCCTCATCCTAAGCCAAGCACGAATCAACTCTTTTTCCTTGCGATGCCTAGTTTTCTACAGCAGTCTCCACTAAGTAAATGCTCCCCCTTTCAATCAATACACTATCAAACTAACTTTCATATGTTCAGGAATATCTATTAAATCAAATAAAGTCTCGACTTCATGCATCTAATTTAGGAATCCCTCTATATCCAAAAAATAATAAAAATTAGGTATTTTAGCCTTTACCTTATAATCAATTTGGTTGCACTGACCGAAATTACCATAGCCATCCAAATCTCTATCACGACCTGTACCACGACCAATCACTTGTCCGCTGCTTCCACCTCCACGATTTGGTTGTTGTAGTCTTTCCTCATATTCTTCACCATTTGAGTCACTGTTATTATTAAATTTTACACGATCAAGATATGGTTCTGCACCTTCATGACTAGGATAACACCCATCGTAATTCTATGCATTCACCAATTTATTGCAGATTTAATTGTTGATGTATACTGCCAACTTGCTACTGTAGGTTGTTTACTGACTCCCTCGTAGCAAAATTTTCAACCGTTTCTTCAGCCATCACCTTATTCAGATACAATTATCCATGCTCCAATACCAATATACATAATGGAATATGATCAGATTATAACGCTCTAACATAAATGTTATTTGTAAGTTTAAACGTACCAACAAAAAAGTAAAATAAGCCCTTAAATCCATAAGGAAGATATGAACTCTCAAAGAGAACGAAGTAATAATAATACTGATTGATAAAACATTGATGTTAACAAGTCCTAGTAATATATTTATGGTAATAAACTAGTTTCTTACATCAATTAGGAATAGAAAAACTAAAGTAAAGAAAATTAAAAAAACTAATCCAACTTTGACCAATGACTAGACTACTTAAAATAAGCTTTTCAGACTTAAAATAGTATATTTCATTGCCAAAGACCATGAATCTTGTAGCGTTCATCGCAAGCTTCAAGTTGATATATTATGGGTCATGTAACTTTCTTGGATCAAAAGTTATGTCACTTTAAAATTCTACCAACTCAAACACATCCGAACACTTATTCTACTTCATAATAGGACTTTTATTCTTGATGGAATTCTTAATAGGATTTGTCCACCGCATCATCTTGAGAATTCACCTCCTTGTTAGAAAATGAGCTGGATATCATCAGAGTTGGAATTTATTGATTTTTACTTAAGAGATTTGATATTTTTGTATGAAAAAAAATGATATTTTTACATGATCCTTCCTACATAAGTCATGGACTGAAATGTAAAATTAACCCTCTTATATATAATATTTTTACAAACTCCTTCCTCAAACTTTTTTTAGCATAACTCACCTTTTAAGTTGTATAAGTACTAAAAAAGGACCCTATTAACGTTTCTGTTAAAAAAAAGTGAAGGGGCCCACCATGTGTGTGGCACATGTGCAACAATGAGGACAATAAAGTAATTAAAAAATAGAATATTCCCACACTCTCCATTAATCCAATATCCATCCCCAAAATAAATTGTTAATTTGGAAATAAGAAAATCAAAAGTTATGAATCATTGTTTCACCTGCATATCCTTAATCTATTACCCCCCGCACCACTAATTGGCATGAAATTAGCCAAAACAATTTCTAATTAACAACAACCCTCATCTAATTTAGGCATGAATTCTCTCAAAATTAAGCACATGCACACTATTTTGATGATTGAAGACAAAGACGATGATTGATGATGGTGGTGGGAAATTCGGCGAGGAGAGTATCCCCACATGACAAGATCCAAAAATCAAACCTGCCCAAGCGTGATCCACCTTCTAAAAACCCTAATAATTTTCGACGAGTGGGGTTTTGTAGTTAAAGAAAAATGTGATGAACGGTAATAATTTTGTCTTTTTTTTTCTTTGCCTGGTTTTGATACCTAGTCTCATGAGTTTTGTTGAATTTCTTAAAGTACTACTCAAATAATTTCACCTCTATGACACCCACATATGGTTCAGTTTCGGTGATGATCGATTTTAGATATGTATCCACGACGCCGATGAGCTACGCAAATCAAATCTCTACAAGACCGCTTGTGATGGGTAAATATTGATTTTCAATCGGTCATAGTGGGAAGAATTCAATTCTGAAAGGTCCAGTATCAGTTTCAAGCCGGAAACAAATTCTTCTTTTTGGTCGAGTTCTTTTGACGAGTAGCATTGGTTTGAGAATTTTTCCATTGGGTTAGCATCGATTGCTAGATGTCGAAACTGTTGTTCATCATTTTCTTGGATAAGAACTACATTATTAAAAGGTACATCTAAAATTCAAAATCATCTAATTTTTTTCCAAATTTTGAAGTTTCTTTATGGCTCATCGACTTACCCATAATTTGTGAATATGAACTTCGAATACATGAATATATTGATTTAGGGTTAATTTGATGTATAGGAGTTGTTATTGTCTAAAAGTGATGAGTTTATGGTTGTAAATTTTTTTTGTTTGTCAGTTCTGCTGATACTAGCACAGGATCGGAGAGGTCAGAAGAAATGCTTTATTTTTTTGGGATCGAGATGATGATGAATGAGTTTCTTCCGTCGGGAAGAAAAGTCCTAGAGTTTGATAGATTTGAATGAAAAAGAAAAAAAAATTTTATTTTTTATTTTTTTATTGGCTAATTACTTCGTTGGCCTCATATTGTACATGTGACATACATACATGATCGATTTTTCCACCTAAAGTCATTAAGATTCCGTCACTTTTTTAACATAAAAGTCAATATGATCCTTTCTTTTTTTAGTGCATATACAACTTAGAGGGTGAGTTATGCCTAAAAAAAAATTTGAGGATGGGATTTGTAAAAAAGTTACAAATAGGAGGGTCAGTTTTGCACTTTAGTCTGAGTCGTGAATAGGTCTCACGTACATGTGAGAAAGATTCATCTGAAAATATTATTTTTTCATGTGAAAATATATGTTTTCTTCATTTATTAACAATATTTATTTTAGAAACTTATTCATGAATATAATTATAAAATATGATGGTAATGACATTTCTAATTGTGTATTTTTAATCTTGTTTATTAAGACTATCACAATAATTATTGGTGGAAATGAGACTATCACAATAATTTGTTTAAATTGTTAAAAGTATATTATAAGTAACCTTGATTATAAAGGAAATTAAAGTCTTTCCTTAAGATGTCTAATTAGTTAATATACTTATTTGATAGGGGAAAGAAAGCTCTAACCTTAATAAATTGTCTAAGAAATATTTCTACTTAATATAATGTAGATAAACAAAACTATTACTATACTCTGAACCTATCTAATTAGTTATTAATATTGATTTCATAAAATCAAGTCATTTGTGAAGTAACTAATTAACAAATTAAATGTACTAATGTGATCTTAGCCTAGTGAATAAGATTGAAACCCTGTGATTTTTAAATATTAAGTTCGATTTCAACTAGTGTAAGTTTATTTATTCTTGCTTATAAATTGTGTTTTCTCATTTATGTGAGATTTAATTTGATTATTGGTATTGTAATAGTGATATTTATTTGATTATAAGATTATATTATAATCCTTAAAATAAGACTTCAAAAAAAAAACACAAATTAAATGTTGTGTTAGATTGTGAATTAGATGTCAACCATAAATTCAATACTCAAAATGTTAGAATTAACATATGCACTGATGGTTAAGAAAAAGATAAAATTACCGAGTTTATAATCAATTAAACCTAGATGTAATGTAATGATTTTTTGTTGTAATAAATCAACTGAATATACACATACAATATTCTTCCATAGTAATCACTCTAGGTTATTATGGTGTTACTTATAATATTAAGGAGATGGTATACATGCAACTATGTTCGATGCCATTTAGTAAGATAAATTACAGTCACAATAATAGCTGAAAAATATATGCAAAGTGTGAAAACAACTAACAGTTAAAAAATTGGGGAGGGACCTGAAACTTACCTTTGACAATAGCGAATACCAAAGACACGTTAGTTGATGTTAAAGGCAGAGATTCAAGCGCTTTTTTCTTGATAATGCAATGAGACATCAGATCTAGAATAACTTAATTCTTCAACCTAGACAAATAGATGAATGGATATTCAAATGGTAATTTTGACATTTAATAATAAGGTGCGCATAATCTGAAATGATTTATATTTATTTTTTTGGATAAGTAATAATTGAAACTTTTTTGGACATATAAAACATAAAAAATAGGAAAAATCTTTCAAATACAAGTATTGATGAGTGCAAACTTTAAATCATATAAGATACGTTTGTTCATAAGGATTATAATTCCGAGACTATAATTCAAAAATATGAATTATAATCTCAAGATTATATTTGTTTGCAAGTATAACACTTAAGATAAAACTATTAATCCCAAAAATATCTTGTTTGTTTTTAAATTTAGACTTGGACCATTAATTTAAGAATTATAAAATGACTTAATAGTCTTTGAATTATAATTCCTGATTGAATATGGTATTAAATAGTCCCTCATATTAAGTCATTTTCTAATACATTAATTAATAGTCGCAAGTCCAAATTTAAAAACAAATAAGACAAAATGGGATTAATAGTCTTATTCTAAATGTAATCTTTATAAATAAATATAAACTTAGGATTATAATTCATATCTTGAGATTATAATCCCGAAATTATAATTTTTGCAAATAAATCTGACCATAGAAATATCTCCAAGTCTCTTCGTGTAAATATCAAATCGTGTAAATATCAAATAAATCCTCATTCGTAGTGAAAAAAAAATCTCTGTGTTGACAAAATCAAAGCACGCCAATAAATAAAGAGAAATTGATATTTTTGTAAAACTCTACTTACATGAATATAGATCATACTTATTATTTATATGAGTAGAGTCTTGCGAAAATATCAATTTCCCTTATGAAAATATCAATTTCTTAAATAAACATGTTAATAATTTCATGATTTCGTTATAGCCTTTTCCAAATGATTTCTTTATCAATAAATAGAACTCATATTAAATGAATCTTCGTCAATCTTGCTCCACTGCAAATGGACTATTGCAATAATGCAATTAAATGCGATATGAACAGCCAAGAAGTTAAATTCAAAATTTTGACCGATAGCGAAACACGGCTATAAAAAGTAAAATCTCGAAGTAGCAAATTTCTAAATTCAAATAGAAAAAACACACACAAACTAAACTAATCTTCTTACCACATTATGAATGAGTAACTAAGCACTTGCACAAAGGAAGGATGAAGATAATGAAAATTATACTTGGGGGTGAAACGGAATTTTAAAGATTCTTTGCTCCATCAAACTTTTGATTGAATTCTCCCGTCTACAACAAACAAATTTAAAAGTTAAACTTAATAACCAAAAAAATCAACCAACTTTGTAAGTGTTATTAATTTAACCAACATGTTATTTTTTTAACAAATTAAACATTGTACTTTTGAAAATCTTTTCCGAATACCCAAAAATCAAACCATGGTTAACCAACATGTTTTTTTTTTGCTACTATAAAAATTAAAGTTAATAACAAATTGTACTTTATAATCTTTTTAATATAAACTTATTTAATACAAAAATTAATTTTAAAATAATTAATTTGATTAAAAAAGTTAAAAATAAATTTGTATGTTTCTTCCATAATTTGATTAAAAAGGCTGATATAATTATTCACTTGACATATTCATACTAAATACTATGCCAATTTTTTTACAGTATTATTTTAAAACAAATAAAATTTGAAACTATTAACAAAATTATTACACTTAATAAATAAAATTTCTATCGAAAAAAATAAAAAAAGAAAGCACATTTTTGCTGCTAATATTAAATGCATTCCACATTTGGGTAAATTTTACCCATGCACATTACTTGGAAAAAAATAAATGCATTTTTAATATTAAATTTTAATATAATAATTAATATTTTTAATAATGATTTTGTTAGTACAAATGTAATGACCGAGAAAATTACGAATTCAAATTTTTTTTTTATTATTTAATTATATCCATATGAAAATATGAGGTATGAAGTATGTGTATATGTGATAAGTGGTATGATGAGATGTATTAAATTAGTTAATTAAATTAATTAACTAAAGAAAGAAAAAGATTTCAAGAGAAGCTTATGTGATAAAATCACAAAGCTTGAATGTTGGCCTTGTATGGCAATTAAGAAGATTTTTATTAAGCAAGTTAATTACTTGTATGAATAATGCGAAAGAAGAAGCAAATGAATTATTTGAGATAATCCAATGTGAGAATAATTGTTCGTGTACGGTTAACTATTTTATAAACCCAATTTGATGATAAGGGATAATGAATGAATTTATTTAATCAAGTCAAATTACTTGTATTATTAAGTGTTAGGGTTTTATTAAAACAAACTCAAGGATTTGTAAGTGCTAGGGTTATGTAAGCTAATTTAATTGAGGAGTCCAATGGACTTATAATTAGCAAATCTAATTGGATTATATTTTAAATCTAAATGAGTTGTTAAACTAGGTCAATTAATTTTACCTAGTAGCTTATGTAATTAAATTAAACTTTAGTCCATGTAATTAATTAAATAAGCCCAATGCTTATTTTAATTAAATGTAGCATAGTTATTTAAATGCTAGTCCAATGTGTTAATTAAATTGAGCCCAACCAATTAATTGGATGAGCCCAATATATTATATCCTAGAGTCCAAAGTGGAGCCCAATAGCAAGTCAAAATGTTGGCCAAATATTATATATATGTATATATATAAATAGATGTATATATGTATAATAAATGTAATAAAAATAAAGCAAAAATAGGGGATTAAATCCCATTTTGCTGAGATTTATGGGGGGCCCACATGGGGTGGCTTGATTTTGCAAGGTAGCTTCTTCCACACTTCTTTCCATAGTTGGCCAACCACCCTAGTCATTCCAATTGGTCATTCATGCAATAGTAACCTCACTTAAGCTCCTAATTTCACCAACACAAGATGATTAGTAGATTGATGAGGGATTAGTAATGTGTTATATATAGAGTGCTACTCTTAGTTGTTATGTTGGTTAGATCATTTGTAGCATTTCTTAGAGAGAAAATGGAGAGCATTTTCAAGAGAGAAAGAAAGAATACACTTGTGAGTGTGAGAAATTTCTACAAGAAGGGCTTGGTGAATGTCAAGTAGCATCCTCACATACTTTGGTAGGAGAAGAAGAAGAGCACACAAATCTCAAAGGTTTAAAAGTACTCTAACCTTCTCATATTTCATTTTTGTAGCCTAAATCAATTTTGAACGGTTAAAATCTATTTTTAACCGATCAAAACTTGTTTTGATGGTCTAGAAGTCTTAAACTATGTTATATATGTATATTCATAGTTTGATGTGTTTATATCATGATTTGGTATGTGTGGTATGCTTAAAAAAAGGTAGAAATGTTCATATCGAACTTTACCGGTAAAATCCTATGTAGCTATGTAATATATTTTGTGTCATTTCAAAATGTACAAGTTAAATACTTGATTTATATGGGTAGAAAGTTTTATGTATGAGTTTATAAGAAAACCCAACTTGAATCTCACAAAAATATGAAATAACAAAGAAGTTATAATTTTTTACCGCAAAGTAGGTCGTTCTGAAACCCTAAGTGGTTCGATCTTTAATTTTGTGTCAAAACGATTTCAAAAATGCCATCGAACTATGAAATATTGTAAGACAAAAGGTTAGGAAGACAACGACACTAAGTTGGTGTCATTTGGATGAATAGATTTCATTTTATTTAAGTTTGAACCTTTAAAACCAAGGATTTGTGATTTTAGTTTTCACTTTGTCCTTGTAAGCCATTTTTAGTCCAGTTCCGTTCGGAATTTGGATTTGTACTGTAAAGTGAAATTGTAGATCATGCAATTCTAATGAATTTAGACTCAAGAATCACCTCAAAATGTTTCCGTATGACAAAGTTATGACCAAATGAGTAAGAGAGGTTCCGGCAGCCAAAAAAATGGTCTGGCGTCTAAACGCCCTAGTGTACGCCCTTGCTTCTGTCCATGGGCGTCTAGACGCCCCAAAAATGCCTTGGAGTGGCGTCATGACGCCCGGGCTTGATAAAAAAATTATTTTATTATTTTTTTTATTATTTTTAAATGAATAAATGTATTTTTAATGATAAATAATTGATTAATTATATTAGATAATAAATAAAATATTATTAAATAATTAATAATATTATATAATGATTAAAATATTATTAAATGACTAATAATATTACTAAGATAATAAAATATTATTAAATGATTAATAATATTAGATAATGAATAAAATATTATTAAATGGTTAATAATATTAGTAAGTTAATAAAATATTATTAAATGATTAATAATATTAATAAAGGATTAAAATATTATTAAATGGTTAATAATATTACAATATGAATAAAATATTATTAAATAGTTAATAATATTAGATTATGAGAAGAATATTATTAAATGATTAATAATATTATAAAGGGAATAAAATATTATTAAATGATTAATAATATTAGATAATGAGTAGAATATTAATAAATGATTAATAATATGAGTTAATAAAATATTATTAAATGGTTAATAATATTAGTAAGTTGTAGAATATTATTAAATGATTAATAATATTAATAAATGATTAAAATATTATTAAATGGTTAATAATATTAATGAGAGGAGAAGATATTATTAAAGGATTAATAATATTAGTAAGATGATAAAATATTATTAAATGGTTAATAATATTTATAAATGATTAAGATATTATTTGATAAATAATATCCTTGGGAATAGTGTAAAACATTATTTAGTTATTAATAATGTTAATAAGTGTTGAGATAATGAAGAGATTAAGATGATTATTAAATGGTTAATAATATTGAGGAACTAGATGATTTATTATTGAAATAATAAATGGTTAAAATATTATTATACGATTAATAATATTATTTGTGGTATTTATATATTATCAACGGTGATAATATTATAAATCAATGAAGTGATAGTTATGTGATTTAAAATATTATCAAGGGATTGATAATATTATTAAGAGATTTAAGGTTATGATTAAGTGATAGATGATTAAGACATATATGGTAATGTTATTAATGTTAAATAAACCTATATGTGTTATGCTAATTGGAGGATCAATGTTGTTGAATATTAGGTCACCCAAAGGAAGTAATTTTAAGTTGAATAGCAGTAGTCAGCGGAACATGCAAGTTTTTCTGAACCTTAACTTGTATTTATTTCGCAAGTTATTTATGTAGAAATTGGAATTTATTTCTAATGCATGATGAAATAATTATTAAGAATTATTTCATATCTATATTGTTATTGACAATCGCACTTAGGTGCATTTGCATGACCGTTCACATTATGAACTGTTTAAAGAGAAATATCTATGCTATTTGTTTCAGCTAGATATTCCATGTGATATTATGATTGTTCTTGTTATGAACTGTTCTAAGTGAGGGTTCTATGCCAATTGTTTCGGCTAGACCATGTACGTTTTAAATTCATTAATCTGAATATTATTGAAGTTAGTCCAAACCATATTGTTGTGGTGCGGAATCTGATGGGATAAGCTGAAATGAACAGAGCAAAGTAAGCAGATAAGCTTACGGTCGGATGGAACATTCCCGATCAAAACGAACTAGATGGTTATATTGTACACTCTATAAACGTACGATAGGCTGATCACCTAAAGTACCCATCACCGGATATGTCAATCGAAATGATTGTTAATATTCAAAACGAACTGACAGTCTACTGTCAACAGGGTATTGTAAATACTCAAAACGTGTGTTCATGGTCTTATGACCCTTTCAGCATGATGAAGCAGTATGTTATGTCAATTGAATTATATTATTCAAAGTTGCATGTCTTCACAATTATTGTATATTGTTGAAGTTTCCAGAGCTAAATCTTTTTCATTCATGATATATCATTTATTGTTTAATTAAACTTGCTGAGCAAAGTAGTTGCTCACCCTTGCTATATCATGACCTATTTTTCAGTTAAGCCGACGAATATAAGAAGTGCAACGACAAAGTAAAGCTGAACGAGTAGATGTAATTAGATGCTATTTCTAAGTGGTAAACCTTTTGTATTATAAGGTAATGTTTATGTATTAAGGTTAGTGGAACCTGGGATTGATGGTACGAATTGTGATACAATTATGTATATTTTCCGCGAGATATTGAAGATGTATTTTATGAATGTTTGACAAGTGTTGAATAGTGAGCACCGAACCCGAGGTTCAAGGGACCCGGATTTGGGGGCGTCACAACAAATGCATGTTTAAGTCATTTGATGATGATTTGATTTATTTGATTGTCAATGTATATTTGTATCAAATAGTTTTTATGAAGTCCTTAATAGTGAAATTGATGTACAAGGGCTTAGAATAGAAATATCAAATTTATTAAGTTGATCTTATGAGCTTAATGAATGTGTAGATTATAAGTTCAAAATCGACCGTAAAGCATACACCAAGATCGTAAAGATCGGAGAAGTTCACAGAGTCTACTATTGAAACGTAAAGTTTTGCTGAGCTGAATAAGGATCGCGGAGTTTGATTTGATCGTAAAGCTAGACGAAGATCGTAAAGTCAACTTTGATTTCGTAAAGCAAAGTGACGATCGCAGAGTCTACTCTAAGTTCATAAAACAAATACAGTTCGTAAAGTTGATCATAGAGCAAAAAGAAAATTTGTAGAGCCAATCAAGACAAATGCATTTCGTAAAGCTGAAGGATCCAAGGAACTTTACGGTTGACAAAATCGTAACATATGACAGATATGACAACGGACTAATATCGGGATAATTTGCAAGATAAGAACTTCAAGACGTCTATTGGTCATACCAAGTTTAAAATGAAAATCAAAAAGGTTGTGTCTAACAACTATTTTGACCAAGTGACATCAGACATGTAATTACTATTTTTAGTAAACTGATATAAAGGCAGAGCTGAAAGCAAGTTGACACAATCCCTTAATATCAAAGTCAAAGATCCTCAAGAATCAAGGTATTAAATGAGCAACGACTATTTATCAACGGGAAGATTCCAAGGTCATTTATAAAATGAGATATCAGGATTCAGTCCGAAGAAGAACAAGGAACAAATTACAAGCCAAATTGCAGTCAAAAATTTAAAAGCTCTACACTACGATCAAGAACAACTTGTTCTGCTGCTAAGTCATTACTCATTGGACTTAAAGCAACTTAGCAGCACCTCTCAAATCACTTATCTTACATGTGATTACTGGTCTTATTGACCTCGCTATTGCCAAGTCTAAATGACTTGAAGAGATCTTAGTGATCTGGTTTTAGTGACATTTGCCAAGTCTAACTAACTTGAAGGAATCTTAGTGATTCACTACTGTAATATATCTTAGTGATCTAGTTTTAGTGACCCTCATATATCCTTAGTGAATTCCCTGTCAGAAGTGTAGAAGAGTGGATTAGGAGATCTTTGTACCCCGAACCACTTAAAATTTATGTGTCTACTTTATTTTCTGCTTTTACATTTCTGCACTATACTTTAAGTGTGTGTAACTAATTCCCACAAGTACAACTAAATTCAAAACTAAGAATTTTATTAAATCTGTGAAGAGGTTTTCTCAAATAAACATTCCGCTGTGCTTAAGTAAATTAACTTGTCTAATTTATTGTCTAGTAAATCTTCTTTAGAAGACAAAAATTTTAAAAGATCTATTTAACCCCCCTTCTAAATCTCTTGTGCCTCTGGAAAATAACAGATTTTTTTTAATATCATAAAACAAGAATGTAAGCCCGTTGTCACTTATCATGCTGATTGATTATTTAATTAGAACAATTCAACATGGTCCCGGTGTGATTCTAATTTTTCAAGCTAGCATTTGGCGAGCGACAAAATTATCAAATAAAGTATAAATAATACTTAAAAATAAAAAATTATAAATACAAACAAATTAATTTTAACTTTTTTAATCAAATTAATTACTTTTGCATTAATTTTTGTATTATTATTAAATAAGTTTAAAAACCAAATATTTGCAAAATTTTAAAATTGTGAAAATTATCTATGCAATTGTACTGTGTGTTCCAGTTCATTTATTCATTCGTTTAAGCCAAATGCATAAATAAAATAAAAAAGGCACTGATTCAAATTACTATCATTGTCTCGGATGAGGTATCATCAACTTACGTGCATGGAATTTGAATGTCTCGAAGTATTTGTTTTTAAATTAATTTTTGTATTATTATTAAATAAGTTTAGATTAAAAGATTATAAAATAAAATTTGTTATTAACTTTAAATTTTATAATAGCAAAAAAAAAAACATGTTGGTTAACCATGGTTTGATTTTTGGGTATTCTAAAAAAAATTTCTAGAGTACAATGTCTAATCAGTTAAAAAAATAACATGTTGGTCAAATTGATAACACTTACAAAGTTAGTTGAATTTTTTGGTCATTAAGTCTTAAAAGTTAAAGGTAAAAACCAAAAACTAATACAACTATATCAATGATATGTGTGTGTGTGTGTGTGTGTGTGTGTGTGTGTGTGTGTGTGTGTGTGTGTGTGACTTTTGTTGATTCTTTCTCCTTTTTATCATACAAGGCATAAAGAGCAACTTATTTTCTCAAAATAAAAATTTCTAGAGTACAATGTCTAATCAGTTAAAAAAATAACATGTTGGTCAAATTGATAACACTTACAAAGTTAGTTGATTTTTTTAGTCATTAAGTCTTAAAAGTTAAAGGTAAAAACCAAAAACTAAAACAACTATATCAATTATATATATATATATATATATATATATATATATATATGTGTGTGTGTGTGTGTGTGTGTGTGTGTGTGTGTGTGTGTGTGTGTGACTTTTGTTGATTCTTTTTCCTTTTTATCATACAAGGCATAAAGAGCAACTTATTTTCTCAAAATAAAAACTTAATCCCACTATTTCATAATATATGATTAATATGTTTTTAAATTCATAATTGATATTAATTCATTTAATTTTAGACAATGCAATTATAAAAATTATAAACTATTTAAAAAATACTGCAAATAAAATATAAAATTAAAGTTTAAAATTAATCTTATATTTTATATATATATATATATATATATATATATATATATATATATATATATATATATATATATATATATATATATTAATTTTCTAATTAGTTTGAGATTATTTAGATGTTTAAAAATATTTGATCTATAGAGGGTTCGCTTTGGACTCTAGATAATATGGAAAGATAAAAGATGAAAATGAATAAATTTATTAGATTTCGGTATGTTTTATTATTTATTCTTTTATTGGTAGAAGTTTAAAAATACTGAAGACAATGAGAATATTCTATTTTGTGAGGAAAAACTCTTTGTTACTACCTTTATATATTATATAATTTTTTTTTATTATAAAAAGAAAATAGCTGTGAAAATAAATAAGTTTCAATTTAACTTATGATAGACCTCATGTAGGTATGCTAAAATTTCTCTTTTTCCTAAAATAATGAACTCTATCTAAATACTTTCACGGTAAATAAATTTTATATAACATTTTAAATTTAAATTATGCACTTAGTACATGTTAGGATGTACATTTCGTTGAGCCTGATTGGGTAATTAATATTGGGCTAGACCCAATGATCAATCAACTTGGCAGTTTCTTATGAGGACTTCTAAGTCTGATAGGCTTGGGTTGGATTCTTAAATCCTTTCGAATGATGAATATTTACTACATCTAATCCTAATTAGAGCAGGGGTCATGTGTCCTAGGTGGTTTAGGATGACCACCTTCCTATTTAATTACAACTAGTCGATGAACATTCCTAATAGGATTGGTAAGAATCAAGTAAATATTATAAATACCTGGTTAATGATGGAGGCAGGGGTTACGATTATTATTACCCTACTAGATACTCAGGGCTCCATTGTTGACCTATCTTGAAACCTTCACTAACTTTCACACCGGAGAAGTCCACCAGCGGCCCAAGCCGTCAAAACTTTTGTGCAAGTATCGTTTTCGGACGAATAGTAGAACGGACAGACAGAATTAGGCATCAACATTGGCGTTAGAAGGAGAGCCTATAGTATTTAGTACCGAGTAAGTTTTCCATCAGAAAGAATTATCATGGCAACTTCACATTCGCAGCGAAGTTAAAGCAATTCACGACGACCACCTCCCTCTCAGTCTCGCCGGGAGACGATAATAGATAAAAAAAACGTTGCTTCCAAAGGATCCTCGATAAGAAGAAAGCTCTAGACATCTAATAGAAAGAGCTTAATAAATAATACGAGGAATTCAAAGAGGCAGGACATGACCTTTTAAGCCAGAGAGACTCGGTCTCTCACTCAGAACATCACAACCAGGGCAACGATAGATACCAGGAACGACGTAGAGACGGAGCCCGGGATCGAGACAGGGAGCTGGTCCGTTCCAAATCAATTTTCACAGCAGACTTGCGAAAGCGAGCCAGATCACCTACGAAGAAAGTCCGGGATGACAGACATAGCCATGAAAGTCATACTGTAGAATCCTCACCCAAGAAGGCTTCGAATAAGTACTATGGAACCAAGAAGACCCAGTTCTCCCCATTCTCCAAAGCTCTAGAAGAAGCAAAGATTGACCGTAACCGAAAGGTACCCACCCTAGAGATGTACGACGGAACGGGAGAGCCCCATGATCACACCTATTCTTTCGAACAGGCCATGCACTTTCACGACCATGATGCAGTGGTGATGTGTCACCTATTTTTATCCACCCTGAAGAAAACTACAAAGGAGTGGGTCATCTCCCTTCCATCCAGATCAATAAGCTCATGGGAAGAATTGCAGGACCAATTTCACACTCACTTCGGCAGCAACAAAAGACAAGCCAGAATGATGACATCCCTCTTACAGGTGAAACAAAGGCCGAATGAAACTATTCGGCAATACGTCAAGAGGTACCGGGAGGTTGTTTCTAAGATCAATGGGATCAACTTGAAATAGGTAATCCAGTTTTTGACTATAGGATTAAATTTTGATAAGTCTAGCAGGTTGATCGAAGAGCTCATCTCAAAGGCACCAAAAACTTTATCTGAGACTTATGAAAAAGTTGACAAGTTCGTGGAGTTGGAAGAGGCTCTCGCCAATCTTTGGGGATAATGCCAATAAGAAATTCAATGGCAAGAAGGGAAACGACAAAAAGGACTCTAACAGGGATCGGTAACAGAAGAACGATCCCCCGAAGGATATAAACAACAGAGGACTACACATCTCTGAACACCAGTAAAAGTAATATCGTCAAGGAAATTAAAAATCAACCCTTCTATAAGAAGCCTTCGAAAATCCTAGTTTTTGTAAGACAAAAAAACGAGGACAGATATTGTGCATATCTTAAAGCAAAGGGGCATGATACCGAAGACTACTACCAACTGAAAGACTTCTTAGAAAAATAGGTACGAAATGGTAATCTTGATTGTTATGTCACCGAGTCCTACAGGCCATCACCATTCGATCGTATTGAGCCCCCCCCCCCCCCCTCCCTTCTAAGGCAAGAGGTGTTGGTGATATCATTTTCGGAGGCTCCATCTCCACCCTTTTTAACAGAAAGAGAAAGGCTTTCAGTAGAGAGGCTCATCAAGTATCCGGCAAACAACATGATATCAAAATCGACCCATCACCTTCTCCGATGATGGTAACCCTTCGAGGATGGTCATTATCGCATAGGTGGGAACTATGGACATGAAACGGATGCTCGTTGATAATGTCAGTTCAGTCGATGTACTCTATAGCCGAGCGTATAATCGCCTGGACTTGGGGGGAAGGAAGCTAGAGATCTAAAATGAGTCCCCCTTGTACGGATTTAGAAATAATCCAATCTGTATAGCAGGGACAATTGAATTGCCAATGATATTCGAAACTCCCCCGAAGCAAGCCTCCATCATGGTTCGATTCTATGTTGTTCAAGTGGAAAGTAACTATAACGCTATCTTGGGAAGAACAACTTTATTAGCACTCAACACTCAAAGCAATTACCTCAATCTCGCATCTAAAAATGAAATTCCCAACCAAAAATAGGATCGGGGAGGCAGTCGGCGATCAGGATCTATCTCACATGTCTTATCTTTAAACCATTCATGTATCTTCTATTGGAGTCATTAAACCAAAGACAACAATGAAAATTGAGCTTGAACCTTTCATCGAAAGATGTACCGAGCCGATCACAACACCTGTTGAAGATACCAAGGAAATTCCTCCATTCCAAGGGAGTGACGAGAGAACAGTACAGATTGGGACCGGACTTCAAGAAAATACCAGGTCTCGGGTGGTTACCCTTTTACAAGAATATTTCGACATCTTTGCATGGACTCCAGCTGACATGCCAGGGATTGACAAAGTTGTAGCCGTTCACCAACTAAATGTCAACCCGAGCTCTAAGCCCGTGAAACAGAAAAAATGAAACATCACTTCTGAGCGACAAAAGGTAATAGATGAAGAAATTGAAAAGTTATTGGTTGTTGACTTTATCTTTGAAATCCCTTATCCAGAATGGCTTGCCAATGTAGTGCTGGTTAAGAAGCATAATGGGAAGTGGAGGATGTATGTGGACTATACAGACTTAAATAAAGCATGTCCTAAATATTACTATCCTCTCCCAAGCATCAATCAATTAATCGACTCTACCTTGAATCACACTATAATGAGCTTCCTATATGCCTTCTCGGGATACAATAAAATTGCTATGATTGAAAGCGATATCCCAAAGACATCCTTCATCATTCACCGAGCCATCTACGCCTACAAAGTAATGTCCTTCGGATTAATCAATGCGGGAGCTACTTATCAGCGAATGATGAACAAAGTATTTAGTAGCCAGATCAAGAAAAATATATAAGTCTATGTTAACGACATGATTGTCTGAAGCATGAAAGAAGAAGATCATTTATCAGACCTAAAAGAATGCTTCGAGAATGTCAGATCTTACAACATAAGGCTCAACCCGGCCAAATGCACATTTGGCCTTGGGTCAGGCAAATTCTTGGGGTATATGGTTAGCCGAAAAAAGATAAAGGCAAATCCCGAAAAGATATCAGCTATCCTCGAAATGCAGCCACCAAAGAAATTCAAGGAAATACAAAGGTTAACCAGAAGATTGGCGGCACTTCGGCGATTTGTGGCCCGACTGGCCAAAAAATGTCTCTATTTCTTCGGTACTTTAAAAGGGGCCTAGAACCAGAAAACATTCCTGTGGACCGAGGAATACCAAGAAGCTTTTGATCAAATTAAGAAGTATATCTCCTCTCCCCCGATACTCAGCAAGGCTCTCCCCGAGGAGGATCTACAACTATATTTGTCCACTACTTCTTTGGCAATTGGGTCAACTCTGGTTAAGGAAGATTCTCAAGGGCAAAAAACTATGTATTACATAAGTCATGCTCTTCAGGACGCTGAAACAAGATACCCAAATCTAGAGAAGTTGGTTTACGCGTTAGTTATTTATAGTCGGAAACTCCGACATTACTTCCAAGGGCGGACCATCCTCGTCCTTACAGATTAGCCTCTTCAAAAAGTTTTATACAGACTCGAGTTATCAGGAAGGCTGGCAATGTGGGCTATAGAGTTGAGTCAATTCAATCTAGAATTCCGTCATCAGACAGCCATTAAAGTACAAGCACTCATCAACTTCATTATTGAATGTTCCTTCCTTGATAAGCCAGAAGCAAAACACGCTGATTGTGATAATTCAACAAGAATCTCCGAAGAGCCTGTCTAGACACTGTTTGTAGACGGATCCGCTACTGGGATGAGGAGCGAAGCAGGAGTAATCCTCACTTCTCAGAAAGGTTTTAAAGTACAACAATCTATACAGTTCGGGTTCATTGCCACCAATAATATTGCCGAGTACGAAGCATTGGTGGCAGGATTAAAGTTGGCCCGAAGTTTAGAGGTGAAAAACTTGATCATTTATAATGACTCCTAGCTAGTGGTAAAATAAGTCTTGGGGGAGTACGAGGTGAAAGAGGTACACTTACAGGCATATCTTCAATTAGTACGATCCTTACTAGCATTCTTTCTAGAGCATCAGATACTCAGTGTGGTTAGGTCAGAAAATACAATGGCCGATGCCCTCTCCAAATTAGCAACTACTGATCAAGGGGAGTTAGAGGGTCCTGTTTATTTGGAAGATCTTCAACATCCGAGTACCATGATTCAGACAGTAATGGCTATAAAACAAGAGGATTCTTGGATGACTGACGGTCGTTTTCACTATTGATATTTATGCACAAGTATACACGGCCTTCAAGTAGTAAAGAGTAAGTCTAAGTCGATCCCACATAGAGTTATACTAATGTTATCTGAATAGCAAACTTAATGCAACCTAATCCAACTTAAACTATGATTAAAGATGGTGATTTTTGTTAACACAGATTCCTAAAATAATTAAAACTTGGCAACAAAGGTTCGATTTAAACAAGCTAAGATCACAACTTCACTCACTACCTCATTTAAACTTCACGCCCCTCTTTTCAATGCTAAGATCGAACGAATGATAACCTGAGAATATAAGCAATCATAAACCTCTTTCGATAGCTAAATGGTTCACACCCCAATAATTAGCTCACAATATTCCTATGTGACCTAAATTAGCGAGACGGCAATAAAAGCAATTCTCAATAAGGCTACACAAGGTACCCCGGTATATTCTTATCCGAGATATAAGTTAGGCACTCCATCCGAAGATAAAGATTCCTACAAGTACTACCATGCTTTAGGTCAAGTTATTTAATCAATTTTCCAATGTCATAAACAACACTACATTATATACAAAGTATATAAACCATACATGAAAAACAAAGCATAATAACCATTCATTTTCAATCCATATACATGAAAAAGAGAGATATTCAATTAAAACCAAGTAATGAGCTCCATTGTGATCCTAGAAATGAAGTTAGTTCATAGCTTTAGAAATAACTTTCATTAACCAAAGAGTAAGCATGTTCGGACTACAAAAGATCTGAAATAAATAAGATAAAGACTCTTAAACACAATGAGTTTAATCACTAATCACTCCTTTCACTTTTGTAGTATCCAAGATAGATAAATCTTTCTTTGTAAAGTCCTTTTCGTTTTCCAGATACTTGTTTTCTCCTCCGTTCTTGCTTGTTTTTCTGAATAGTGAGGCTTCATGCATATATCAGCAACGCAGAAGAAAACCCTGGCATTGGGCGCCTAGGCGCCCAATTTAAGCTACCACACGGCGCCTAAGCGCCTCATTGACTAACCAGAAATAACGAAAATGCCATTGGTTACTCGAAATGCCCTTATCACCCTGGCTACTTCGCGAAAATTTCACAACTGCCATTGACCACTCGAAATTACCTTTTCACCCTTGGCTGCTTCACCTAAGACAATTAAACATAAACACTAATAAAAATATCTTGCAAACATATAAAAATAGCAATAAGTTAATTTCAAGAGTACTCAATTCGTAGGTATAAATACCATTCATCAATGACACCGATCTTCAAATTTCTTCAAAACGAAGAGTTACCCGAAGAGAAATCTTTGACTCGAATGATAAAGTACAAATCTTCCAAATATTGTATTATCAATGATCAATTATATCAAAGATCTTATTCTTCATCGTTGCTTTGGTGCCTCGGCCCAAGGGAGTCCGATTGTGCTCTATGAGAAGTTCAAGAAGGAATCCGCGGAGACCGTGTGGCAGAAAAAACACTTGCCTATAAAATATTGAGACAAGGATACTTCTGGCCGACCATGCTTCAGGATGCTAAAGACTTTGTCAGAAAATGTCACAAGTGTCAACTGTTTGTGTCTGTCCTACATCAACCTCCCAAAGCGCTCGCTTGCACACTGTCCCCAATACCTTTTGCAGTTTGGGGAATAGATATATTGGGTCTTCTTCTACAAGGAAAGGGTCAGGTAAAGTTTGTGGTTATAGCCATCGATTACTTCATCAAATGGGTAGAAGCCAAGCCCCTTGCTAGAATCACCGAGCATACATGTCTTCAGTTCCTCAAAGAGTAGGTAGTCTACCGATTAGGTATACCGATGGTCTTGGTCTCTGAAAATGGACTTTAGTTCGTCGGTAAGGAATTCGAAGGATTTTTAAGTGAACTCAATATTTAACATCGTCGGACTTCGGTAGCCCATCCTTAGGCCAATGGTCAGGTAGAAGTCACCAACAGAATGCTTTTTAACAGAATAAAACAAAGATTGGAAGATGCAAAAAGGGTTTGGCCTGAAGAGCTTCTGCAAGTTCTCTAGGCTTACCGAACAACTCCTCGAACTACTATGGAAGAGACACCTTTCAAACTGATCTATGGTGTCGAGGCCCTGATACCTGTTGAAATTGGGATACCTTCACCCAGAGTCCAGAGTTTTGACGAAATACTCAACAGCAAAGGACTTTGATAGAATCTGGACCTATTAGAAGATGAACGAGATTCAATGGTCCTCAGGTTAGCCACTTATCAGCAACATACTGCCAGACACTTTAATAAAAATGTCAAAAATAGATCATTCAATACAGGCGATTTAGTCCTTCGACAGGCCGAAGTATCTACACCTTAGGATACTGGAAAATTGATGCCCACATGGGAAAGGCCCTATTTGGTGATCGAGGTTTTGAGGGCTGGTACGTATAAACTTCAGCACATGGATGAGAGGAATGTTTCTAATACTTGGCATGCCGTTCAGCTCCGTAGGTATTATTAATAGTTAGGATTGTTTATATTTAGTTAAATTTTTAAGGCTATAATTTAGCCGAAAGTGTTATCTTTTTGATATTAATGAGAACATATTTTACATCTTATTTTTGTATTGCTGTTTTGATACGTACACTTTAAATTCATCTCCTAGCCTCATTGGGTATTCATCCAATCAAGCTAGCAGGGGCGAAGTAGTATAAGTAAACAGTTATACACGCAGATGATAAAACAAAACTCATGAGAAAAGATAATAAAGTATAATCATTTAGTTATATAAAAAAATTGAACCGAAGCATTCAAATATAACAAAAATCAAATTGAAGACTCAAATATCTTTGGATTATAAAGAAAAAATAAATCAATGATCAAGAATAACAATTCCGAACTGATCAAGATCATTACCATTCTCCCAAGCAAGTTCCCGAGCAAATTCAAAGCCATCAATGAACTCATTTGCCACAACATAATATAAACATCTTTTTGGAAGTCATCCGAGACTTTGTACTCGTCGAAAATCTTTTACCGAAGTTCTGAAGCTAGAACGCTAGGGGAAGCAGAGGCTATCGACCCCCTCAACCAATTGGCCTCCTTCACAGCCCAACCTTTAACGATCAGTTTGATATTGTCCTTGAGGTTTTTCATCTGATAATTTTGAAGCTTGGTGATACTCTCCGATTGGTCAAGTAGCTTCTTTTGTTTCTAGACCTGGGCCTCGAGCTCTTGCTATTTTTTCTCCAGAAGGACTTTCTTGCATTCCCTAGCTTCAGCCAGTTCAATAGCTTGGGTCCTCCTCTTCTCAGAATCTTGCAACTGGGCCTGCAGGCAGCTGATCTCCTTATCTTTTTCGGTTCTTTCCTTCCGTATTTCCTCATAATCATTCTTCATGATGTGGAACGCATTATGTTGGGTCTTCAGCTGGTCCCAGATCTTGTGATGATTTTGCACGGCCTCGACACGCTCTTTGGAGCTTTCTTCCAATTTACACTCCAGAGCTTTCTGTTCATCGGACATTCGCAGAAGAATGACGTTTCCCTGTGAAAAAGTGCTCAGACTGCTAGAAATGGGAAATGTAATGCATCAAGAATCAACCAAGCCAATCAACGAGGGAGGCTTACCTTCGTGTAAAAGGAGAACAACATCTCAATCAGCATCTTCAGGTCGGTGTTCTCATAGCCTGTGGCAGCAAAAGGGATCATCGAGGAACCCAAAGTATTCAGACTTGGTCCCTCCCCCATTCTTCTATCTTTAGTCATTTTTGAAGGATCAACAGGTCCTTTTTGTTTCTTCTTCAACGTCTCTTATTCCTCTATGGTGACTGATTCATTGGTTTGAGGAGGAAGGACCAGTGGCTTCTTCGACTGATCAATGATGTCCAGTTCGGTAGAAGGGGAGCTCGGGGATTCGTGGGGAAGTGGAGTCAGTCCGGCTACTGCCTTCAACGAAGATTTGAGTACTAATCTTCTCCTCTTTATCTTCGGCCTACTTGGCCTTGGTTCTTCGGAAACAGTTGCTGTGACACCCCCAAATCTGGGCCCACACAGCCCAAACTTGAGTTGTCAAAAGACTACAAGAAAATTATTACAAAGTAGTACAACGTTCAACAATACAGTGTATAATAATACACAACTAAGTCTTCACTATTATTTCACACTATTTTATAACACGTGAAGACGGTAATAACTATCCCTCGGACTCTCACTCCATTTCCCGGCTAGACCCAGCTACATTCTCATCTCCTGTTGAAAAACAATGGAACAAAAGAAAGGGTGAGCTCAAATAGCCAGTAAGAAATATCATGACTAAGATAATGACGAATAAATTATCATTAGCCTTCAACAGTTGAGTTCTTGATAGAATACAATAGACTACAAGGTTTATATCAAAAATTGCAGTTAAATTCTTGAACAATGTTCAGATCAATAATAGCAGCGGAATGAGCAATCTATTAGAAGAATAATGCAGACTATAATGTCCACTCGCTTCTCTTTTTAGTAAAAATATCAACTTTTATCATCTGAAATACCATTAGTCAAGATAATACAACTTCACAGTTCTTGGTCATAATCATGCAGATCAACAGTTCATCTTTGCACTACGGGCCAAAGACATTCAATATAACATCAACGGTTATGATTATACCAGATTCAGCCTTTGGTCATAATCATACCAACCAACAGTTCATCTTTGCATTACGGGCCAAAGAGAACATTCACCACGTGCCATAAAAGACACCGAACAGATGTATCGCCTTTAACCTAGTATATCGCCTTTAACCTATCATATGTTCAACAATTATATCACATCTGTGCCCCCGGCCACAGATATTCACAACAGCTTGATTCTTGATGATTAATACAAATAACAGTGATACAAATGATGAACAGAAGAACAGGATAAACAATAAGTATCAGAAGTTTACTTTGTGCAGATTCAAACAATGTCCAAATTGCCAACATGATGTGGAGTGAAATTTAAAAATGATATTCAAGATCCACAGTTTAGAATAACGATTATAGTTCAATAGAAAGGTTCAGAAAATAGGAAGGTTCAGTTGAAATAATGAAGTTCAACTATTATGGAACATATAATATTTTCAGGAATTATAGAAGCAATAGTTCCATAATAAGTTTCGATTTAGGTGTATGAAAGAAAATAATATCCCTTACCGTAGCAGGTTTGATTAACAAAAGGTGAAGGAAATTAATATCCCTTACCATAGTAAGTTTGAATAATGGAAGATGAAAAAGATGGTATCCCTTATGAGTATAAAGGAAAATAATATCACTTACGAATAAGGAATAAAAGTGTCATGTAATAATTCGTGTAGACAAATTATTTTCACACGAGACAAATAAAAGGGTTATTCACCAACAGGCGGTAATCCGCGCCGTAAGGTTATCCCCATCAATTTGAATACGAAGAGTTATTCACCAAACAGGCGGTAATCCGCGCCGTAAGGTTATTCTCATCAATTTGAATACGAAGAGTTATTCATCAAACAGGCGGTAATCCGCGCCGTAAGGTTATTCTCAGAGATTAATAAAGAATAAATACGATAGGTTGTTCACCAACAGGCGGTAATCCGCACCGTAAGGTTATTCCCACAATTTGATACATGGAAATAAATGACACATTTTATGAAGAAGAAGGAAACGATATTATTTTCGAGAATCAAAGAATGATAATCTCTTACCGTGGTAAGTTTAAATAACAGAATATGAAAGAAGATGATATTCCAAAAAAAAAATGACATTTCTTACCTTAACACGTAACTGGATATTGATTTAAATGAGATTGATCAATCTATATATTTTTAATATAATTAGTAATTACTACATATAAATTTCAAAGTGTATGATAATTCGTATAATATGAACTATCAAAATTATATATATTTAACATAATTTTTGTAGTATAATATAACTACTTTAAAATAGTTTTTAAAATAATATTCCAAAATAAATCTTCCAAAGAAAGCTTTTAAAAATGAATCTTCTCAAAGAAGAGTCTTCTAAAGGAAGATTTGTGAATACCGTGAAAAATAGGAATTTATGAAATTACTACTCTTTAATAAAAGACTTACTTGAAAAATTCCTGCACTCCTTTTGGCTTTCAAACACTCAAAATAACCTTACTATTCTTAGAGAAAACTCATAAAATTCTTATAGAAAAATTTTATGTTTTAAGTGTGATTTTTCTATTCAGTTAAGCAAGCTATTTATAGGAGAAAAGAAAACACTATGCGTGGTAGGTGAGGACTGGCGTGCGCACGCCAGTCTGAGAAAATTTTCGGCGCAGCCTGTGAATTCTTTTTTCTTCCTCCAGCAAATTCAAACCAAAATTCCTCAGGTGGGTCCCATAGGGGCCCACATGTTACTATTCACGTTACTATTTCAAATAGTAAAATTAATTAATTTTATTTATTTATTTATTCTTCCTGTGGGTCCAACATATAAAATAAATAATGCTACAACAATAATTTAACAATAATGTAAGAAACACGTTACAAATCAATATTAATTTAATAATATAAATTACAGGGTATTTGCTACTGTGACAATTATTAGGTTCAATAATTTTAACTACAGTGCATCAACAATTATTGAGTCAATGATATGAAATACAGTGTAATGACAATTATTAAATCAATAATGCAAAATACTGTGTAATAACAATTATTGAATTGATAACATAAAATATTATACAGTGACAATTATTGATGAAATGATGTGCAACAGTTACGGTGTCAATTATCAGACCAATAATATGAGACACTGTGCAATACCGTGTGCTACAGAAAAATACCATAAATTACCGTATGCTACTATTCTTTTATCACCGGTATTTTAACAGTTAATAGTGATAACACCGTTGACTATTTTTATTTAAAAATGTTACTTCTGTCGTTTTCTATGTCCGACAATTATTCCGTTGTGGGGTCCACTAATAATTAGTTATTTCGGCGCCGTCGTACAACCCGAATATTCCCCGACAAAACGAATATTGTCCGACAAAATAAAATTTGCACATAACATCCTTAACTTTTAACTTTATCGATTTAACCACTTACTGTTTCAGAAAAAAAATATATGAAGAAAAATTAAATTTTATATTTCATAAAATTCGGGGTCTTACAGTTGCCTCTTCCCTTGAAGGTTCAACAGTATCAACCACAAGGGAAGACTCCGTCACCACCTCGGCAACAGCTAGCTCTTGCATTGGGCCTTTGAATTTTGCAGCCCTCAAATTGCGGGTCGTCTTCACTTTTTCAGCGCCACTCAGTTTTACCCTCGGGGCCTCGACTGCCTCAAGTATGGCTTCAGTATCAAGGTTCTTTCCTTGATCGGCCACTGCAACACAGCCAGAATAGAAGAATAAGTATCTTAACAAATTCAGAATAAAGAAACTCGCATGGCAGAGGACTTACGACCGAAAGAGTATAACCAGTCTTGGTCATTAAGGAGGTCCCGGTCCCACTTCATAGATGGTCACTTGGAATATAAGACCTCAAATGCCTCTATCCTTTCAAAAGAGATCTGTTTTGGATTCAGCTGGTCTTTGTTCGAGTCGGCCCAAGGTCCGACCATCTCAGTGTTCGACCCCTTAATGAAGAACCAATCCCCATGTTACCCTTTATTACTATAAGGTGTCTCCATTAAGGTCTCCCTTCCGAGGTTCTTTATTATTTGAAAGAATCATTTTTCTTTATTATTGGTGATAGAAAAGAATTGAAAGAAAAAGTCTATGGCTGGGGGGGGGGTTGACTCAGAGGCACACAATTGATTTAAACTAAGCCCTGTCGTGTGTAGTAACTCAACTAGGAACGGGTGAAGAGGGAATCGGACCCCGTAGATCAGTATCTATCGATGAATGTGAATTCATTCCCCCTCGAGCTGATAATACATTCTTTCACCGGCCCGGGTCTCTTAATTTCGTATAACTCTGGAATGTAAAACTCTGTTCGTAATAAATTTAAATGATGGTTTCAGATAGAAGAATGGATGTTTGCTACTTTGTACAAGATGGTGAAGTATTTGCTCCTATTATATTCTTCTATGTCTCTCATCCGCTCGACAACTAAGGGTTTCCATGGTTGACCCTCTGGGATCCCTGGTTCGGCGACAGTAACCTCGTCTTCAACCTGGAAAGACGAAGCATGTGCTCTCGTGTTTTGTGAACTTTTTACCATTGCGAAATATTGAAGATGAGACGGCAAGAAACTTACTTAGTGATTAGAGGAAGATCAGAGGAGCGATGATCGGGGAAAACCAAGCTTTGTATGAGGAAATCTTGAACGGTGGGTAGGATTCTCTCTCAGACGTTTTTTCTTCAGAAACATAGCTTCCAGTAAAAATGGCGATTGATCTACCTTCCTTATCTTATTCGTCGTCCAATGGTCCGGATACAAGCGATGTAACGGATGGGATTCGTTTGCAGTCTCTTACAGCAGAGTAATAATAACTCTACTTACGTGCTCCTTGCCAGATATCCAAACGGTGTTTTGAATTTTAAAAAATGGAATCTGAAGCGTTTGTATAGGCTATTGGGCTAGACACATTGGGCTTGACAATAAACGTTTGGGCCTGGTTAAAACATAGAGTCCAACAATTGAAATCCTGTTATAAAGGTCGAGGATGAGTTGAATGGGCTTCTTGTTCGATCTGACGTCTCCGGGTTTCAGCAATGGCTTTCTCTACGGTCTGATACCTCTGGATTCCCGAACGAGCTTTCTCTTCGGTCAAAGATCTCTAGGTCCCCGAAAGATCTTTCCCTTCGGTCAAACGCTTTTTATTTTCGGAGGAGCTTTCCCTTCGGTTCGATGCTTCCAAGCTTCCGAAGGAGTTTTTCTCCTCTGTTACGTTGCCCCTGAATTTTTATATGAAGTTCAAAGAGGATCTACCTTCGATCTGATATCTCCTGTGTTGATACATCTAGATTCCTGAAGAGTTAATTTCCCTCCAGATTTGTCCGCTTACATGTACCTTTCGAATTTTTTAGTCTACTCTCCCAGCACATTTATATACTAGAGGAGTGGGGGGCAACGTTAGGATGTACATTTCGCGAAGCCTAATTGGGTAATTAATATTGGGCTAGGCCCAATGATCAATCAACTTAACAGTTGTTTTTCCTAAGTCTGATAGGTTTGGGTCGGATTCCTAAATCCATCTGGATAATGATTATTTACTAAATCTAATCCTAATTAAAGCAGGGGTCATGTGTCCTAGGTGGTTTAGGATGACCACCTTCCGATTCAATTACAACTCGTCAATAGACATTCCTAATGAGATTGGTAAGAATTAGGTAAGTATTATAAATACCCGGTTAATGATGGAGACATGGATTACGATTATTATTACCTTACTAGATACTCAAGCCTCCATTGTTGACTTATCTTGAAACTTTTACTAACTCTCACACCGAAGAAGTCCACCGGCGGTCTAAACTATCAGAACTTTTGTGCAGGAATCCTCTCCAGATGGGCAGTAATATGGACGGACAGAATCAAGCATCAAGAGTACATATTTTATAGAACCATTTTTTTACTGTGGTCGTCTTTTATGAGATTGGGAGAGTAATTAATAAAGTGAAGGTCAATGTGTTGAGGTTTAAGGATAATTTAGATATTTTACCTATATGGTCTCGTTAGGTTCTGGCTCATATTAGAAGCCTAAAACTTACTCGGTCTTTCTAACTTACTATTGCCTGCAGACACTGTTGTCTCTACCCACATCATTACTATTCTTCTGTAGGTGGGTGAATATTTGAATTTTGAAGAATTACTTGAATATAGATTATGGATTCGTTTGAGTTCTTCTAAGAATTCTTATGTAGTTTTTCTAAAGATAAAAATTGAAAATTGATCACGATTAACCCACGCAAATTCACCGAAACGTCATGACTTTAATATTCACGATGGTAACCTTATGTTTTATTTATAGCACAGTTCATACAACATATTGAATTTTGATTATTTTATCATATAGCCTGTGGTAAAAGTTAAATCCAAGTTATAACTTCGCTATTCATCATTCGAGTAAACAGTTGTACAAGTTATATCGAGTAAGATTGTTTAAATCATAAATTATTATTAAAATACTAAATATCACAACTAATTTGAGACCAAAAGTTTGGATAATATTCAACTTATAAAATTGAATCAAACATTTACTAAAGGTTGAAACTTCTTAGTCAGTAAATCTACTATTTACTTACAAAGCTTTAGGTAAATGAATTGAACAGTGTCATCCCTTCCCTTGAAGGATGCAAATTTAAAAAGTAAAAAGGATGGCACACTAATTAATAAACCTATATAGCACTTAGATAAGAAGTAGGACTGGGAGGTACTGGGATGTCCACAGTCCCTTCCAGCATCAGCAGAACTTTTTTCATCGACGGACGAAGCGAAGGGTCATCTAAGATGCACCAGAGGCTTACTCTCACCATTCTATCGAGTTTTTTCTTGTCGAGCTCCTCATCACCCACCAATTTATGGAGCTCCCTATTCTCAAAACATTGGTACACCCATTCTTCAAGAACACATTCCTCTTCAGGAAGGCTCATATCCAAACTTCTCCTGCAACATATGATCTCCAATAACACAATTCCGAAACTGTAAACATCAGCTTTAACTGTAACGGGCATCTTTCGGTGCCACTCAGGTGCAACATAACCTCTGGTTCCTCTGATCCCGGTATAGGTATTAGTTTGATCAGGCTTTAGCAGTTTTGCCAATCCGAAGTCGGAAATTTTTGCAGACCTGTTCTCATCCAAGAGTATATTTTGAGGCTTTATGTCGCAATGAATGATCTGAGTTTCACACTCTTCGTGCAGATAGAGGATTCCTCTGGCGATATTAAGAGCAATGCTGATTCTTTCGTCCCAGCTTAGATGAAATTCGGGTGTGAAGAGTACATCTGCAAGGGATCCATTAAGCATGTATTCATATACTAGAAGCTTCTTTGGTCCATCAAGGCTATACCCAAGCAGTCGGACTAAATTCCGATGATAAGGAGCCTTGGCTTATATTTGAATGTCTTTTTTGAGCTGCAACTAAATGTAAAGTAGAAAGGAGAGGGATGATAAGGAGAGAGAGTAAGGTGTTTGCCATGAAAAAATATAGGAGAGTGGTTCTTGTTTGTTAAGTTGTTCTTGCTCTGTTTCTGTAACAAATGAATATGAACTTCTTTATTTAAAGCTGCGGGTATTTTTCTTGTGGGGCAGGGGAGTTCACCTTTAGGCTGTGTTTGGTCAATGAAAAGTAATAGCGGTAAACGAAAGTTGGGGTTGCCAGCGTGATATTGTTGACCAATTTGTAGGCTCTATTTGTGATTTTTAAAAAGTTAATTTAAAATATTTTTAAATTTAAAATGAGTTAATTCATGAATTTATATTTATGTTTTGGCCTAAATATAAATTAATATCTTGAACTTTTAACTTTTTTTACTTTAGGGATTGAACTCTTAATTTTTTTAATTAAGTGATTAAATTTTTATTTTTTTCCACTTTGGAGATTGTCTTATCAGTTTTTTCAATTAGGGAATTACACTTTTAATTTTTTTTTATTTTGGAGATTGTTTTCTCAATTTTTTCTGATTACGTTTAACTGATAGTTATGTGTTTGTTCAATTTGTTTCTTTTTATTAAATGAAATTATGTAATTCTTCTGTCCCAAATTAAAAGTTTGTTATTAACTTTTGAAATTAATTTAAAATATTTTTAATCTCAAAATTAATAAAATATATTAAAATTTATGAAATAACAAAATTTTAATTAGTAGTACATTTATACATTTTAAATTTTAATTAGTAATACATTTATACATTTTAATTCCTCAGTCTGGTTTGAATTAGTCAATTTAGATAACTGAAGAAAAGTTTGTCATATGGGACAAAAGTTTTTTATACGGTACGAACAAGTCAATGAATTCATTAAGTCTGTGGTGTTCTGTTGTTAACCACAAAAATAAAAATTAAAAAAAAAAAAAATAACAAAAACAATGAATACGTTTACTCTCGGTTCCGCATAAAAGTAATATTTGCATATTTAGTTTACTCGTAGTGATTTGATAAAGTGAATTCGAAAACATGCCATTTTATATTAGAGAATTGATATTTTTATAAATTAATTTAATATTTTAATAAGTAAATTTTATTTAATTTTATAAAAATATTAATTCTTTTTATTTTATTATAAAAATAAATAATTTTTTTTACAAATCATAAAATTAACAAATCAAAATTTTTTGTAAAACAGAGAAAATATTATAAAAAAATTTGAACTAGGAAACATAATATTTATTATTACCGAATCAACTCGAATAATTTAAATCACTACCGAGTTAATTCGGTTGGTTCTTCAACCGCGTACTTTTAAACTCAATAAGGAAATATAGAATGGTTAATCAATTTGTGGACTACGCTATTAAATGGGTTTTAGATTCTCAATCTCTCAATTACATGAATTTTCACAAAATATCCAATAAGGTTGTAATTCTCTTTAACTTCTTTCCCTCTCCTTGTCGTTTTTTACTTCTTTATTTTTTAGGTGTTCTGTGTAAAAAATCACAACTCATTCTAGTTGTAATTATGATTAGATAGATTCAATAAACTTGAAAAACCAACAAACATGAGTATTTCATCAATGCCATCATCGTTAAATTTTTTGCACCTATCTTCAGTAGTTAAAAACATTAAAATTTAATGCAATAAATAATTAAATATAACATTAACAATTATTGTGACGCCCCCAAATCTGGGCCCACACAGCCCAAACTTGAGTCGTCAAAAGACTACAACAAAATTATTACAACAAAGCACAACGTACAACAATACAGTGTATAATAATACACAACTAAGTCTTCACTATTATTGCCACACTATTTTACAAAACGTGAAGACTATGATAACTATTCCTCGGACCCTCACTCCATTCCCCGGCTAGACCCTGTTATGTTTTCATCTCCTGTTGAAAAACAATGGAACAAAAGAAAGGGTGAGCTCAAATAGCCCAGTAAGAAATATCATGACTAAGATAATAACGAATAAATTATCATTAGCCTTCAACAGTTGAGTTCTTGATAGAATACAATAGACTACAAGGTTTATATCAAAAACTGCAGTTAAATTCTTAAACAACGTTCAGATCAATAATAGCAGCGGAATGAGTAATCTATTAGAAGAATAATGCAGACTATAATGTCCACTCGGTTCTCTTTTTAGGAAAAACATCATCAACTTTTATCATCTGAAATATCATTAGTCAAGATAATACAAATTCACAGTTCCTGATCATAATCATGCACATCAACAGTTCATCTTTGTACTACGGCCAAAGATATTCAATATAGCACCAACGGTCATGATTATACCAGATTCAGCCTTTGGTCATAATCATACCAAACAACAGTTCATCTTTGCACTACGGGCCAAAGAGAACATTCACCACGTGCCATAAAAGACACCGAACAGATGTATCGCCTTTAACCTATTATATCGCCTTTAACCTATCATCTGTTCAACAAATATATCACATCTGTGCCCCCGGCCACAGATATTCACAACAGCTTGATTTTTGGATGAATAGAATGATATAAATGATGAACAGAAGAAATAGGATAACAATAAGTATCGGAAGTTTACTTTGTACAGATTCAAATAATGTCCAAATTGTCAACATGATGTGGAGTGAAATTCAAGATCCACAGTTCAGAATAACGGTTACAATTCAATAGAAAGGTTCACGTAAATAGGAAGGTTCAGTTGAAATAATGAAGTTCAACTATTATGGAACATATAATATTTTCAGGAATTATAGAAGCAATAGTTCCATAATAAATTTCGATTTAGGAGTATGAAAGAAAATAATATCCCTTACCGTAACAGGTTTGATTAACAAAAGGTGAAAGAAATTAATACAAAGGGTTATTCACCAACAGGCGGCAATCCGCTCCGTAAGGTTATTCCCACAATTTAATAGAATTTGAGTACAAAGAGTTATTCACCAAACAGGCGGCAATCCGCTCCGTAAGGTTATTCTCAGAGATTAATAATGAATGAATACGAAAGATTATTCACCAACAGGCGGCAATCCGCTCCGTAAGGTTATTCCCACAATTTAATAGAATTTGAGTACAAAGAGTTATTCACCAAACAGGCGGCAATCCGCTCCGTAAGGTTATTCTCAGAGATTAATAATGAATGAATACGAAAGGTTATTCACCAACAGGCGGCAATCCGCTCCTTAAGGTTATTCCCACAATTTAATACATGGAAATAAAAGGCACGTCTTATGAGTAAGGAAGAAACAATATTATTATCGAGAATCAAATAATGATAATACCTTACCATAGTATGTTTGAATAATGGAAGATGAAAAAGATGGTATCCCTTACCGTAGTAAGTTTTAATAATAGAAGATGACATTCCTTACGAGTAGTAAATTTAAGAGTATGAAAGAAAATGACATCCCTTACCTCAACACGTGACTGTATATTGATTTAAATGAGGTTGATTAACTTGAACAGTACACGTATACTTATAGATTTTCACAAATACTCAAGATGACTTAAGCACACTTAGAGAGAACTTTCACAAGAAGTATTTAGAGAGAGAAAGAAAGAACAAGTAAGGAAGTTTATGAAAAATCCTTAAGTTAAGGCTTCTATTTATAGCCAAAAATCTTATCATTCATTTAATCTAAACCATTCATTTAAAGATCATCTTTTAATCTACACCATCCATTTCAAATATTATATTATCTTTAATCTACACCATTCATTTCATATCACCTAATAATCACCTAACTTTATATTATAAACAAATCAATTTAATTATTCAACAATAATTCACACTTTAATCTACACCATTCATTTCATATCACCTAATAATCACCTAACTTTATATTATAAACAAATCAATTCAATTATTCAACAATAATTCACACTTTAATCTACACCATTCATTTCATATCACCTAATAATCACCTAACTTTATATTATAAACAAATAACTTTATCAATTCAATTATTATGACTAATTGTTATAAATACAGTATAGTTAGCTCTTAGATATCAAGTCAATAAATTAATGAAATACAACTGTTTAAATAACATCATAATAGAGATAACAATAATGTAAAATAAAGCATACGTTACTGTGTAATGACAATTATTGATTCAATAATGTGAATTACTGTGCATATGTTACTGTGACAATTATTAGGTTCAATAATTTTAAAAACAGTGCAACAACAATTATTGACTCAATGATATAAAATACAGTGTAATGACAATTATTAAATCAATAATGCAAAATACTGTGTAACAACAATTATTGAATTGATAATATAAAATATTATGCAGTGACAATTATCGATGAAATGATGCGTAACAGTTACGGTGTCAATTATCAGACCAATAATATGAGACACTATGCAATACCGTGTGTTACTGTAGAGTACCGTGTGCTACAGAAAATACCATAAACTACCGTATGCTACTATTCTTTTATCACCGGTATTTTAACAGTTCCGTTGACTATTTTTATTTAAAAAGGTTACTTCTGTCGTTTTCTATATCCGACAAATATTCCGTTGTGGGGTCCACCAATAATTTATTATTTCGGCGTCGTCGTACGGCACGAATATTCCCCGACCAAACGAATATTCCCCGACCAAACGAATATTGTCTGACAAAATAAAATTTGCACATAACATCCTTAACTTTTAACTTTATCGATTTAACCACTTACTGTTTAAAAAAAATATCTATATGAAAAAAAATTAAATTTTGTATTTCATAAAATTCGGGGTCTTACAATTATGGAGTTCACTCGATTGTAATTATTAAAAATAATATTTACTATTATCCATTTAACTCGGTAGGATAATATGAATTATTACCGAGTTAACTTGGTTGGTTCTTAAATCGAGTACTATTGAATTCAATAAGAAAAAATAAAATGCTTACTTCTTTTTCTCTTATTGTCATTTTTTTGTTGTTGATAATTTGTGTAGAAAATACTTATACTAATTATAATTATGATTAGATGCATCTATGAAACTCAAAAAAAGAACAGACGTGAGTATTTAATTAATGCTAAAATTTCTGCACCTATCATAAATAAATAAAGAAAATTAAAAAATTAATGCAACCAATAATTAAATATAACATTAACAATACTAAGTCAACTTGGTTGGAGAATATGAATTATACGTTAACTCAATTTATGTTTTAATTAATTGAAAATTGAGCTCAATTCAGACTTTTAAATATAAATATTGATTGATTGATTAATGAACTTTTAAATATGGGTATTGATTAATCGATTAATAAAGGCAACCAAACTTGGTGGGGATTGGAAGACCGGCTATCCTTCCTTAGAATTTATTTTTTTGAATGTTCTAATCTATTACAATAAGTTATGTTAATCTAAGGGAGAGGAATTTAAGTGTGAGATGGGATAACTTAGTGTCTTCAATCTCCATCACGTGTTGTTGCCTTTTGAACTTATCTTCATAATCTATTGTCAATAAGAGTTAAATTTTCGATTTTTATATTAATAGAAATGAGTCATACTAGTAAACTACGTGGCTATCGGTTAAAAAAAAATTAAAAAAATAAAAACTTAATTGGTCTTGCGTTATATATTATATATATATATATATATATATATATATATATATATATATATATATATATATATATATATATATAAACTTAATTAGCCTTGACTTTGCACATTCAACTAACAGATATTTTGATTATATTTTGAGGCTTTCTGTCACAATGAATGATTTGAGTTTCACACTCTTCGTGTAGATAGAGGATTCCTTTGACAATATCAAGAGCAATGTTAATTATTTCATCCCATCTTAGACGAAATTCGGGTATGAAGAGTATATCTGCAAGGGATCCATTATATATATATATATATATATATATATATATATATATATATATATATATATATATATATATACAAAGAGAAAGAGAGAGAAAGGATCCATGACATACCTCCTTAAAGAGCTCACCAAGCTCACCCCCTTTAGCGACGGACCCGGCGACGGTTTGGTCCGTCACCATAGGTTCGTCCGTCGCTAAAACTTTTAGCGACGGACAACATATCGCAACGGATAAACATTTAGCGACGGACGAACCTATGGCGACGGACCAAACCGTCGCCAAGTCCGTCGCTAAAGGGGGTGAGTTTGGTGAGCTCTTTAAGGAGGTATGTCATGGATCCTTTCTATATATATATATATATATATATATATATATATAAACTTAATTAGCGTTGACTTTGCACATTCAACTAACAGATATTTTGATTATATTTTGAGGCTTTATGTCACAATGAATGATTTGAGTTTAACACTCTTTGTGCAGATAGAGGATTCCTTTGACAATATCAAGAGCAATGTTAATTATTTCATCCCATCTTAGACGAAATTCGGGTATGAAGAGTATATCTGCAAGGGATTCATTAAGCATGTATTCATATACTAGAAGCTTATTTGGTCCATTAAGGCTATACCCAAGCAGTCGGACTAAATTCCGATGACGGGTTCTCCCAATGACTTTCATTTCATTCTGAAACTCTCTGTCCCCTTCGGTTAGTACTTTCTCTAGTCTCTTCACATCAACTAGTTTCTGGTTGTTTTGCAATGTCCCTTTGTAAACTATCCCCGATGCTCCCCTGCTTATCTCTTCTTGAAAATTACTCGTCACTTCCTCTAATTATGCATATTTAAATGCCCGCAGAGCAACATCCTCCATTATTACAACATTCTCAGGAATCTTTTTATATGCCCATTGTTAACGCTTGAATCTATCCGCACGTTCAACCATTGATTCGGAGAGAATACCTGCATAAGAGTCCTGACGGCTTAGGCTGCCGGTGGACTTTTCCTGTTTAAGAATAAGTGAAGGTCTCAAAATAAGTCAACAATGGAGGCTTAAAGTATTTAGTAGAGATGCAATAATACTAATCATGAATCTTACCTCCATCGTTAACTAGATATTTATAATACTTACTTGGCTCTTACCAATCCTATTAGGAGTGTCCACCGAGGAATTGCAGTTGAAGGGGGTAACAATCATCCTAATCTATTCGGGGTATACGACTTTCACTCTAATTAGAATTAGATGTGATAATTAGTCAACACCCGAATTAGCTTAGGACTCTAACCCAAACCTATCTGATTAAGGAGTCCTCTTAAATAACAATTGAGCTGATGGGCCATTGAGCCAAGCCCAATATAAACTGTCGATTATGTCCTAGCGATTATACATCTGAACGTTTCCCCCCACTCCTCCAGCATATAAAATGTGTTCGGGGAGTAGACCAAAGGCTCCAAAAGTTTATAAACTTAAACTGTCGAATTAGGAATACCTCCTCGGGATCCTGGAGGCATCAGACTGAAGAGAAAGCTCCTTCGAGAGCCCAGAGGCGTCAGACCGAAGGAAAAAGCTCCTTCGGGAATCTGTTGACCTTTATCCGAAGACATGAGTCTTCGAGGCACCAATGACGTTCGACCGAAGGGAAAACTCCTTTGTGAGCTCGGTGACATCAGACCAAAAGGAAAACCTCTTCGGGAGCTCGGAGGCGTCAAATAGAAAGGAAACGTTCCTTCAGGAATCCGAAGACCTTTATCCAAAGACACGAGTCTTCGGGGTGCCAAGGATGTCCGATCGAAGGAAAACCGAAGCAACAGTGCTTTCGAGAATTCGAAAAAAGTATGCTTTCGAGAGGAAAAAAACTCTTTTGGGATTCCAAGATAACTAACCCGAAAATAGAGGTTTTCGGGGTTTCGAGGACGTCAGACCGAAGGGGAAGTTTAGTTTAATTTAATTTATTTTTTTGGTCTTGTGTGTAACTCTTTGTGTAAATAATAATTTTTTTTTAGACGTTTAATGATAAATATTCTCTTTTTCTCATGATGAGCTCTTTGTATTTTACATTGTATCTGTTTGCTAGCTTAACACTTATATTCCCTTGCCTCCTAGCCTTATCTGATAGACTGAAGTTAAGGCTAAACAACAAATACTAAGTGATGCATTTAAACAGAAAACAAGAATATGATAAAACAAAACTATCATATTTGTTAATATCGAAGAAGCAACATAACCGATTAAAATAACCTCTAAAAAATATTTAGTACATATATGATTGCTGATAATATCGTCGAACCATATACTATATATGAGATATAGGCTTTATGTCCGTAGTCTGAAGCTCCTCAACAATCATATAGAGATATCATCGGGTGGGTACAGGTACAACAGGCTTCGGGAATCCGAGGACTGCTCATTGGTCTTTTCGGCTGGCGTAGCTATTAGTTCAGAATCAATTTCAATGGAGTTATCATTCTCTTGTTGCCGATTATCCCTGGAATCTCTTTTGCCATTCTCTTTTTTATTGGCAGACTTCCTATCAGCATCATTTCCTCCGGGGTCTCTCTGGTAAAAATCTCTTGTGTTTTTCAAAGAACCTTGAAGATTGGCAAGTGCCTCTTCCAGTTCTACAAACTTGTCCACCTTTTAGTAAGCTTTGAGTAAAGATTTAGGTGCCTTGGAGATGATTTCTTCGATCAACCTGCTAGATTTATCTACATTCAATCCCATGGTCAAAAAATGGATTACCTGCTTCAGGTCTATTCCATTGATTTCAGACACTGCCTCTCGAAATCTTTTGATATACTGCAGAAGGATTTCTTTCGGCCTTTGTTTCACTTGAAGGAGAGATGTCATCATCCTGGCCCGTCTCTTATTACTTCCGAAACGGGTGTAAAACTACTCCTGCAGTTCTTCCCATGAATTACTGGAATGGTGAGGAAGGGAGATGACTCATTCCCTGACCGTCTTCTTTAGAGTGGATAGGAAGAGGTGGCACATTGTCGTTACGTTGTGGCCGTGAAAATGCATGACCTATTCGAAAAAGAAGGTGTGATCATGGGGGTCGCCTGTTCCGTTATATATCTCCAGAGTAGGGGAAACTTTAAGGCTCCGATCAATTTTCGCTTCTGCAAGTTCCTTTGAGAATGGAGAAGTCTGGGATTTCTTTGTTCCAAAGTACTTATTTGAGGCTTTCTTAGGTGAAGATTCTCCAGTATGACTTACTTCGCTACGCCGATCTTCCCCATCTCTCCTTGAGGATGATCTTGCCCGTTTCCTGAGGTCCTTGGTATAAATCGATTTCAAACGACCCGGCTCCCGGTCTTGGTCCCGGTCCCGGTCGCGTTTGTGATGTTTGTTGTCTCGTCGGTGACGACAACCTGAGCGGGAGGCTGAGCCTCTCTAGCTCAACAAATCATGTTCCGCTTCATTCAACTGCTCGTATTGTTTATCTAGCTCTTGTTGCTGGATGTCAAGGGTCTTCTTCTTGTCGAGGATTCACTGGAATACATTCGTCTCCTGAGGAGTTGGTGAAGGGGGTGGCCGTTGTGAATTATTCTGGCTTCGATGCGACTGTGAAGCTACCATGCCAATTCTTTCTTTTGGAGAATAGAGTGGTACTAACTACTAGAAGCCCTCCTTCTAGCGTCAATATTAACGCTTAAATCTGTCTGCACATTCAACCACTGGTCCGGAAAGAATACCTGCACAAGAGTCCTGATGGCTTGGATTGCCAGTGAACTTCTCCGATGTAAGAGTAAGTGAAAGACTCAAGATAAGTCAACAATGGAAGCTTAAAGTATTTAGTAGAGAAGTAATAATAGTAATGATGAATCCTACCTCTATCGTTAATCGGATATTTATAATACTTACTTGGCTCTTACAAATCTTATTAGAAGTATCCATCGAGGAGTTGCAGTTGAAGGGGGTAACAACCATTTTAATCTATCTGGGGTATACGACTTTCACTCTAATTAGGATTAGATGTAATAATTAGTCAACACCCAAATTGGTTTAGGACTCTAACCCAAATCTATCAGACTAAGGAGTCCTCTTAAATATCCGCCGAACTAATAAATCATTGAGTCGAGCCCAATATAAATTGCCGACCATGTCCTAGCGATTAAACTCTCCCTGATGCTCCCCTGCCTAGCTCTTCTTGAAAATTACTTCCTCTAATTATGAATATTTAAATGTCCGCGGAGCAACGTTCTCCATTACTTCATCTTTTTCAGGAATCTTTTTGTATGCCCATATTTTATTTTTATGAAAACAAGGACAGCAAAAATCACAAAGACCATAAAGGCCAAAGCAAGAAGCGAAACACTGATGGTTAGTGTTGGGATAAGTTCCATTGGGCCATATATTTCAACTACGGGCCAAGGGTTACTTGGATGCATACATATGATTGGGCCGGGTCATCAGTCCATCTTGGCAGGCCCGAGTATAGACAAGTCTGGTCCTTCTGGTGGAGGTGGGTTGATGGGACGTGATTGACTGTTCCTACCTGCTTCTACAGACTGGGTCCGAGGGTGGTTGACCCTGGCTCCTCCCCTGATTCGACTCATGGCGGTAGATGGAAGGGGTGGTCACGTTTCCACTCATAAGAGGGTGATGGGACGTCCGGCAATGCATGAATGAATATACACAGACAATCTCTCCAAAGACAAGTAAGTTTTATCTTGACGGAAATTAGACTGAGAGATATCAAGCACTTTGCATATTCCAGCGTAGGGTCTAGGGTCCTCCATTGTGAAGTCGTTCAGCTGTACTTATCCTCTCACCGGAGCATCCCCGGACGGCCCAAGCCGTGACTGGTCTGTGGGGTGTTAACGGTTTGTTACGTGTGCAGGTACTTCGTTAACGGGTGATTTCAGCAAGGGCGAATATTTGGCGTTAACAGTTAGCTTGCTTTGTTTTGACAAATCAGGTTGGACTCCAGTCGTAACAAGCTGCGCCCAACCTACCTTAACAAAAGCAATGCTTGAATGAGTCGATGATCTTCTTCCGTTTCTCAATGGAAGTCTCTGTTTTCTGCACTCCCGGTCTACAAACAACGCCGGCCGCTTCGCAATTACATTCCTCCTTACAGGCTGCTTCACAATCTTCTTTAAAAAGTGTTTTAAAAACATGATAAGGAGTATTTTCCCACCGAGTATTCTAACTCCCATCCTCATTTTTGCAACTTCCAGTAACATAATTCCTCTCGCAACCTGAACTCCATTGCCAGGACTAACAAAATCAAATCCTGGAAGGCACACACATTTACGATCATTATGATTAAGAGTACAAACCCCGTTAACGCCACATAATCCCATTGAGACGAAAAATTCCTCTCGAGTGGTCCGTCTCTGAAATGCTAGAAAACAACTCTTGATCTTTTGAAAGATGCTGACCGATTAAGAGGGTGTCCGTCGAGTGGTCAAAGCTTTGCCAAATTATTTGCATATCGGAATTATAGAGCACAAAATTGCCATAGTCCAGCATTGAATCTCCCATCTATACTTAGGAGCAAGGTTACATTATCTGAAACTGGAGGATCATCGCGGTTGGGGGTCCACACTAACGGTCTTTTGACAGCAAGGAAAGTGAAGGCTTATCTTGTAGGAATGCAGAATTGTAGACGTAGTCCCCAAATGTCTCTCCAGTAAAAAAAAATGTAAAAAAGAAAAAACAAACTGATGCCAAGCAAATTCTTAATCTCTTTCTATTATTGGAAAAGTCTATTTAAATTAGTCAGTCTCCCACACGAGTGTTGTTACATTTACAAATTTTTTTATTAAAAATAATTTATAAAATAATATATCAAAATGTCATTAATAAATAATTTATTATATATAAATATAAATGAGTTCAATAATTATAACCGACTATTCTCTAATTAATATAGGATTATTGCTTACAAACTACAAAGTACTCCATTTTGAAAAGTCAATGAAATCATCTAACCTGTCAACTCAGGCTCTGGCGTGTACTGTTTCCAATTTAAAACGTTAAGACTAATTTACTATAGCCGAAATGAAGATAAAATTAAGTAGATGTTTCATCCTCTTGAATAATAATATTGCGTTTAAATTGGAAAAATAGAATGAAGAAAAGAATAAAATAATTTTAAAATATATTAAGTATATATTTGATTGTTAGTGAAAGTGAGTGGTCTAATATGATGATAAAATTATTATACATATCTATTCCATTATAATAAATTTTATTCCACCCCCTTTCATATGGAATAAAAATTAAAGTGATAGAATAATTTATTCTATCTATTAGAATGATTTATCCTCTAAAATAATTATCTAATACACTATTTTTTATTATATTCTTTCTTTCATTCTATTCCCTCAATTTAAATGTAATCTAAAAGATTCACTTGTTTACTTATCGTTTACTCTTATATGTTTTTGGACTTGTAGGACTAATATGTAAATATTAATTCCACAAATCTTACTATAATTTTGTTTGAATTTAGAAAATGGAAATCGAAAAAAATAATTTAAATATTTATTAGAAATTTATTAACCTTCAATTATATAGTACTTAATATTACGAGCCCATTCGGTGGAATTTTACTGTAGATTAAATGCACTTTTATATTAAATATAGAAGCTTTTTGGTGTTTAGAGACGCTCCAAAACCTACTTACAAATAATAAACGTATAAAAATTTAGGCTGCAAGTCATTTTTGACTAAAGCATAAAATTTGGATTTTTGGATTAAGTTCTTTTGGCAGAAGGTATAAAATACAATTTTATTTAAATTGTTGAGTGCAAATAAAATTTCATAGCATACGCTTGCCATAAATTGATATTAAATTTTGTAAAAGTGCATTTGTAATTATATAATCAAACATTATTTTCTATCACAACATACCACTTCACTCTGTCAAACGGTCACTAAATTTTTCAAAAATATAAACAATATGACTTATATTTTTGAAAAATAATTTTTTTTTCTCTTTTCCTTCGGTCTTCCCAATTCTGGATACCCTAACAAAATGTTATGGAAAATGAAATGAGCATTGGGGACAATAAATTTCATAGGGGCCGACTATCAACATCCCAATATAAATTCTAGTAGAACTTTGTTGGTCTAAGACTATACATGTTCACCTAACGTTCGGAGAAGGCCATTAAAAAATTGATTATAATTAAATGATTTGTTGAATTGTTCATTTTTATTGACTAGTCTATTTGCTTTACAATTTCCTGTCCGCGTTACATTAAATAATAAATACAATACACAAAATTGGTTTCAACTACATTATTTATTTACAAAGGATGGAATTATGGATAGTATAAAATTAAATTAAATGAATATATTTATTATCTTCCCTTTCTCGTCACCCAGGTTGTAAGCCAATTATAACAGGTTACGTGTGTTAGGTGGGTCAGCGTATATATAGCTCATGACTTTTTATTTGACCTCTACACGTCACCAATATTGATATAGATTGATTTCTTTTGTAATTTCAATCTTATTTGTCATCGTAAAGTGATTCTATATATATTTTGCAGTCAGCGAACTGTTTACAATTTTCAGATTTCCCATATAGGAGTTAATTTTACGATATTTAGATACCAAATTGGTAACAGTTTACAATCAAGTTGTCAATATTCTACTATCAGTTTTACTTTACAAATTTCTTATCAGCATGGTTTAACATTTTAGGCAGAATGAATATTAATCAAAAACACTATCAACATGCCTAATTAGCTTGAAACATAATAGACATTACATCGAAGTCAAATCATTACTTAGCTCATAACTCTCTGGATAATGATGCCATTTGTTTACATGTTAAGTTCAAGAATGCATAACAGTATTAAAGCAATAGCCGTGATAGCTCAAGTGTTATTACACTAAGACAGGAGTAAGACATATCCATGATCAACTGACTGATTTTAAGTCATTTGAGTTCGGCTGCTTTCAGCATTAGTGTAATCAGTTTCTATTGTTGATCCAAACATTCTTATGCTTTTTGCTGAGTCATGAGATAGGTCAATTTTCAGCATTTGATAAGCCCATCCTAGTGCTTTCCTTCTTTTGAATTGTGTGCATTCTGCAACGTTAGTGTCTATATATCTAGTTGAATCACTTAGGAAATTCACAGTAGTTCCTTTGGATTTGATTTGAAAATTCCTTTAGAGAGTCTTTCAACAGATGAAAGAAAATCTCTTGGAATATTCTCTAAATGTAGCACAAGTGGTAGCTGTAGTAAGACCTCGAATTTTATGAAATATAAAATTTAATTTTTCTTCATATATATTTTTCATGAAACAGTAAGTGGTTAAATTAATAAAGTTAAAAGTTAAGGATGTTATGTGTAAATTATATTATGTCGGACAATATTCGTTCTGTCGGGAAATATTCGTTCTGTCGGGGAATATTCGTACGACGGCGGTGTACAAACTAATCATTGGTGGACCCCACAACGAATAATTGTCGGATATAGAAAACGACATAAATAATTTTTAAATGGTCAATGGTACTATCACTTTTAATTGTTAAAATACCCAGTGGTAAAAGAATAGTAGCACACGGCATTGCCCAGTAGCACACGGCATTGCACAGTGTTTCGTATTATTAAACTGATAAAGTGGTTATCGTACAATAATTGACTTTATTGTCACATGCACAATAATTCATAATATTAAACTGATAATTGTCACAGTAGCATATGTACAGTAATTCACATTATTGAATCAATAATTGTCATTACACAGTAACGTATTCTTTCTTTTATATACTTTCTGCATTATTGTTATCTCTATTATGATGTTATTTAAACAGTTATATTTCATTAATTAATTGACTTGATATCTAACTCAAATAGCCAACTACACTGTACTTATAACAATTAGTCATAATAATGAATAAGTGTGAATTATTGTTGAATAATTGAATTGATAAAGTTATTTGTTTATAATATAAAGTTAGGTGACATAAAATGAATAATATATATTAAAGATAATGTAATAATATAGAATTTGAAATGAATGGTGTAGATTAAAAGATGATATTTAAATGAATAGTTTAGATTAAGAAAATCTTAAAAGAAGAAATGAATGGTATAGATTAAAGATAATATCGAATTTGAAATGGATGGTGTAGATTAAAAGATGATCTTTAAATAATTGGTTTAAATTAAAGAAATCTTAAAAGATGAAATGATTGGTATGGATTAAACATTATCTTGAAATGAACGGTTTGGATTAAATTAGGAAATTTTAGTTATGATAAAAATTTTGACTATAAATAGAGGCATTAACTTAAGGATTTTTCATAAACTTCCTTACTTATTCTTTCTTTCACTCTCTAAATACTTCTTGTGTAAGTTCTCTCTAAGTGTGCTTAAGTCATCTTGAGTATTTGTGAAGATCTATAAGTGTACGAGTACTGTTCAAGTTAACCAACCTCATTTAAATCAATATTCAGTCACGTATTAAGGTAAGGAATATCATCTTCTTTCATATTCTATTATTTGAACTTACCACGGTAAGGGGTATCATTCTTTTCATCATCATAAATGGATATCATTTTCTTTCTTACTGTAAGGGATTATCATTTTTTGATTCTCGAAAATAATATCGTTTCTCTCTTACTCATAATATGTGTCATTTATTTTCATGTATTAAATTATGGGAATAACCTTACGGCGCGGATTACTGCCTGTTAGTGAATAACCTTTCGTATTCATTCCTTATTAATCTCTGAGAATAATCTTACTGCTTGAATTACCGCATGTTTGGTGAATAACTCTTCGTATTAAATTTTTATTAAATTGTGGGAATAACCTTACGGCACGGATTACCTCATGTTGGTGAATAACCCTTTGTATTTATTTCTTATTTGTCTTTTGTGGAAATAATTTGTCTACACGAATTATCACATAACACTTTTATTCCATATTCGTTTGTAATATCATTTTCTTTCATATTCGTAAGTGATATTATTTTCCTTTATACTCATAAGGGATACCATCTTTTTCATCTTCCATTATTCAAACTTATTATGGTAAGGGATATTAATTTCCTTCACCGTTTGTTAATTAAACCTGTTACGGTAAGGGATATTATTTTCTTTCATACACCTCAATCGAAACTTATTATAGAACTATTGCTTCTATAATTCCTGAAAATATTATGTGTTCCATAATAGTTGCACTTCATCATTTCAATTGAACTTTCTTATTTACGTGAACATTTCTATTGAACTGTAATCGTTATTCTGAACTGTAGATCTTAAATATCATTTTTGAATTTCACTCCACATCATGTTGACAATTTGGACATTATTTGAATCTACACAAAGTAAACTTCTAATACTTATTGTTTATCTTGTTTCTTCTGTTCGTTATTTATATCATTTTAATAATCCAAAATCAAGTTGTTGTGAATATCTGTGGCCGGGGGCACAGATGCGATATAATTGTTGAACAGATAATAAGTTAAAGGAGATATAATAGGTTAAAGGCGATACATCTGTTCGGTGTCTTTTATGGCACGTGGTGAATGTTCTCTTTGGCCCGTAGTGCAAAGATGAACTGTTGTTTGGTATGATTATGATCAAAGGCTGAATCTGGTATAATCATGACCGTTGGTGTTATATTGAATATCTTTGGCCCGTAGTGCAAAGATGAACTGTTGTTTGGTATGATTATGACCAAAGGCTGAATCTGATATAATCATGACCGTTAGTGTTATATTGAATGTCTTTGGCCCGTAGTGCAAATGTAAGACCCCGAATTTTATGAAATATAAAATTTAATTTTTTTTCATATATATTTTTTTTCCTGAAACAGTAAGTGGTTAAATTAACGAAATTGAAAGTTAAGGATGTTATGTGTAAATTTTATTTTGTCGGACAATATTCGTTTTGTCGGGGAATATTCGGGCCGTACGACGGCGCCGAAATAACTAATTATTGGTGGACCCCACAACGGAATATCTGTCGGATATAGAAAACGACAGAAGTAACCTTTTTAAATAAAAATAGTCAACGGTGTTAACTGTTAAAATACCGGTGATAAAAGAATAGTAGCATACGGTAATTTATGGTATTTTACTGTAGCATGCGGTACTCTACAGTAGCACACGGTATTGCACAGTGTCTCATATTATTGACACCGTAACTGTTACGCATCATTTCATCGATAATTGTCACTGCATAATATTTTATATTATCAATTCAATTATTGTTGCTACACAGTATTTTGCATTATTGATTCAATAATTGTCATTACACTGTATTTCATATCATTGACTCAATAATTGTTGCTGCACTGTTTTTTTTAAAATTATTGAACCTAATAATTGTCACAGTTGCAAATATACTGTAATTTATATTATTAAATTAATAATAATCTGTAACGTATTTATTACATTATTGTTGTAACATTATTTTATTTTATATGTTGGACCCACAGGAAAAATAAAAAATTTTATTTTTCAAAAGTTACTATTCACTCCCGGAATTTACTATTCATTCCCGAAAAAGTTACTATTCACTGACGGAAGTCACTGTTCATCTCGGGGGAAGTTACTGTTCATCTGCCGACAAAAGTTACTGTTCATTACTGTTCACTTTTTGAAAATTTTAAAGTTACTGTACAAAGTTACTGTGCAAGTATTGAAAATTTTTAAAAACGTTTGCGCAGCCTCTGCTGAATTTTTTTTAGTTCACCTACCACGCATAGTAACCTCTTTTCTCCTATAAATAGCTTGCTCAGCTTAATAGAAAAATCACACCTAAAACATAAAATTTTTCTATAAGAATTTTATGAGTTTTCTCTGATAATAGTAAGGCTATTTTGAGTGTTTGAAAGCCAAAAGGAGTGCAGGAATTTTTCAAGTAAGTCTTTTATTAAAGAGTAGTAATTTTATAAATTCCTATTTTTCACGGTATTCACAAATCTTCCTTTAGAAGACTCTTCTTTGAGAAGATTCATTTTTAAAAGCTTTCTTTGGAAGATTTATTTTGGAATATTATTTTTAAAACTATTTTAAAGTTGGTATTTTATACTACAAAAATTATGTTAAATATATATAATTTTGATAGTTCATAATATATGAGTTATCATACACCTTGAAGTTTACATGTTGTAATTACTAATTTTATTATAAATATATAGGTTGATCAATCTCATTTAAATCAATATCCAGTCACGTGTTAAGGAAAGAAATGTCATTTTTTTACACTCTTGAATTTGCTACGGTAAGGGATATTATTTTCTTTCATACTCCTGAACCGAAACTTATTATGGAACTATTGCTTCTATAATTCCTGAAAATATTATATGTTCCATAATAGTTGAACTTCATTATTTCAACTGAACCTTCCTATTTTCTGAATCTTTCTATTGAACTGTAACCGTTATTCTGAACTGAGAATCTTGAATAACATTTTTAAATTTCACTCCACATCATGTTGACAATTTGGACATTATTTGAATCTGCCCAAAGTAAACTTCCGATACTTATTGTTTATCCTGTTTCTTCTGTTCATCAATTGTATCACTATTATTTGTACTAATCATAAAGAATCAAGCTGTTGTGAATATCTGTGGCCGGGGGCACAGATGTGATATATTTGTTGAACAGATGATAGGTTAAAGGCGATATAATAGGTTAAAGGCGATACATTTGTTCGGTGTCTTTTATGACACGCGGTGAAAGTTCTCTTTGGCCCGTAGTGCATAGATGAACTGTTGTTTGGTATGATTATGACCAAAGGCTGAATCTGGTATAATCATGACCGTTGGTGTTATATTGAAAGTTCTCTTTGGCCCGTAGTGCATAGATGAACTGTTGTTTGGTATGATTATGACCAAAGGCTGAATCTGGTATAATCATGACCGTTGGTGTTATATTGAAAGTTCTCTTTGGCCCGTAATGCATAGATGAACTGTTGTTTGGTATGATTATGACCAAAGGCTGAATCTGGTATAATCATGACCGCTGGTGCTATATTGAATATCTTTGGCCCGTAGTGCAAAGATGAACTGTTGATTTGCATGATTATGACCAGGAACTGTGAATTTTTATTATCATGACTAATGGTATTTCAGATGATAAAAGTCGATGATGTTTTTACTAAAAAGAAAAGCGAGTGGATATTATATCTGCATTATTCTTCTAATAGATTACTCATTCCGCTGCTATTATTGTTCTGAACATTGTTCAAGAATTTAATTGAAGTTTTTGATATACACCTTGTATTCTGTTGTATTCTATCAAGAACTCAACTGTTGAAGGCTAATGATAATTTATTCGTCATTATCTTAGTCATGATATTTCTTACTGGGCTATTTGAGCTCACCCTTTCTTTTGTTCCATTGTTTTTCAACAGGAGATGAAAACGTAACGGGGTCTAGCTGGAGAATGGAGTGAGAGTCCGAGGAATAGCTATCGTAGTCTTCACGTATTATAAAATAGTGAAGACTTAGTTGTGTATTATTGCTGTACGTTGTGCTTTGTTGTAATAATTTTGTTGTAGTCTTTTGACGACTCAAGTTTGGGCTGTGTGGGCCTAGATTTGGGGGCGTCACAGTTGGTATCAGAGCCATATAACGAAGAGCCCCGAGCCTCTCGCTGGTGACTTCCTAGGGAAAGGGGATGCACCGAAGCCAGACTCTCCGTAGGGGACGCCTATAGTACAGGTGGCAAACTGATAGGTACCATTGTGAGGTGCTGTCCCTATGGTGGGATGAGAGTCACAGTTGGTATCAGAGATTAGGGATATGGTCTTTAATGGAGATCTGGGGTAGAACTAGGAGGGGAGAGACGAATATAATCAGTCACTAGTGTGTCCCACCTAAATTAGATTTTATTATCTAATGAGTTGATTTGAATATAGGGACATGAAGTGATGAGTCAGTTTATTTGAACTAACATTTATTTTGTGACCACAGTTTAGTATGGCATCTGGAAATCAAGAGGTTAGCTATGAAATGCCCGGTACGTCAATTTCGGGGACGAAATTTCATAAGGAGGGGAGGTTGTAAGACCCCGAATTTTATGAAATATAAAATTTAATTTTTTTTCATATATATTTTTTTTCCTGAAACAGTAAGTGGTTAAATTAACGAAATTGAAAGTTAAGGATGTTATGTGTAAATTTTATTTTGTCGGACAATATTCGTTTTGTCGGGGAATATTCGGGCCGTACGACGGCGCCGAAATAACTAATTATTGGTGGACCCCACAACGGAATATCTGTCGGATATAGAAAACGACAGAAGTAACCTTTTTAAATAAAAATAGTCAACGGTGTTAACTGTTAAAATACCGGTGATAAAAGAATAGTAGCATACGGTAATTTATGGTATTTTACTGTAGCATGCGGTACTCTACAGTAGCACACGGTATTGCACAGTGTCTCATATTATTGACACCGTAACTGTTACGCATCATTTCATCGATAATTGTCACTGCATAATATTTTATATTATCAATTCAATTATTGTTGCTACACAGTATTTTGCATTATTGATTCAATAATTGTCATTACACTGTATTTCATATCATTGACTCAATAATTGTTGCTGCACTGTTTTTTTTAAAATTATTGAACCTAATAATTGTCACAGTTGCAAATATACTGTAATTTATATTATTAAATTAATAATAATCTGTAACGTATTTATTACATTATTGTTGTAACATTATTTTATTTTATATGTTGGACCCACAGGAAAAATAAAAATTTTTATTTTTCAAAAGTTACTATTCACTCCCGGAATTTACTATTCATTCCCGAAAAAGTTACTATTCACTGACGGAAGTCACTGTTCATCTCGGGGGAAGTTACTGTTCATCTGCCGACAAAAGTTACTGTTCATTACTGTTCACTTTTTGAAAATTTTAAAGTTACTGTACAAAGTTACTGTGCAAGTATTGAAAATTTTTAAAAACGTTTGCGCAGCCTCTGCTGAATTTTTTTTAGTTCACCTACCACGCATAGTAACCTCTTTTCTCCTATAAATAGCTTGCTCAGCTTAATAGAAAAATCACACCTAAAACATAAAATTTTTCTATAAGAATTTTATGAGTTTTCTCTGATAATAGTAAGGCTATTTTGAGTGTTTGAAAGCCAAAAGGAGTGCAGGAATTTTTCAAGTAAGTCTTTTATTAAAGAGTAGTAATTTTATAAATTCCTATTTTTCACGGTATTCACAAATCTTCCTTTAGAAGACTCTTCTTTGAGAAGATTCATTTTTAAAAGCTTTCTTTGGAAGATTTATTTTGGAATATTATTTTTAAAACTATTTTAAAGTTGGTATTTTATACTACAAAAATTATGTTAAATATATATAATTTTGATAGTTCATAATATATGAGTTATCATACACCTTGAAGTTTACATGTTGTAATTACTAATTTTATTATAAATATATAGGTTGATCAATCTCATTTAAATCAATATCCAGTCACGTGTTAAGGTAAGAAATGTCATTTTTTTACACTCTTGAATTTGCTACGGTAAGGGATATTATTTTCTTTCATACTCCTGAACCGAAACTTATTATGGAACTATTGCTTCTATAATTCCTGAAAATATTATATGTTCCATAATAGTTGAACTTCATTATTTCAACTGAACCTTCCTATTTTCTGAATCTTTCTATTGAACTGTAACCGTTATTCTGAACTGAGAATCTTGAATAACATTTTTAAATTTCACTCCACATCATGTTGACAATTTGGACATTATTTGAATCTGTCCAAAGTAAACTTCCGATACTTATTGTTTATCCTGTTTCTTCTGTTCATCAATTGTATCACTATTATTTGTACTAATCATAAAGAATCAAGCTGTTGTGAATATCTGTGGCCGGGGGCACAGATGTGATATATTTGTTGAACAGATGATAGGTTAAAGGCGATATAATAGGTTAAAGGCGATACATTTGTTCGGTGTCTTTTATGACACGCGGTGAAAGTTCTCTTTGGCCCGTAGTGCATAGATGAACTGTTGTTTGGTATGATTATGACCAAAGGCTGAATCTGGTATAATCATGACCGTTGGTGTTATATTGAAAGTTCTCTTTGGCCCGTAGTGCATAGATGAACTGTTGTTTGGTATGATTATGACCAAAGGCTGAATCTGGTATAATCATGACCGTTGGTGTTATATTGAAAGTTCTCTTTGGCCCGTAATGCATAGATGAACTGTTGTTTGGTATGATTATGACCAAAGGCTGAATCTGGTATAATCATGACCGCTGGTGCTATATTGAATATCTTTGGCCCGTAGTGCAAAGATGAACTGTTGATTTGCATGATTATGACCAGGAACTGTGAATTTTTATTATCATGACTAATGGTATTTCAGATGATAAAAGTCGATGATGTTTTTACTAAAAAGAAAAGCGAGTGGATATTATATCTGCATTATTCTTCTAATAGATTACTCATTCCGCTGCTATTATTGTTCTGAACATTGTTCAAGAATTTAATTGAAGTTTTTGATATACACCTTGTATTCTGTTGTATTCTATCAAGAACTCAACTGTTGAAGGCTAATGATAATTTATTCGTCATTATCTTAGTCATGATATTTCTTACTGGGCTATTTGAGCTCACCCTTTCTTTTGTTCCATTGTTTTTCAACAGGAGATGAAAACGTAACGGGGTCTAGCTGGGGAATGGAGTGAGAGTCCGAGGAATAGCTATCGTAGTCTTCACGTATTATAAAATAGTGAAGACTTAGTTGTGTATTATTGCTGTACGTTGTGCTTTGTTGTAATAATTTTGTTGTAGTCTTTTGACGACTCAAGTTTGGGCTGTGTGGGCCTAGATTTGGGGGCGTCACAGCAAAGATGAACTGTTGATCTGCATGATTATAACCAGGAACTATAAATTTGTATTTGGCCCGTAGTGAATGTTCTCTTTGGCCTGGGGCAAAGAAGAACTGTTGTTTGGTATGATTATGACCACAGGCTGAAGACTGGTATAATCATGATCATTTGTGTTATATTTGAATATCTTTGGGCCGTAGTGCAAAGAGGAACTGTTGACTTGCATGATTATGATCAGGACTGTAAATTTATATTATCATGACCAGTGGTGTTTAAGATGATAAAAGTTAATGATATTTTTCTTAAAAAAAGAAGTTATTAGACATCATAGTCTACATGATTCTTCTAATGGATTGCTCATTACGCTGTTATTATTGATCTAAAACTTGTTGTTTATTGTATTCTATCAAAAACTCAACTGTTGAAAGCTAATGATAATTTGCTCATTGTTATCTTAGTCATGATATCTCTTACTGGGCTATTTGAGCTCACCCTTTCTTTTTTATTCCATTGTTCTTCAAGAAATGAGAGAATAGTTGGGTATAGCCGGAGAATGAAGTGAAGATCCAAGAGATAGCTGTAGTAGTATTCACATATTGTATATAGTGTGACAATAATAGTGAAAACTTAGTTGTATATTATTGAGTTCTGTATTTATGTCCTATGTACTGTTTGTTTTAATTATCATGTATTTATGACGTCTCAAATTGGGCTATGTAAGCCCAAATTTAGGGGCGTCACAAAAGTTGTCCAGAATGATGATACTAAATGGTCCACTAGTTAGTCTAGCGGATGACATTTCCTTATTTTTAATCTACTACGTTGTCTCTAATAATGGATGATTAAGATTGCGATTGCCCATATTTTGTCCATAGCACGTGCTTGCTATGAATCACCTCTCATGTATATATATATCTATATAAGTTACTCATTGTAATATTTATTTTTTACAAAATTATTATGGTTAAATATTTTTTTCATCACTCTATTTTAGGCCAACTTAAAAATGACTAACTAATTTATTTTTTTCTTATATATAGTCAACTCACTAAACTTTAGTTTTCTTACAAAAAAAAGAAGTTGAATTTCCATCATGGACATTAATTATTTTAACAGAAGATTGCGTGTCAGCGCCACGTCCCACTTAATCTTAGCTGGCGCTAATTTAATCCTAGCTGGATCCAAGCATGTTAATTTTTTCAGTAATATGAAAGGAATGAAATTGTAAATAAAAAAGGAAAAGAAAAAGATATTCTCAAGGCTGCATAAGCAATTAAGCTGAACGCGTCAGTGTAGCTATTGCGAGGTCTTTATTGCGAGGATTCTGATGAAATTGTTATCCAGCGGGTGTTCAATTACTTTGATATGAATGGAGATGTGAAGATATCGCCGCCGAAGTTGCAGAGCTGAGTGAGGACGGTGAGCGGTGAGATTTTGACCAAAGAGGAGGCGGAGATTGCAGTGCAATCGACGGATTCCAAGGTTTGGAGGATTTTAGCAAGCTTATTAAGAAAGGGAGGAATGGATCGCATGCAGGAGGAGGAGCTGAAGGGGGCGTTTGGGATGTACACTGCAGAGGGCACGAGGTGCATCACACCAAAAAGTTTGAAGAAGATGTTGAGTTGACTCAACGAGTCAACCTTGGTTAGTAACCACCAACCTGTGAGGTGATGATTAGAAAGTCTGACCCTAATGGAGATGGGGTTCTCAAGTTTAACGAGTTCAAGACCATGATGATGATGCACTGAATGATCATCTAGGCATAGCTTCTCCAATTAAGATGGGTTTGAAGTGATAACGTACTTTGTTAAATTTGACGAAGAGTTATGGGGTATTTTAGTATTTGTATAAGCAATTAAGCTGTTGGATATTTTGTTAAAAATTAGAAAACATTTTTTTTAAATTAGTAAAATGAAGTTAGAAAAAAAAAATATGTTAAAAATATTTTTTTAGTAATTAAAAGGCAATTTTAAAATTATGTTAAAAATGATGGGTCTCCAACTTTTAAGTCTATTTAGTTTGATTATAACAAATTAATAAAAATAGGTTAATTAAAAATAGAATCATCTCCATAGGTTAATATATTTATTTTAATTATCTTATTTATTTTAACAAAAAATATTTTCTAAAAACTCATTGAATTAATATTTTTCTAACATTGATAATTTAATATAAGTGTTAAAAATATTTATTCATAATGTAACATTTCTAAATGTAAGGAATATACTATTATTATTTTCTAAAATATTATAAAGCTATTTTTTTAAAATCAAAAAGGAAGCTTTGAAAAAATGCCAAAGTTTTTAATGGACATCCGAAAATATATTGAGTTAACTTTAGAAGGCATTCTTGAAATTGAAAGTCGTCAACATATGCCTTAAATTAAAAGGCACTTTGAACTGTGCCTTATTTCACGCGGTAGTTGCTAGCATGTGTTTTTTTTTTTTTACCAACCGTGGGTCATCCGAATTAAATGCTGGACATTTCAAAGATCAAGTTGTGCTTCTTTTGATCAATCCGTGTGAGCTTAATATAATTAAAATCTGACCATTAATTTTTAAGTAATAAGGGCCTATCCGTTGATTCTAAAATGAATTGCCAAAATTACATTTTTATCCCAAGTTTCAAAATCCTATAAATAGGAGGTTCTTTTTTTCATTTTTATTTGGCAATTTACAAAAAAAAAAGGTTTACTCTCCTTGCCTACATACTCTCCAATAGCTTTCAAATTTCTCTTCTACTCAAAGTTATTATCTTCTTTTAAAGAAAAAAAATTAGTCAAAGTATTTGAGATAAATATTGATTTATATTATTTGTATTATCTCACACTTATTTATATTTATCGATATACAAATATAAATTGTTACACACACACACACACACACACACACACACACACACACACACATATATATATATATATATATATATATATATATATATATATATATATATATATTTGATCTATTTATATCAGATAAAAAATCAGTACTTAGTTACTGAAAGGTGGAGATATTCCTCCTAAACGAGGAAATCATTCACTAGATTTTTAAAAACTTAAGTAGCGTTTTATTGATATAATGTGTTTATATAAATAAATATTTATTCATAAATTCACTTATTCATAAAAATACTTGTTGCATAATATAAACTTTTATATTGTGAATATAACTGATTATATCTGCTTACACAGAAGCATAGCAAGTACTATAAAAATTATTTAAACTTTTATATCATGACTTAAATTTATATTTGCTTAATTTAAGAAACACTTTTGCTATTTATAAAGGAAAAGTTAACCCTTATAAATTTGCATTGAATATATATATATATATATATATATATATATATATATATATATATATATATATATATATATATATAATATTTTTCAAAAACAAATTTTATTGAAAAAAGTTGAGTTATTTGGTTTTATATATCTGTGAGAAAAAAAGAGTGATTCTTTGACCAAAATCAGAGTCTTAGAGAGGTCAACGAGTAGTTGGGTCTCTAGTATACTGTGAGGTGAGGGACAGGCTTCTTGTTTCAAGACTAGATTGTAAAACAAAAAGTTAAGTGAGTTAGTTAGTTAGTTAGTTGTCCTTAAATATGTGATAAAAAGAGAGTGACTCTTTGACCAAGACCAGAGTCTTAGAGAGATCAACGGGTAGTTGGGTCTCTAATGTACTTGTGAGGTAAGAAACTGACTTCTTGTTACAAGACCAGATTATAAAGTAGAGCTAGACTCAGAAAACATGTACAACTACATTTGAGGAATAAACGAGGAGCTACTGTCCAAGTTAAGTAGTTGTATGTATAGTTGGAAGTTGATCTATAAAACTGTGTAAATGTTTCTCCGCCTATTGAAGGAGAGTTTATTACTGATAGTAATAAGTTTTTAAATCCTGAACAGGAGTTTGAGACTGGACGTAGCAACATACCCGGGTTGTATGTTGTGAACCAGATAAATCTCTGTATATTATGTGATTGAATTTTTACTATCTTACATATTAATTTCTTATACTATAAATTAATTAATTAAAAATTCAAAAAGTCCTAAGATAATTTTTTAAATAGTAATAATCTATTCAACCCTCTTTTAGATTATTATCGGACTTTCAATTGGCATCAAAGCGGTGCTCTTTAACTTATTTGTTGAGTAAGTGCAATCCTAGGCATATCAAATAGTATATCTATCTATAGCCTACATAAATGCTACCAGTTGTAGAGAAAGACTGTCAATGTCCAAACCCCCACTATTTAATGGCACAAAATTTTCCACTTAGAAAAACAGATTCAAGATCTATGCCAAATCACAGAGAATCAAAGTTTGACTTGCAATAGAAAGATGTGTAAAAATTCCTACAAAAATTGTATAAGTTGAAAAAGATGTTGATGAGTTCACTACTGATGATGAAAATGCTATGAACTTAGCATCCGAAGCCGAAATGATCCTGACTAGTGCTCTTATTAAAAAAGAGTACAAAAAAGTTAGCAACTGCAAAAAATGCTAAAGAAATTTGGAAAAAATTAATTGTAACCTATGAAAGAACCAATCATATTGAAAAAAACCCAGAAAATATGCTTTAATCCAAGAGTACGAAAATTTCAAGCTGGAAGAAGGTGAAAAAAATCATTGACATGGAAACTCGTTTTCCTAGAATCATTAATGAACTAGAACAACTTGGAAAGGCATATTCAACAAATGAGAAAAATGAAAGAATTCTCAAAACCCTTACATCTGTCTGGAAAATGAAGGTTACAACCATCAAGGAAATGCAAGATCTAACAACCTATCATCTTGATAGCCTTATTGAAAATCTTCGTACACACGAAGTTGATATGTTCGAAGAAAAAGTTGGATCGGATACAGATCTCAAAAAGAAAGGAATTGCTTTTAAAGCTTTACTTGTAGATCAAGAAAGCGATGATGAGGAGTTAAATGAAGAACTCTTGAGTTTAGATAATCATGAAGTTGCTCTTTTATCCAGACAACTCAAGAGAGTGATCCAAAGCAAAGCTAGAAAATATGGCAAAGGGTATCTGAAGACAAACAACAATTTCAAAGATAAACAGGTCTTCAAGCCAAAAGCACAAGGAGAAAATTTCAAAGCAAACAATAGTAACAATTTCATAAATGCCAGCTCCAATGAGGATTCAAACTTATGTTTTGAATGCAAACAACCTGGATATTTTAAAAAAGAATGTCCAAAACTAGCCAACTACAAAGTATTAGTAGATGAGGAAGGCTGTGATCTAAGTGATGACAAAAAATTTACAAATTTATATTTTATGGCAGGCAATGATTCATCATCAAGATTTGAGGTAAATTCTGAACTATCTACTACTTTATTTACACATACCTTAGAGAATTTAAGTGAAAAAAAATCATGAATTACAAGAAGCATATAACTCATTACAAAAAATGGACATTTGACAACGATTTTTCGGGCAACAACTTATAAAGTCGTTGCTAAAAATGTATGTTTAACAATGAATTTTATCCTTCGTTTCAAATTGTTAAAGGCTTTTATTTTTTAAAACGAAATTTATAAGTCGTTGCAAATTTTCGTTGGTGGGAAAAAATTTCGTTAGCAATTCGTTGCAAAGTTTTCGGCCACTTGATTTCTCCTTATCATGGGCAACGAAAGTTTTTTTGTTGCTATATTTCATTCTCTAATATGGACCACATTCATTGGCAACAATTTTTATTTTCATTGCATATTGTATATTGCCTTAAATTAAGACAATCTCAATAAGCATGTTTTTGTAAATCCATATCCGATATTCGGAGAATTGTCAAAAAATATTCGTATTTAGTATTTGAAAATTATGTCCAAATGCAAAACATATTCGTTTCTGTTTTTTATTCAAATAAACAAATTATTCAAATATCCGAATTCGAATATCAATCACCTAATAAACAATTTATTTATAAAAAGTAAAAATAAAAAAAACATTGACCAATTACTCACAAATCACAACCATTTAAAGTTGTAAAAATACATATCATGAAGGGGAGACATATCAAATACATCATCATTCATAATTGATCATGAAAATCAATTAAAATTTACTAATATAAATTGCACATATAAACTGTGTATAAATTGTTGTATATATATATATTTTGTTACTAAATTTAAATGTATATGAAAAAAAAAAGAGGTACATATACTTGGGGGCTTCCCCCATATCAAATACAAAATGTCAAGAAAGGGAACTTTAACATAACAAACAGTGAAACTCAGATTCTAAGACAATACAAGAGTATAAGGCCAAAACAGAGCAAATAAGCACTGCATTGGACTTTAAGAACACTGGCAGAGCAGTCGACCAACAAAATAGTAATCAAAGCAGATCAGAATACAAAATGATCATATAACAGTAATCAAAACATAGCAAATTCCATCCCCTAATTGATCCTCATCATAAAGATCACACAGCTCAGTGCCATGAAATCGCGAAATCACGTAGGGAAACACAAACCAACAGCTGAGCCAAATCCAGAAACGAAGTAGCCAGAGACGAAAGCCTGAAATAGAAACCAGATAGCAAAAGTAGCAAGGAAAAACCATAGCCCAAACAGGATTGTAAAGTAGTAGCACACCAGGAAGCAAACGGGCTGTGCATAGCAGAAGCACACAACAGAAGCAACACAAGACCAATGAAACCTAAGCAATAATATTGTTTGGAGGCTCCTAAGCATCTTTTGTTTATATCTCTACCTTGCCATTCTTATAATCTAATGACTGTGTTTTTTCATTAATAGCCTGATCCAAAGTTTATAGTTATACATAATTGTTCAGACAAAAGACTGTAAACATTTAACACTTTCTTAAACTCTATCAAGCACACGAATATAATATATTAAACTAATCGGAACACTGTGGTTGGCAGTGTAATAGACATAGTCAAATCAACAAAATTAATAATTCGAGAAAAATAGAGATAAACAGAGTTCCTTAATGCAAAGAGAAGGTTAAAGTACATTACCAGAAGATGGCTAATGAACGTTCTTAAAAAAGAAAAAGTATATATAAGATTCAATTCATTTTTTGACTAGAATGTAATTAAAAAGTAGTGTACATTTTAATAGTTTCGTTAAGTGGATAATATGAATATGAGGAACTACGTTGACTCCCATCCTATTAAGCTTTCACCGCAATGCAGTATTTTCATCCCTTGTTTTTCTTCCTCCTCTTCTTCCACCATTTTTTTGGAAGCATTTCTTCCACCATTTTGATTGTGTTGCATATTTATGTTTGGATCAAGTAGGTTTGCTAATACTAGTATTTATCAAGTGGGTCTAACGATGATACCATGGCCCAAGTCCAATACTTCTCTTGCGAGAATTATTTTTTGTTAATCGGTGACTTTTTTTCCTTTTCAATTTCTCAATATTTGCATCAAATATTTCTTTTATATACTATATTTGATAAAATTAAAAATATCAGTATTATATTAAGATATGAGTATACATATCAACTACAGTTTTGCAAGTTCACTCAGCTAGAGCATAAAATTTTAAAGAATCAACACTTACTTACAAGGATTTGTATTTACTTAACAATTACCAACTAAGCTACTAATAAATATTTCACCCATAACTTAAATTTTGTAGTCCCTCTGTTTAAGAATATAAAATTAATATTGACTTTTAAAATCTACTTGAGACATTTTCAAATATAAAATTGTGTATAAGTTTAAAAAATAATAAATCTCATAATTACTAGTATTTTTTAAATTGATTATAGTCATATTTGTGTTGATAAGGGTCATAAAGCAGTCTATATTTGAAGTTCAAGTTTTAAACAGTCCTTTTTAGTAAGTACAAAAAGATTCTGTCGGTGTGTAAAAATTCCTATCAGATAGATATTCAGACAACAACTCTAGATGAAAAAAGCTTGAGTGAAACAGAGCTAACAAAATGGTTCTACGTCGCAACTTACAAGAGACAGAGAGATTGTGAAGGGGAGAGCATAATAACTGAAATCTCAACTCTTTCTGTATAATAATTCAATTAGTAAACAACAATTAAAAGAAAAAATTTAAGAGGAAAACATGAATACACATTAATCTGCTAACGGGATATGAGAATTAACTTGCCAAAAACTCATTCCTCTTTCCAAAATTAAAATCCATATGTTAATTAACTTGAGAAGCTTGCAATTACAAATGTTAAAAAAACATTAGTCACCTCACCTTTCATTTTCGAAAGACTTTATAAATTGTAAACTGATCCTAACTCCAATTACAATAAGCTTAATTAGTGAAACCTAGTTTGTAATCCATAAAAGATAAGGTTCTTTAACCATTGCAGATAGGCTAATGAGAAAATTAAGGGTTGCGAAGAAATAAAAGTTAATATTTACTACACTTGTTAAAATATAGGTGTCTACCCTCTTTTTGGCATTTAAACAAGCAGGTTCTACACCATTCAAGTTCACCCGATGTATATAATGTTAAAGATGTATAATGAATAATATAATAACAAAGAATTAGAGATTTTCATTTAAAGATTATCATTTAAAAAGCTGAAACAATTACAAATTTCGGGTAAACCAAACGCATGCTTCATAATTAGGTTTGGGCTTATAGAGTTACAAATAAAAGTTCACATTAGACAAATCAATTCCAAAACATGGTTCAAAGTATCCAAGTGAAATGGATGTGAAATTGTAGCACGTTAAGTTTATACTTAAATTTAAAAGGTTAGCAATACCTCTCTCTGGCAAATGAAACTTTAGGCGGCGGCAGTGGTGGCAGAAGAATATCTATGTGGGAAGCATATGTACGTTGTTCGGCCGACAAATCCGATCGTCTGGTACGAAGATAGCTTCGGTTAATAGGAAGAGGTATCACTTAGGTAGAGGTGTGAAGTTACTACTACAGATCTATTCCTACCTCTGTTAGGGAGGAGTGTGAAGTTATTTTGGTTGTTAATTTAATTTTATTTTTTTGAAATAATTTTGGTTGAAAAATTATAGTGTATCAAGGTAAGCAATATTGTGAATGTGGAATAATTTTTAGTTTTAATTTAAAAATTTTGAATCTATATTTTAATTATATTCCTAAATTTATACATTAGTTTTTAACTTTTTTTTTTTTTTTTTTTTTACATTTATTTAGGTGTTTGGTTATTTTTAATGTTTGATTGTTAATTTTTTTTATAAATAATTTATGTTTCATTTTGTATTTTTTGATTTATTATTCCTACTAGTAATGTTACATCAATTACTAGGGGGTGAGTATTCGGTTATAACCGAATCGAATTGCTTATTCGGTTATAATTGAATTTCAAATTTTATACAATTTCACTATTCGAACAAATATTTGAAATATATACTAACCGAAACGCAAATAACCGAATTATGCTATTTAGTTATTCGGTTAATAACCGAAATATGAACTTAATTTTACAAAACAAAAAAAAATCACAAATTTCACATTAAAGTTTTCAAACAATATTTAACCACAATTATCAATATCAAGAAAATGAGAATGTTCTAGCGAGGGAATAAAAAAAAGAAAAAAATCAATGATAGTATATTTATTAGCGAAAGAAACATTCTTCACGATAGGCGGTAGAAAAATAGTTCCCACTGCCATTTTTACGGTGAAATTTTACAAATAAAAATATTATCTACAAAGGAATTATTACTCGCTACTCATTCCGTCCCATAAGAAACGTTCTAATTTGACTTTCATGGTCAAATTGACCATTTTTTAAATTAATAAATCTTAAAAAAATCAAAATATATGCCAAGTGATTATGATAATAATAAACTATGGAGAATTTACTACTAATGTCAAGTTTCGGAATATTAAAATTCTATATAAATATTATTAATTAATAATTCTAAAAATGGTCAATTGGGTCATGAAAACCAAATTATGACGTTTATTATAGGATGTAAGGAGTATATAGTATTATTGAGTTTTTTTGCAAGAGATAAATTAGTCACTATTTTGCAGAAAATAAATTTATTAGAATTAATTGTGAAAAATACTTCCTTTAGAAATACTAAAATATTACTCATCCGATCTACAAAAAGTGTTTTATTAAGTTTGTTCTTTATTAATTTATGACATCCTAAATTTTAAATTATAAATGCAAATTTATATGTTTATCTGAATAACAATTTTATTTTAATCAATTATCTCATTAAAAAAAAGAGAATTAATTAATTATCTCATAAAAAAAAATTTAAATATAAAGGTGAATAAAATATTTGTTGAAGGTTGTTTGATTTGATGATGATGTCTGTTGTGCAAAAAGGACTGTGGTTCATGTGCTTACATGATTGATTATATGTGTTAATGTGCTTATGTGCTTAATTGATTATGTGCTTAGATACTCTGAAAGTGTTTATGTGCTTACATGATTGATTATATGTGTTAATGTGCTTATGTGCTTAATTGACTATGTGCTTAGATACTCTGAAAGTGTTTATGTGCCTACATGATTGATTGTCATGATTGATATATAATGTGTTTCTGAAAAAGTGCGTAGATGTTCTAAATCTAATTATGTGCTTACATTGTTGTGGGTGTATGATATATATTACCTATCTTAAATACTGTGATGTGCACACACTTGTATAGCACATATATGATCTTGTTATAAACTATCTGCTGCTTATTAAAGAGAATGAAAGTTATCTGATTAAAATGTTGTAAAGTTCTTTTTTAGATATATGTGTACAAAGGACTTAGATTTTAAAGATCAGAAATGTTAGGTTGATCTTTCAATAAAAGTCACTCTGCATAAAAGATGTATGATATAAGCAGAGTAGCATAAGAATGAATCATGGCTGTATTTGTGTATGTCAGAGTCTGTAAAAGTCCTTTCAATTGTAATGATGTAATAATGTAAGAAAGGACTTAGTTAGAAAAGATCAAATATGTTAGGTTGATCAGTCTATAGGATCGTAGAATGAACTCTACGATTACAAGCAAAGAGGACTCAACGATTCGGCATGTTCGTAGAGTGAAAGGTACGACTCTCAGCCTGGACAACTCTACGATCATCAAAGAGAGTCAGATGTGCAAGAAGTCTACAGGATGGATATACAAGTAAAATTAAAGAACTGTTCAAGTACAAATCGTAGAGCTGAACTCTACGATCGTCGAACAGACAGCCAAGCGAGCCTACAGATAACGCTGGACCAAAGAAGAGATATACTCTACGATATACACGCTCTAGCAAGATCGTAGAGTAAAACTTGAAGAGCTCACATACAACCGGATTTTGCACAGATAGAAGAAGTCGTAGAGTGGAACAGAATGACAAGGCAATACAGAAAATTGCTTTACACATAGAACAATCGTTGAGTAGAATTAAAGGATTAAGCAACAAAGACTACAACTCAACGATTTCACTAAGAAGCACGGCAGTTCACAAACTCTACGATTTGAACAAAAGGACAAGATCGTAGAACGAAATCATAAAGCAAGAAGCACTGCAGACAAACTCTACGATCTGTTCACAAAAGCAAGATCGCAGAGTAAAAGAGAAGTACGCTTTATCTCCACCATTTACACGACATACTTCAAATAACGAGTGGAGATGAATTCGTAGAGATCAGATGAGCAGACAGTCACTCTACGATAACCATAAACAGCAAAGAATCATAACTGCAATATAGTATGAGAGAAAAGAGAATACTCCTCACCCAGATACAAGGAAGAGTAAGTGCTCTTGAGAGATTAGATGCATGTCAGAGCCACAGAAGACCTTGTGCCTAAACGACTATAAGTCAGGACCCACTGCTCAGGAAGATGGTGAATAAAGTCAGACCAATGGGACATCTCTGAATACATCAGAACAGTTGGTTCTAAAAGTCAAGGAAGGTATTTAATGTTGTATCAGAAGATTAATTAACAAAGGAAATAATAATCCTTGCTGAACAACTCTGGGAGTGCAACGGCTATAAATTCAGAGAAAGCTGAGCTACAGGTCAATATATCAGAACATGTCAGGAAAGAGAAAAGCACTGACACAAGCGGCAAGAAAGTCAACATTGAAGATATTGAGGATCTGCACAAGGCCAAATGAAACCAACGGGATTTCTTTCAACGGTAAGATATGCTCAGAGATATAAAGGCCTAAAATGAAGATTGCTTTACAGAAGATTGCTTTACACATAGAACAATCGTTGAGTAGAATTAAAGGATGAAGCAACAAAGACTACAACTCAACGATTTCACTAAGAAGCACGGCAGTTCACAAACTCTACGATTTGAACAAAAGGACAAGATCGTAGAACGAAATCATAAAGCAAGAAGCACTGCAGACAAACTCTACGATCTGTTCACAAAAGCAAGATCGCAGAGTAAAAGAGAAGTACGCTTTATCTCCACCATTTACACGACATACTTCAAATAACGAGTGGAGATGAATTCGTAGAGATCAGATGAGCAGACAATCACTCTACGATAACCATAAACAGCAAAGAATCATAACTGCAATATAGTATGAGAGAAAAGAGAATACTCCTCACCCAGATACAAGGAAGAGTAAGTGCTCTTGAGAGATTAGATGCATGTCAGAGCCACAGAAGACCTTGTGCCTAAACGACTATAAGTCAGGACCCACTGCTCAGGAAGATGGTGAATAAAGTCAGACCAATGGGACATCTCTGAATACATCAGAACAGTTGGTTCTAAAAGTCAAGGAAGGTATTTAATGTTGTATCAGAAGATTAATTAACAAAGGAAATAATAATCCTTGCTGAACAACTCTGGGAGTGCAACGGCTATAAATTCAGAGAAAGCTGAGCTACAGGTCAATATATCAGAACATGTCAGAAAAGAGAAAAGCACTGACACAAGCGGCAAGAAAGTCAACATTGAAGATATTGAGGATCTGCACAAGGCCAAATGAAACCAACGGGATTTCTTTCAACGGTAAGATATGCTCAGAGATATAAAGGCCTAAAATGAAGATTGCTTTACAGAAGATTGCTTTACACATAGAACAATCGTTGAGTAGAATTAAAGGATGAAGCAACAAAGACTACAACTCAACGATTTCACTAAGAAGCACGGCAGTTCACAAACTCTACGATTTGAACAAAAGGACAAGATCGTAGAACGAAATCATAAAGCAAGAAGCACTGCAGACAAACTCTACGATCTGTTCACAAAAGCAAGATCGCAGAGTAAAAGAGAAGTACGCTTTATCTCCACCATTTACACGACATACTTCAAATAACGAGTGGAGATGAATTCGTAGAGATCAGATGAGCAGACAGTCACTCTACGATAACCATAAACAGCAAAGAATCATAACTGCAATATAGTATGAGAGAAAAGAGAATACTCCTCACCCAGATACAAGGAAGAGTAAGTGCTCTTGAGAGATTAGATGCATGTCAGAGCCACAGAAGACCTTGTGCCTAAACGACTATAAGTCAGGACCCACTGCTCAGGAAGATGGTGAATAAAGTCAGACCAATGGGACATCTCTGAATACATCAGAACAGTTGGTTCTAAAAGTCAAGGAAGGTATTTAATGTTGTATCAGAAGATTAATTAACAAAGGAAATAATAATCCTTGCTGAACAACTCTGGGAGTGCAACGGCTATAAATTCAGAGAAAGCTGAGCTACAGGTCAATATATCAGAACATGTCAGAAAAGAGAAAAGCACTGACACAAGCGGCAAGAAAGTCAACATTGAAGATATTGAGGATCTGCACAAGGCCAAATGAAACCAACGGGATTTCTTTCAACGGTAAGATATGCTCAGAGATATAAAGGCCTAAAATGAAAAACAAAAGAGCGGTTGTTGCAGTAGTCAAATATACAAAAGAGATGATAGAAGACAACAACCGATCGTAGAGTGAAACAGAAAATGAATATGCTAAAGGACTCTACGATCCATCAGAACACTAACACTGAATTGAGAGAGACATAGAGATGTATAACTCTATTACAAGAGAAGTGTTCAGAGCTGCTAGGCACATGGAAGAGAGAAACCTAAACGCCAACTTGATACATACATGGTAGCAACTGAGTACCAAAAAGAAGAAGCATCACAGTCATCTCAGAAGCCCATCTCGAGAAGCTATAAACTGTCTATGACAAGAAGGAACAACTGAGTACCAAAAAGAAGAAGCATCACAGTCATCTCAGGAGTTCATCTCGAGAAGTTATCAAGTACCAAATGAGCTGAAGTGCAAAAGCCTAGCAGCCCAATGGGTGATCATGAGTAGTTGCTGAATATAGAAAGAAGAAGAACATCAACGGAAAATATCAGCATCATTCAAAGATTGATCACAAGCAGCTGCTAAGCACCTAAAGATGAAGAAGAACAAATGTTCTACTTAGCAGCACAACTCCAACCTCTTTCAAACGATCAGGGAGCCAAGTCTGTTGGACTTGAAGAGGGCAGTTGTCCTAGTCATAGTGACTAAAGGAGCCAAGTCTACTGGACTTGAAGAGGGCAGTAATGTCCTTGTCTTTGTGACTAAACTAACCAAACCTGCTGGGTTTGAAGGGTTCTTAGTGAACCAGAGTTTCCAGGCTAATGAGCTTGAAGGGTTCCGTATGAACCATCCTTAGTGGATTTCCTACTCATTGTAGTAGAAGAGTGGAGTAGGAGTTATTCAGTCTCCGAACCACTTAAAACTCTCTGGTGTTATTTACTTTCAGTCATTTACATTCTGTTTTATATATATATATATATACATATACATGACTGTCAATTGATTTACCTAACAAGTGACTTTCTCCAATAGTCTTAACTCAACGGAGAAGTGTTACAAATCTTTAAGGGGTGTTTTCAAACTAATATTCCGCTGTGCAAACAAATCTTAATTAAGTTTATTAATTGCTATTAAATCTTTGAACTTAATCTTAAAAGAAAAAGTTTTTAAGAGATCTATTCAACCCCCCCCCCCCCCTTCTAGATCACTTGTGTGCCACTGGGAACTAACAATATTAACAATAAAAAAAATAAACACAAAAGTTAAAATTGTAATTTAGCGCTAATTCCCAAATTTTTTCCCACCGTCTCTTTATTTCACTCCCGATGTTTATCCTATAATCTCCTGTATCTCTTTTACCTTGTCTCTTCTTCTTGACCTTTTTATCCCCTTCTCCTAAATTTATGGCTTTTCACTTACTGATAAAGCAAAGAGGGTGTTAGAAAGAGGCTTCCGGTCGGAGTAACGTCGTCGTCGGCGAGGTTGACTCCTCGGAAGTTGTTCAAGCGCCTATTCCCTCCGCCCGTCTCCCGCCAAGCACATCAAAGCTTCGCTAGCCAAGCGATTCGGGCATGCGAAGATGGAGCCACGAAGCCTGATCAAATACTCGATAAAAACTTCAGCTACAATAAGAATTTCGGAGCCAAGTATGAATTGGGGAATGAGATTGGGCGAGTACAGTTTGATCATACCTGCTGTTGGGGTGTGGATTCTTTGGGCCTAGCATTCTGGGCCATGAATCCCTTCTCTTCATGTGGCTTGGGCCGGGTCGGGTTTTTTCCCTTCCTGTTGGGCCCGAGTTCACAGATTTTTATTTACTCAGGCGGTTGATAGGACGTCCGGGCCTATTTTCTCCACTTTGACGGACTGACACTAGACATGCACAAAAAGCCCGCGGCCTGAGGCCTGACCTTGATCTGGCCTGGTCCGGCCTGGTCAAAGCTTGGCCTGGTCAAAGGCCTGGTCCGGCCTGGCCCGGCCTGCAGGCTTTAAACAGGCCACGATTTTAGAGCAAAAGCCCGGCCTGGCCTGGCCTGGGGAAAAGCCTGGCCCGGCCTGGCCTGGCCTGGTCAAAAGCCTGGCCTGGCCTGGCTAAAGTCTACCTCGATTTTTGGTAAAGTGACAAGAATACTGAACTGGGATACACTAAATACTAAATTGTATTTCTATTTCTCCTATCATATTATATTATAATATGATTATTAGTCTATGAGTGAATATTTAATTCAAATTGGGGTGATGGTGATTTGCAGACAACCCTATATTATATAATTATATAGTTATTATCACTGTGGGTCATTTCTAATTTTTATGCAGCAGTACTAAAAATTATGAAAAATGGTGATTTTGATGGATTTTTCAATATTTGGTCTTCTTGATTTGTAATTTTGTACACGTTCATACAAAAAAATATGCAACTGACGATTTCGCGGCTCCCTCATTCTCTCTTTCTTCTCTGTCTCTCTCTCGGTCTAGGCCTGGCCTGGCCTGGCCCGCAGGCCTCAACAGGCCCTATTTTTTTTGGAGAAGCCCGGCCCGGCCTGGCCTGCAGGCCTAAAAGTCAAGGCCTGGCCTGGCCTGGTCAACGGAAAAAGCCTGCCAGGCCTAGGCCAGGCCGGCCTGGCCTGGCCTGTTGTGCATGTCTAACTGACACTGGAAGGAACCCAGGCTGGTATCTCCTCCCAACGAACCAAGTGGAGCAGGTGGAAGAGAACTACTTGCTTGTACTCATGAGAGTATGACTGGACAGCTGAGGATGCATGGATTAATATATACTGGCCACCTCTCAATTTTAGAGGTATTGGATTTTTTTACATCACTAACATTAATTTATCAAACGTCTGAGAGATTCCAGCTAACGATAAAGCTCCTCCATTGTGACGTTATTCCCCTGAACTTACTCTTACACCGGAGCATCTCCGGACGGTCCCAACCACGACTGTTCTGTGAGGTGATAACGGTTTGCTGTTTGTACAGGTATCTTGCTGACGGGTGATCACTGCAAGAGCGAAAATCAGACGTCAACATTGGCGCTAGAAGGAGGGCTGTTTGATACTTAAGTCACCCTGTTGTTTTCGAATAAAGACCTTTTTTATGGAAGGAAGAGGTAGTTCTAATGAAGGTCGGCAAGGGTCTTCCTTTGACCCCCATGAGGTGAGTACTGGACCCTCAAAGAAACACTGGTTGGGAGTTCATCGGTCGGGGCGAACCCGGGCCCACGCCCATTCTGAACCCATTAGGAGGCGTCTGTTTACACCACCCGCTTCGGAGAGGGCCGGATCATATCGGGAGAATTCGGAGCTTGGAATATCTCCTTTGGAGAGGAGTCCCCAGGGGGAACGAGCTGAAAGAGATAAATGGTCCCAGATTAGGGAGGCTGAGGTAGAATTGGAAGCCTTGCGTTGCAGACAGGTAGACTGGCAGAACCACCTAATGAATTTACAAGAGGATCCGTCGGCAACCATTGGCAGTAGGGAGCGGGCCGATACCCCGCAAAGTAGACCCAGGTCAGAGCAAAGAAGGAAGAGACACGACCGGGATGGTCGGGAGGATATAAGGGGCAAGCACCAGTCTCAGGGTTATATGAGACACGACCGGGACGGTCGGGAGGATATAAGGGGCAAACACCAGTCTCAGGGTTATATGAGACACGACCGGGATGGTCGGGAGGATATAAGGGGCAAACACCAGTCTCAGGGTTATATTAGACACGACCGGGATGGTCGAGAAGATATAAGGGGTAAACACCAGTCTCAGGGTTATATGAGACACGACCGGGTCGGTCGGGAAGATATAAGGGGTGCGCCCCCCTCCCAAGTTTCCTTGGGGCACATCGGCCGTACGAGTAGGGACGGGTCAGAAGGAGCATGTCCCGCCTCCCTCGGTCATTTCTCTCGAGAAAGGTTGAAGACCCCAGACTATGAAGTGGGACAGGGCGCCCCAGTGACAGTTTCGGGTCGGCAAGATCAACGCATGGTCCCATATGTCCCTGCGGTTGATCCAGTTATGGAAAGAATAGCTGAACTGGAGAAGAGGTTGGTAGCGGCGGAGGCAAGGCCGATGGCTGGATCTGGAGCCGAAGCGTCCAGAACTATGCCTTTAGATCCGAAATCCCCCTTTTCGACAGCTATTGATCAAGAGAAGGCCGATCCCAAGAAGAAATTGCCACCTCTTGAGATGTACGATGGCTCTGGTGACCCTTATGACCACACCAATTCATACGAAAGGGTGATGAGGTATTATGACCATTCAGAGGCCGGCATGTGTCAGATCTTCGTGACAACGCTTAAGAAGGGAGCCAAGCAGTGGATGATGTCACTGTCCCCCAATTGTGTTCACTCATGGGCGGAGTTGAGCGTGCGGTTCCATGAGCGGTTTGGTAGTACTAAGAGGAGAGGCAAGGTGACGGCTTCTTTGATGCAGATAAAGCAGAAATCGGATGAGTCACTGAGCCAATATGTTCAAAGGTTTCGGGATGCGGTGGGAACTATCAGTGACCTCAATATGATACAAGCGTTGGGATTCTTTACAACCGGGATGGATGTCACCCAGAACCGGAAGATGATGAAGGACATAATGTTCAACCCTCCAAAAGACCTCTTGGATGCATACGACAGAGCTGAGAAGTTTATAGCGGTTGAGGAGGCTATGAATAGTTTGATACCCAAGAACAAAGGTTTAGAGAGTAAAGCTTATGGTGGAAATCGAGGTGGGGACATCCGACCCCCCTCTTTTGATCGGGTAAAGCAAAGAGGTGGGCTGCCAAATCAGGGAAGACCACCCTTCCAACCAAAGACGGAGAACCGTGCATATACTCCTTTGAGTGCCGAGCGAGTCAAAATTTTGGAAGCAATCAGACAGGAAGAGGGGTCGGGGCAGACGCTGCCGATCCATAGACCGAATGGATCGGGGCCTTATTGTGTATATCATCGTCGGGTCGGGCATACCACGGAGGCTTGCACCGGACTAATGGACATGATCGAATCTAGGGTTCAGAAGGGGGAGTTAAAACAGTTTGTGATTGGCCGAGGAGGGGGAACAGATAATTATAAGTCGGGAACCGATAAGGGGGTCGAACCAAGTAACCCTCCTCGAAGAGTAGTCGACGTTATAATAGGGGGATCTTCTCCAACAGGATCGGGCAAGAGGCGCCGTTCTTCAGGCTCCATATCAACGCTGGCAGGCCCGTGCCCGGCGACCCCTCGACCTTATCCCAGGATGGTCATCTCCTTTTCTGATGATGACTTCCCAACCGAGGCCATTGAGCCTCATGAGGGAGCTCTGGTAATCACTGCCCAAGTTGGACCGGTGGATATGAAGAGGATAATGATCGACAATGGTTCATCAGTGGACGTGTTGTACAGCCATGCTTATCAGAGAATGGATCTCCAGGGTGTGAAGTTGCAGGTTGGGACAGAGTCACCGTTGTATGGGTTCGCAAATGAAGCAGTACCTGTGATCGGTAGTTTGGAACTACCCATGGTTTTTGGCGCAGCTCCACGGCAGGTCACCCTGCAGGTGAGATTTTTCGTTGTTCAAGTGGATTCTGCCTACAATGCAATCTTAGGGCGAACCACTCTGACCGCTCTGAATGCCGTTACGTCCATACCCCATTTCAAGATCAAATTCCCGACTCCGGAGGGGGTGGGAGAGGTGAAAGGAGACATCGATATCGCTCGAAAGTGTTATCGTCACGCCGTGACGGCATCGGCCGTTGGGGTCAGCCGGCAGAAGTGTGTCATGGTTTTCGATGTAGAGCCTTATGCAGAGGGGGATACGGAACCCCTAGCAACTCCCGCCGAGAGCGTTGAAGAAGTTGAGTTGATACCCGGCAACAAATTCAAAACAATGAAAATAGGTGTCGAGCTACCGAAGGGCATAAAGACGCAATTGGTTCAGCTACTACGAGACTATTCTGACATTTTTGCTTGGACCCCCCGAGACATGCCCGGGATCCCAGAGGCCATAGCGGTACATCGGTTGACCGTTGACCCCGACAGGAAACCAGTGCGGCAGAAAAGGAGGATATTTGCGCCCGAGCGCCAAAAGATTATAGACTTCGAACTAGGGAAACTTCTGGATGCGGGAGTTATTGAAGAAATTGAATACCCGGAGTGGTTGGGCAATGTAGTTCTGGTCAGGAAGCAGAATGGAAAGTGGAGAGTCTGCATAGATTACACGGATTTAAACAAGGCTTGTCCCAAGGACTTCTATCCGCTTCCACATATCGATCAGCTGATTGATGCCACTTCTGGCAATTCGGTGTTGAGTTTCTTAGATGCTTTCTCAGGCTATCATCAGATTCATATGGCTAAAGAGGACATCCCTAAGACGGCATTCATTACCCATCGGGCCGTTTATGCCTACCGGAGAATGGCCTTCGGCTTGATAAACGCCGGAGCCACTTATCAGAGGATGATGAACACCGTCTTTCGGAAACAGATAGGGAAAAACATGGAAGTGTATGTGGATGATATGATTGTTAAGAGCCTTCGAATGCAGGATCATCTTCGAGACTTGGAAGAGTGTTTTGAAACGGTCCGACGTCACAACCTGCGTCTGAACCCTGCCAAGTGCACCTTTGGTCTTAGTTCAGGCAAATTTTTGGGGTATTTGGTAAGTAAGAGGGGGATCGAAGCTAACCCTGAAAAGATCAGGGCAATTCTAAACATGCGATCTCCTCAAAGCTTCAAGGACGTTCAAAGACTCTCTGGTTGTATTGCAGCTCTGAGAAGGTTTATGTCCAGATCGGCAGAAAGGTGCCTTCCCTTCTTCGACACATTGAAAGGGCCTAAGAACGAGAAAACCTTCCAGTGGAATTCGGAGTGTGAGGACGCGTTCCAAGGCATCAAAAAGTATTTGATGGCAGCCCCTCTATTGCAGAAACCGATCCCGAGAGAGCCCTTGTTCCTTTACCTTTCGATAAGCTCTTCGGCTGTTGGTGCGGCCTTGGTTAGGGAGGAAGGAGGTGTTCAGAGACCCGTGTACTATGTCAGTTATGTTTTACGTGATGCAGAGGTCAGGTACCCGAATTTGGAGAAGTGTGTGTACGCTTTAGTGGTAGCCAGTCGGAAGCTCCGGCATTATTTTCAAGGTCGACTTATTGTTGTCTACACAACCCAGCCCCTGAAGAAAGTTTTGGGAAGGCCTGACGCCTCTGGCAGGATGATGGCATGGGCTGTTGAATTAACTCAGTACAATCTGGAATATCATCCTCGGACTGCCATCAAGGGACAAGCTCTGTCGGATTTCATAGTCGAGTGTACTTTCTCTGAAGATGGGGGCGACCCAACCCTCGACGTCGCCCATATAGCAGGGGAGCAGCCGAGCCCTGCTTTTTGTTGGACCATGTACGTCGACGGATCGACTAACGCTGAAGCTAGCGGGGCAGGAGTTATATTACTAAGCCCCGAAGGTTTCAAGGTTCAGCAGGCTATACGATTTAAGTTTCGAGCCACCAACAATGAGGCAGAGTATGAGGCAGTTTTGGCTGGCCTACGTTTGGCAAGAAGCTTAGAAATTCGTCATTTGATCATTTTCAGTGATTCTCAATTGGTTGTGAAGCAGATCCAGGGTGAGTTTGAAGCTCGAGGCGCGAGGATGGCCGGTTACGTTGCCGAAGTAAGGATGATGCTCCTCAAATTTGAATCTTATGATGTCAAGGGAATCGAAAGAGAAGGCAACTCAACTGCCGATGCCTTGTCAAAATTAGCTACAACGCAAGTGGAGGATTTTGCGGGATCGGTGTATCTGGAGGTCCTGACTGAACCAAGTGTCAATAGAAAGGAAATTCTATGCATAGAAAGGTCTAATTGCTGGGTGACACCCTATCTTGATTACCTAGCTGACGGGAAGCTTCCAACAGATAAGATCTTGGCCAAGAAAATTAAGTACCGAAGCTCTTACTTCTGCCTAATTGATGGGGAATTGTACAAGAAATCGTACTCGTCTCCGTTGTTGAAATGCCTAGTCCCATCCGAAGCATCTTACGTGCTTAGGGAGGTCCATGAAGGGATTTGTGGGGACCATATGGGAGCTAAGTCATTAGCCTACAAACTGGTTCGGCAGGGGTATTATTGGCCTACTATGTTCTAGGAATCAAAGGGGTATGTGCAGAAATGTCCCAAATGTCAGATGAATAGCTCGGTTCCCCACCAACCTCCCGAGGAGTTGTCATCGGTGCTTTCTCCTATTCCTTTCGCGATTTGGGGAATTGACTTATTGGGACCCCTTCCCAAGGCCAAAGGTCAGCTCCAATACGTGATTGTGGCCATCGACTACATGACCAAATGGGTCGAAGCTAAGCCACTCCGTCACATCACCGAAGACAATTGCGTGAAGTTCATGAAGGAATCGGTTATTTACCGGTTCGGTATCCCGATGGTACTCGTATCTGATAATGGTACGCAGTTTGTTGGAAAAAAGTTTGAAGAACTTCTCTCCGATCTGGGTATCCAACATCGAAAGACTTCGGTGGCCCATCCCCAATCCAACGGGCAAGTAGAAGTGACGAATCGAGCCCTCCTCAGAGGGGTCAAAAGGCGACTGGATGAGGCAAAAGGGCGTTGGCCCGAGGAGTTGCCTAGTGTTCTGTGGTCTTACCGAACCACTCCGCGTTCGACTACGGGAGACTCACCTTTCAAACTCGCATATGGGACTGATGCCTTGATCCCTGTCGAGATCGGATCGTCCTCGTTCAGGGTATCATGCTTCAAAGAGTTATACAATGAGGAAGGGCTCAGACTGAACCTCGACCTGTTGGGTGAGGTTCGGGATGCTGCATTGCTGAGGTTGGCCGCCTACCAACAAAGAACAGCCAAATACTATAATCGAAGGGTTCGAGTTCGAAGGTTTGAGGTCGGAGATTTGGTACTCAGGGAGGTGGAGGCCTCGGCACCTGGTAGTACCGGGAAACTGATGCCCAACTGGGAAGGGCCTTACGAGGTCACCGAAGTCGTCAAGGAAGGGACTTATCGACTTCGGGACATGATGGGAATGGATGTAAAGAACACTTGGCATGCTGGCAGGTTGAAAAGGTACTATCAGTAGTGATAACGCCTATCGTTCTCGTTTGAAAGCATCGGACCTCATTGTTGTAAACCTCATTTTGTTATCTTGATGTAGCACAGTTATAACACATTATGGTTCCTTAATGAAAATATTTTCTGTTCCTGCTTATGTTTCTTTAGTTTGGTTGTTACGGCCTAAAAGAAAAATTAACTTGACAGATTAAAGAAAACTGACTTTAATTTACTCGAACTTGTTTTTTGTACAATTGAAAAATGAAAATATTACATATTAGATTGTGGGGTCTGGTGGGGTTGGGTTTACAGGGGGGTCATCCTCCTCCTCCTCATCGGCATCTTCATCTGAAGAAAAGCCTAGCGTGATTGGGTTCACCCCAGCGTTGGCCACCATGTTTTTGGCGAAGAGGTATCCCTTGTTGTACTGGTCCACCACGGCCTCGGTCAGCTCGTTAGACCTCTTGTACTCCTCAATAATCCTCTGACGACTGCTTTCCCCTGTTGATTCAATTTGGGCCTTCAGTCGGAGGTTCTCTTCCTCCAGGAGCTTGTTGGCCGCCATCGACGCCTGAACGGCTTCATCTTTAAGAGCATTGTCTTTCGTCAAGGCTCCCAATCGCCCAGCCAGATCTGATCCCTCCTTTTTAAGCCCTTCTATCAACTTGTTGCGATCGGCTCGTTCCTGCAGAAGTGTTGACCTTTCGTTCATCACATCGTTCAGCTTGTCCTCCCAAGATTTGTTGGATGCTTTCAGTTCGATCAGCTGAACCTGCAAGGACTGGATGAGGGTTTCTTTCTGATCATTCTGCTCATGGAGGGAAGAATGGTCGTTTTGCAGCTGGCTGTGCTCTTGATGAAGCTGGGAGTGTTGGGAGTTCAGCTCCTGCATTTCAGCCTGGAGCTGGCGAATGACTTCGGCTTGATGGGGGTTCTTCTCTTGAAATTCCAGTATGCGGCTGAAGCCTCCCAATGCCTGAATAACACAACAAGATATGAGTGGATTTTAAAAGGACGTAAAAGGAAGTCATAAGTCACGCAATAGACATACCTGACCCAGGTGGAGACTGGTGGCCCTCACCAAGCTGTTAAGGTTGGATGAATCGAAGTACCGATCGTCAGCCGGGAGGTTAAAATAATTGTACAATTCCTTCGGAAAAGGGGAGGTAGGGTCCGATGGGAAAAAGGATAGTTGGGAGAAAGGGGATGCTGTTGGGGGTGGATTAGTTCTGTCGGGAGGAGGTTGGGGCTCGCTTGGCGAGGGTTCGGAATCGGAGGACTTGCCGTGCGACCTCGGTTCGGGTGGGGTGTGTTTAGTAGGGGAAGGTCTGACTTCTGTGTGTGATGTAGATGGAGGTTTAAGGGGTGATGGAATAAGGGGCGGTGCATCTCTGTCCCCTATATTGGGGGAGGGAGAGCGAGGTGGGGATGGAGTGGGGGGTCGGACAAAGTTCAAGGGCTGAACATAGATGGGTTCGGCGTTAGATTGATTACCTTCAGAGACCCTGGTCAGTCTTCGGCGCTTCCTTCGAAGCTGCTGTTTTTCGGTGTCAGTTAAATCCAGGGCGTTCTTTCGAAGAGGCTGGGGGGCTTCAGATTGCTTCCTAGAGGGCTGGGGGGGCTTCGGATTGCTTCCTGGATGGCTGGGGGGCTTCGGATTGCTTCGTAGATAGCTGGGGGGCTTCGGATTGTTTCCTGGGAGGTCGGGGGGCTTCGGTTTGTTTTTTGGAAGGCTGAGGGGCTTCGGCGCGTTGACATGGAACCTGGGGGGCTGGCCGGATGCGTAGCTGTGTCCTCGGAACATTTGGCTGAGTCTTGTAGATCACTACTGAAACCCGAGGAGTAGAGGGAGATTAATATAAATAGCGAAACGAAATGGACTTCTTAAAGAAAGGAAAGAACTTACGATCATGGTCGTGCAGCCATTGGAGGTTGGAAAGAAGGTTGATGTCCCAAGGCTCTGAGGGAATGTTTTGGCAGAACCGTTCGAATTCTTCCTCCCTGTCTTCAACGATGTCGTCGATCACCGGCCTTTCTGGGTTACCCCAGGGTTGAAGAAGGTGGGTGTCTAGGCTAGACACGAAGAACCAGTTACTGTGCCAGCCCTTGTTACTAGAAGGGGGGAGCATCCAGGCCCTTTGGTTAGGAAGGCGGTTCAGGGATCGGAATCCTTGTTCCTTGGTTTTGGTTAAAGAAAAGATGTGGAAGAAGTAGTCGAGGCTGGGAGTAATGCCGAACTGCTTGCAGGCAGCGATGAAACATACCAGGTGAATGTATGAGTTTGGGACCAACTGAGCGAGCCCGATCCCGACGAAATCGTGAAAATCAGAGATAAAAGGATGGAGAGGGAATCTGACCCCATTCCGGAGCACCTGGGTCGGAACTGCAAGTTGAGGGCTGGAAGGCCTCCAATACATTCTTTCATCGGGGTTGGGGGCTCTCAGACAATACTCCCCTGGAAATTGGAATTCGGATTTGAAGCCTTCAACGGCTTCACTGCTGACTGATGATTGGGTGTTAGCATGCGAGTAGATGGCAGTGTTCTCGAATAGTTTTCTGATTTCCATTTCCCTCGCCCTAGTCGTCGATCCGGACAGGCTGGGAATCGGGGTGTTTAAAGGGGCAGGCCGGAACGGATTCGCCTCAGAGGATGAGGAGGTCGTGGCGGCAGCGCTAGTTGATGATGTCATTCTAGATTTACGCAGGAGAGAGAGAAAGATTCAGGTTATGGGGCTTTGAATAATCGAAAGTCAGTATGGAGATCCTTGAAAGAGAGAAGAATGAAGGGTACTCGTCGATCGATTAGGCGGTTACGGGAAGCAGTGGGCAGTTGCAGAAGATAGAGAGAGAGAAGACGGTGTATTGTTGTGAAGAAGGTAACTGTTGTGGTAGAGTTTATTTTGAAAACTGAATATTTATTTCGAAGGCGCGAGGGTTTAACGTCACATCAGTTTATCCCTCATACGTTGGACCAGGTTTAATATCCCTATTTTTATGCTAAACTCCTGTGTATTCGGAGGGGTTACCCTTCTATTTCTCTTTTTATTTTCAAAAAATAAAATGGAAGGGTGGGGGGCAATATTGGGGTGTGAATTCTTTGGGCCTAGCATTCTGGGCCATGAATCCCTTCTCTTCATGTGGCTTGGGCCGGGTCGGGTTTTTTCCCTTCCTGTTGGGCCCGGGTTCACAGATCTTTATTTACTCAGGCGGTTGATAGGACGTCCGGACCTATTTTGTCCACTTTGACGGACTGACACTGGAAGGAACCCAGGCTGGTATCTCCTCCCAACGAACCAAGTGGAGCAGGTGGAAGAGAACTACTTGCTTGTACTCATGAGAGTATGACTGGACAGCTGAGGATGCATGGATTAATATATACTGGCCACCTCTCAATTTCAGAGGTATTGGATCTTTTTACATCACTAACATTAATTTATCAAACGTCTGAGAGATTCCAGCTAACGATAAAGCTCCTCCATTGTGACGTTATTCCCCTGAACTTACTCTTACACCGGAGCATCTCCGGACGGTCCCAACCACGACTGTTCTGTGAGGTGATAACGGTTTGCTGTTTGTACAGGTATCTTGCTGACGGGTGATCACTGCAAGAGCGAAAATCAGACGTCAACACCTGCCATGCTAAGGGTAGAAAAGGCGAGTTCAAGGATCAACATGTTGCTGTAAAAATCATTTTCAAATCTAAGGTTCCTTCTTTCATCTTTGTATTCATCCCTAATTGTTCAATTTTATTACTCAAGTTCTATTTTTGCTCACTTGTTGACTTAATTTCCCATTTGCAAATATCAAATTCATTTAGTAAATGACCTTAAATAAAAAATTAGGTTGACTTAATTAGGATTGAACTTTTAATTGTAGAGTGAGTCCCATAAGCTGGCCAATGCAAGCAATTGGAAAAAAAATTACATGAACTTTATATGTGAAATGGAAAACGAATTTCCTGTGTAGTGTCAGTATTAAGATGGAGAAGATAATATTATATGCTTATATTCAAGTAATTGGCATTAGTGATGAATTTTCTGATTTCTTTCCTTATCCTCATTTTGTATTTAAAAAGTACTCTCTGTGAAGATTATTTTTACTTATAGATTTTAGGAAGAACGTTGTTATTGACTCGTGGTTGGCCTGGTTAGAAACTTACCCTATAAATTTTAACCTTGGCTTAATCAGCAAACTTACCCTGATTACATGAACTGAGAGACATGGGTTTTGTTTTCTTTTCCACAGGTCGGGTCAGAATTTATGCCTGCATTTTTTTTAATTTTTGCGATCTCAGGAATAAGGCCAGAAACGATTCCACTCCTTCTCAACTTTGGGACTGCAATCAGATGGAAATATGTAAGTGCTCCTCGAATATGCTTTCTTTCAATTATTTTTATTTTTTTATATTTTCACTTTATAATAGTTGAAAGGGCTCCATTGATATAATATTATGCATTTTTGCTTTCTCATTACTTTGAAATACAATAGATTTATTATGGATCCATTTCTTCTTTACTATCTATTTTATTTGCATCGACATTTTAGTTTATGTTGATAACAGCAAGTGTATCATTCTATAAATATATATTTTGTGCATCATACTATAGTTATATTTTGCTACCCTTGTTCCTGAACTTCAGACAAATAATTAAGCTTTGATAAGTATACATGAACAATTTGAATTTAGAATCTTTTTTTATTTCTGTAGTCAGTACCAATTTTGCACCTATAGTATGACATGGTAGCATTCCAATTGTGTGAATCTATATTTTATTGTGTACCTCATTCAATTAAGAAGAAATAATGACGAGACATTGCCGAAACTTTTGTGTACACATGAACCAGATGCAATTGAAACATAAAATAAACAAAAAGTTATTGTTTGAGATCTGCACATTTTCATTGTATATATTCAAATTTTGAAACATATATTAAACTATAATGGCCATGTTCTTGTGTGGAAGACTTTGTAGCAATATTCCAATTGTGCTCAATTATATTATAGTTTTTTTTGTTATTTCTGTCTAATGATGAAATATGCATTGAATATTAGCAAGGTTCAGCTACAACACATGAAACACTAATACATGAAGTTATAAAATAACAATATGATTCTTTTTATCTCCCTTTCCATAAGGGGCTAAAGGCATAGTTTGATCAAACCAACATTGAACCCAACATCTTATTGCCGTCTTTACTCTTTCCAAGAAACTTACCCTGTAAATTTTAACCTTGGCTTAATCGTTATACTGCATCATATGTTGCTCGTGTTCGTGCAATGGTTCATGGTGCTGCGAGGGGGATTACGGTTCCAATGAATCTGTCGGCCTTGTGGAACTCTTGGCAGCTTTTATTACAAGAAATGGATGGAGCTAGTGGTGTGGTTGTTGAAGGTTCATTTTCTCAGTCATTATTTAATGGGTTGGTCAAGGAGGAAAAGGGTGTGTTTATGCTAATTGCTTTAACTTAAAATTATTTATTGAATTACAGTGTTTTTAGATGAAAATCCAACTACAACTTAGATATTGAAAGTTTATTCTAAGAATTATATTGTTTGAGTTCAGATACAGGAGGTGCAAGTGGGATTGGCTTGGAGACTGCAAGAGTTTTAGCTATTTGAAAAGCTCATGTTATTATTGTTGCTAGGAATATAGATGCTGCAAATGAGGCAAAACAAATCATTATGGAGAAGGAATACGATTCGATAAGGTCAATGACGAAAAGAGGTATACCAGACCACAGACAAATGTTGTGCTTTTCTTGATTATCTAGTGCTTTATGTTCATATAAATCAGTAATTAAATAATGCATACACCTTCCTGTTAAACATTTGGCTCAATATCAGTTACTCGAACAAGAATGTATATGGACAATCGAAATTAGCAAACATATTGCATGCTAGTAAGCCCTCTTAGCATTTACAGGTGATTTTGTTTACTCAAATGGAAATTCAACTGGCGAAAACACTAGTATTTTGGATTTTTATTTTTTTAATTATTTTTGTGGTCCTATTTACACCAAATATTAACAATATTTTTAACCAAATACAATGCAAAAGAACCTTGCATTTGGTGCTGCTGCAAGCATGGTGCATCCAGCCACAAGTAAGAAATAAATTAATAAACCATGATTGTGTCAGACTGTCAGGTTTTTATATAAATTATTAATGGCACATGCTATGCAGTTGTGAGATCATTATCTGAAGCTCCAAATTATACTGATGTAATTTCAAACATATTAAAAAGAGGTCATAGCAATGGAGTGATTACACGTGGAAGATATACAGAGAACATCTCAATGCAAGGTACATGTGGAGCGAAATATTGTTCTGAAACTTTTGCAGAATAATTAATTACATAAATACCGTAGATATCATTACTAATGCTAAATGTAGGAGATTACATGTCATAATTGGATGAAACTTATCTTAAAAGTCAGTTCTTTCAAGTCATAAAAAATAATATTTTTTAGAAAGACCATTAATCAGTGTCGGTCCCACTTATGCAGGAAACTGGGAAAAGGAACATTGGATACAAAACAAAAAATTTCATGTTGCACTGTGGTTGCTTTTAGACTCGAATCAATGTTTTCATGCTCCACCTGAGCATTACTAGTTTAACCAATAGAGTGGTGATTCCTGAATAAGTGATTTCCATGCATTTAAGTGATTACACTCTCTTTTATTTTAATTTTCTTTTACTGCAATTTCATCCTAATTTGATAGACTTGGTGATAAGTACACGGCTGGTGTAATATTATCATTAGTTTTGATCTATTGAGCTGAAGTAACGATTTAGTAATATGCTTATTTGGTGATATTACACTATGCAAAAAATAAAATAAAATGTTATCATGGTTATTTATTGTAGTTTCTGAATTTGGTGGTAATTATGTTATTGATTGCTGCAGGTGAATCCTCACACTCATCAGTTGAAGCTATGTGATTTTGGGAGTGCAAAAATATTGGTACATTTATATTTAAGGGATTATGGATTTCTGATATTGTTGGGCTAGTTTTGAAATTCATTGGTCATATTGTAGATGTTTGGTTGAAATTCATTATGGATTTATGTTATTGAATATTTGTATGAATAGCTATTGACAGTTGTGTTGTAAGATTCACATTAAGAAAGAATAAAAAATTTCATAATGCAGATAAAAGCTTTTTACTGAACCAAATGTTATAAAATTAAAACAGAACAAAAACATGACTTAGAACTTCTGGTGAAGTTTTTTGGAATCTAGTATCAAGGATATGTTTCACATCAAAGATGGTCTCCTTGGAAAGCTTCCAAAAGATATGGTCATCGCCTCATCAGTCTTCTGATAATTAGCCTATCAAGCATGCTTTGCATTCTTCTCAAATTTGTCAAAAAATGGCAACTAGTCAATTACCAAGCATATCATGTACTTATAGTGCCAATATATTTCGGTGCTCATTTAATTTCATATATATTTCTGATGATTCTTTTACTCCCTAATTGTTCTAGATTTTATTAGTTGAACTTCTTTGCCTTGGTGAATGCTGAATAGTAGCATGGATTAAAAACTTCACTTGTTTCTCTTTTAGCTTCCAAAAGATGTAAATCAAATAAAATAAAAAGCCTGTTGAAGGTCTTTATCTTTATTTGATTATCCCTGAGTGGGAGTGTTAGAATTGTTCCCCGATAAAAATGTTACATGGTTACAATTTTTCAAAAATATTATTGTAATTTAAATATAGACTTTGAGATTTTGTTTATTATTAATATTTTCTACATGTTCCATTTTCACTATAGCTGGCAATTTCATAGGTGAATAACCTATATTTTTATTTATATTGGATGATATTATTTAATTAATAATATTTGGGTTTTTTTTGTACTGGATGATTTTATTTAATTAATAATATTTGAATGATCATGTACTAAGATGAATGATCATATTGTTCCTATAAATCAAAAAAAATGCAACATATATATTGCTGCAAATCATATTAGCTTTTGTTGCACATATAAAGTAAATGGCAATGTATAGTGTCGTTGCTAATCGACAACAATTTTCATTGCTCTTGAAAAATAACCCGTGTCGAATATTATTGTTGCTAATTGATCATAATCTCGTTACAAAATAATATATGACTGATATATTTTGCACATTTAGCTATGAACATCGTTGCTAAAAAGTATACAATCAGCAACGAAAATCAATTTAGGCAATAATTTTCATACTTTTTAGCAACGAAATATATCGTTTCAAAAGTGTATCAACCGCAACAAAATTTCATGTTCGTTGACAAAAAAAGGATCTTTTCGTTGTCAATTAATAGGCTTTTGCAACAAAAGTTGCTTTTCAGTAACAATTTTTTAATAAATTTGCAACAAAATTTTTTGTTGCTAAAAGATTTATGCTTTTGCACGGAAATCAACTTTCGTTGTGAAATATGTCACTTTCTACAAAGATAAAAAAATTTAGTTGCAGAACAATTAACAACGTTCATTACGCAACGAATGATCCAACGACCGAAATTTCATTGCAAATGGCCTTTGGCAACGAAATTTCGTAAGTTTAGCAACGAAAATTGTTTGTTGTCGAATCGTCATTTTTTTTGTAGTGACTGTTTATATGAAGATAATGAAATCATTAAAGAAATTTTTTTAAACTAAAAATTTCATTAGAAAAATTAATTAGAAGTAACATAAATGTTGAAATAAAAAATTTAAATTTAATTATAGTTCATGAAAATTTAAAAGAAGAAAAAGAAAAACTAGAAAATGATTTTTTACAAAATTTATCACTAAAAGAAGAATTAGAAAAATTAAGAAGAATAAACAAAGATCTTGAGATAGAAAATTCAACGCTTATCATTTCTAATGAAAATCTTGAAGTTGAAAATTTAACACTTGCTTTAATTAATAAAGATACTCAATTACAAAATTAAGCGTTAAGTGAGGATATTAAAAATCTCAAGCTATAATATTTATCTTTAAAAATGGAAGTAGATAAACAAAGTGAAGATTCTTTTTTGAAAGATCAAATTGAATTTTTGACTAAAGAATGTGACGATTTACAAACTACAGTTCTTAAATTAACAAAAAGGAAAGAAAACCTTGATGTAATGCTTAGTCAACAAATACGTGAATTTAACAAACAAGGATTATGATATATTGGAGAAACTAGTAAAACAAAAGACAAATGACTATCGTGTTAAAAGTAAAAAAAAGAGAGTCATACATATCTTTTTACTAAGCGCTCTTATTGTAATAGAAATGGTCATTCCATACATACGTGTAATGCTTGAAATTGAAATTATAAAGGAAAAATGATTTGGGTTTCAAAAGGAACTTACACTTCACCAATTACTATTAGGAATACGAGGAAAGAATTTCATAATCATCAAAGTTTTTTAAGACATAAAAATAGAGTAAATCATGCATTTTATAGACATGTTGTTACTAATAAAATGCTTGTGTCTACTAAGATTGATTATCATGTACCTAATTTTGTAAAGAAAAACACGAATGTTCCTTGTACAAGATGTGAAACTTACCCAAAGGACCCTTCTTATTAAAGGGTACCAATTCGTGAAATTTGTTGTAGGTATATCTTGCAGCTGACTCTAGTAAGAGTAAATGGTATCTTGATAACAGTTGTTCAAGACATATGACTAGAGATTAATCAAAATTGAACAATTTATAAACTACAGACTATGGTAAGGTAACCTTTGGAGATAGCAACAATGACAAAGTAATTGGAATTAGAGGTATTGATTATGATAAAACATTTGCTCTTGCTATTATAATTGAGTCTATACGTATGTTATTAGTTTTTGTATGCCATAAAGATTTTAAACTGTTTTAAATGGATGTCGAATCTGTTGTTTTAAAATGGTGTTATTAAAGAGGAATTTTATGTTAAACAACCTCCTGGTTTTAAAGATTTTGATCATCCTAAATATGTTTATAAATTACAGAAAGCTTTATATGGTTTAAAACAGGCCCCCAACGCATGGTGCGAATGATTAAATAATTTTTTGCTTGAAAATGGATTTAAAAGGGATGCTGTTGATACTACTCTATTCACTAAATACAAAAATGATGATGTTCTTATTATTCAAATTTATATTGATGACATCATTTTTTGTTCTATTGATATTACATTTTTTTGAAAGTATGAACATGATGGAAGAATTAAACTTCTTCCTAGGATTGCAAATCAAACAAGGTGAAAAATATATTCATATTTCTCAATCCAAATACTACAAAGAAATGATTAAAAAATTTGGTTTAGAGTCTATGAAACCTCTAAATACTCTTATGTCAACTATTGATAAATTAACTACTGATGAAAATGGAAAAAGTTTTGACATAAAGAAATATAGATGAATGATTGAAAGTCTGTTGTATATCACTGCCAACAGACCTGACATTATGTTTAGTGTCTGTAAAAATGCTAGATTTCAGTCAAATTCTAAAGAATCACATTTGGTTGCCGCAAAAAGAATTTTCAGATATCTTAAAGGAACCACAGACTTAGGACTATGGTATCCTAAAGGTCAACCATTTGATCTTCTCTGATTTTTAGATTATGACTATGCCTGTCATCATGTTGATCGTGAAAGTACAAATGACACTTGCTAGTTTCTGGGTGGTTGTTTAGTTTCTTGCTTTTCTAAGAAACAAAACTCAGCATTTATTTCAACAATGAAACTGAGTATATAGCTGTGGCACAATGTTGTGCACATATATTATGGATGAAACATACTATTGTTGATTATAATTTAAAATTTGATTGTGTGTCTATATTATGTGAGAATACAAGTGCTAATAATTTAAGTAAAAATACTGTATTGCATGCTAGATAAAAAAAAAAAGAAGAAGATGTCAGGCATCATTTCTTATGTGATCATGCAAAAAATGGCAGTATTAAATTAGATCATATTGATACAAATTAAAACATCGTTGATGTATTCATAAAGTTATTGAGTTCTGACAAATTTTACAAATTACGTATGGATTTAAAGATGTTAGATTTTTTCTCATAATTATTTATACTTTCTAACACATGTGCTTTCATGTTTATTAATTTGCTTATTTAATACATAATAAAAAGAATAATATATATATATATATATATATATATATATATATATATATATATATATATATATATATATATATATATATAAATTATTATGATATTTTAAGTATACATATATTTATACATATATATATATATATTTTAAATTATTGATTATTTTTTATTTTTCCTAAAAATATATATTTATATGTATACATAATACTACTATTACATATATATATATAGACTGCTTAATCCGGACCGTTCATTGAAACAATTCAACAATACAAAAGCATTAATCTACATCTACTGAGTTGGACCAATCACACGAGTGTACACAGATTCAACACTCCAACTATCATATCAGATTTCAAAACTAATATCAGCCATTGGATCAATCATAATTTTATGTTGATTATTGTAAAGGCACGCTACGCTTATCACCATTAATAAATGATGTGTTTAATTAGTGTATTTCGTACTTTCTTATCTCTTAGTAATTAGTGAAATGTATGCACTGATACGATAATTAGGAGGTGTAAACACATGCTTTTCATTAATGATAATATACAATTCTTGAATTTATATTAATGGAAATACGACAACTCTCTTTACTCTCCCATACACAAAATAACAGGGGACAATTCTCTTTATAATTAGAATATATCCCACGAACTTCTGTACCACGATCCCTAAAACTACTTATAATCCTTCTATATTTGAGGGAAATAAATCTCCTCAAAATTACACACCCTCTGACTGAAGTATTACAAAATTGAAACGTCACACGACATAACATAGTAAACCGACTTGTTACATCAGGCCGGACATGAACACCAACACGAGATAAATGGTGTCCTTTCCCTCTGACAAACACGTCATCAAAGCCAGGTTTAGATAAATTGCTTGGTTCTCTATCCAGAACAACGTACAAGCTTCTGATGCCAATGCCTTTAGGTTCTGAACTCTCAAACATTCCCACATCTACAACAGGGGATAAGGTTTGGGTATTTCCATTATCTCCTTTCTATCTTATTACACCATCCAGGTTGATTGAATACAGTTTTATACGTCTGCCATGCCTTTTACCAAGTCCCTAACTAAGACCCGGCAGTATAAAATAATTAGAAATTGGTGCATCCGTTCCAACACCAGATATAGGATCAAACATCTCATCCAGTATGTCCTTATCATAAAAAGGAGCAGAACGAGTTCTCCGATAAACATGTTTTCTGTAGGACCACCTACTAATAACGTTGTTACCTAGAACAAATAATTTCCTCTTTCCCCCATATTTTTTAGGAGTAATGGGGTCCAAACCCCTCTTACGATAAGTATTCCCTCTCATCATCAAGATAATTCACATATAAAAATCTCAGCATATAATAAACGTACAAGTACCCAGTAATAATAAAAATTAGAATGGAGGCAATAATCAGGGTTAGTATCAAACTATGACCTTCAACATAAAAAGAAATACTCATCATCACCTAATGGGTATCTAACCAAGGACCTTTTAAAATAGAATAAATATATAATATTTACTTAAAAAGAATATAATATCGTCCATCTTGTAAATCAGTCAACACACTTAAGGGTATAAAAAAAAAAAAGACCGTTACCAATAGGCGTCTATCACATGTTCCCCACTACCCAGACAATAATAATCACATCAAGTGGGTAGGACCCACTCCTTTAATAAAGCGTATGAAGGAAGCTTCCCAACGGCTTCTTAAAACGACACCTTCTATGTTGTTTTATTTAACTACAGTACTACCGATACAGTGTTACTCACTTCACGGTACTGTAGAGTCACTTCGACCCAAAAGTGACTCATACCTTACTTTTCACTGTAGCGAAGAGTGACTTGTTTGCTATTTCCACTTCAAAATCGTACAAATAGTGTCAGCTGCGCGTGCCCCTATCAATTTTTTTGCTACTTCCACTCCACCTAACCTATAGTATATTCCCTCTAGACCAATCAGCTGTAATATTAAATAAAAGGCGTTCTAACCTGATCTAGTGTGCCCCTAGAAACAAGTAACTTTGACCTATAGGATAGAGTTTTTTTTTTCCACTATTCAAATATACGAAGTGACCGTATATCTCAACAGTAACCCATTATAAATACGCCTTCTTCCCCAAGTAGACCAGTTTACTCGCACACTCCATCGCCATGGAGCTTAATGTCAATGACACTCTCTTAGGCCAAATACATAAAGCCTCCATATATAGAAGCGATAGCATCGTCTGAATCACAGACGATCAAGCTAGCCTTCCCATCTATATTCCAACGAACAAAATAGAGGATCACATAGAAGAGGATAATCATTGATAGTTGTTACATCATATACAAACCATACATCCCTGAAAACGTCATCGGAACAGTTCGACTTAGTATATACGACCGCGCGTTTTCAAGGTAAATTGCAGAACAAGCCCAATTTATTTTTTCAGTAACTTGTCTTATAAAAATTTGTTATTATGGTAACTGCTATTAGTCGTTAAAGGAGGAAGATTGCCCTTGGACGGCCAAATATAAATTAGAGAATTCTAATCTAACTTCCAAAACCTTTTATTGCAATTTCAAAACCAATTTAAGGTTAACCACTTCAAAGAATCCTGAATTAATTAATTTTAGGCTCCTAAAATTCACATACTAAACCCTAAATTCAATGAAGAACAAGTGGACGTTTGACACATGGCAGATACGATAGCAAACAGACAATTGTGTAGGACTATATCTACTGAACACATTCAACCCAACCAATATGCAAGAATCGTTACATGTTAACATGGTCGAAAGGCTGAAAAGGGTATGCAATGTTTACTTTAACAATACTTTGGATAGCGAGATAAGAGCATTTAAACATGAGGGTACGTTGTGTGAATGAGTGCATACTTTGGGGTCGGATATGCATTTAACCCTTATTTATATACATATCTAGGGTTGTAAATGGTAACTAGAAAATTCATATTCGAGAAAAATCGGATATTATTCGTATTCGAAAAAAACCAGATATATCCATATTCGGTTTAAAGGTATCCGCAAATAAGCGGATACGAATACAGATATAGGTGTATTTGTATTCGTTTAATATCCAACAGTAAATATATCTGACGGATAGAGAATATTCGGAATCCGATATCCGAATTCGGATCCGTATCTGAAATTCGTATTCGAATAACGTATATATATATAAAATAAAATAATTTTTTTAAGTGGTCTTCCTTATATAATAATTAATTTTCACTATCATACGATTTTTTTTTTAAAATATGTCATTTCACTTCTAAAAAGTAGGAAATAACACTTTTATTATAATATTAATAAACTGAAATAAATTGATTTAAGTATAGTTAATGGATTTTTATTATTATAAAGTTAAAATATCTAAAATGTATCATTTAACAAGTGTTATAAATATTATTTAAATATTATAATTATAGATTATAAATATTCATACACACTACAGTATTACTCTAAACGTATAAAATGTACATTAACTTATTAATGCACATTTAAACTTTAATAAGTAGAGCATTCATTTGGAAATTTAGGATTTAAAAAATAATAAAAACTTATTTGGATTGTAATTTAGAGTATTGATTATTATATTTATTAAAAATAAATAAATTAACATTCATTCATGAATGAACTATACTTTAAAACTCATTATTTTTTTCCATTATTATAGTTATATAAGTGTTACTATATATTTAAAATGTATCATTTAACAAGTGTTATAAATATTATTTAAATGTTATAATTATAGATTATAAATATTTATACACATTTCAGTATTACTCTAAATTAACACATAAAATGGACATCTACTTATTAGTGGACATCTAAACATTAATAAGTAGAACATTCATTTTGAATTTAGGATTTCAAAAATGATGAAAACGTATTTGAATTGTAATTTAGAGCATTGATTATTGTATTTATTAAAAATAAATAAATTAACATTCATTAATTAATATGTATGGTTTAAACTTTAAATTGTGATTGGTTATGTGTAATTATTCAATTTTTTCCTTTTTTTTTGTAAATAATTTGAATGAATTTTATATTAGGTGACTGATAAATGAATTCGGATATCCGAATATTCGAATAATCTGTTTATTCGAATAAAATAAACGAAAACAGATATTATCCGTATTCGGATATTATTTTGAATACCGGATACGGAAAGCATTTTTAAAATTTGCCAAATACCGAATACGAATACGGATAGCCAATTAATTTTCCGAATACAGATACGAATACTACTGTATTCGAATTCATTTATATCCCTTTACACCCTTATAAATATGAACTCGACTTATTGTATTGTGGTTCAGATCAATTAAGTGTTTTTGTCCAATATCTTCACATATTATATATGATATTTTCGGTAAACCAAACTGGTGCATATCTTCAGTATATTTGTATTCACATACATATTTACATGTTTATATTCTCTATATAATATAAGCATATATACATTGCATATGCACATTCAATATATATATATATATATAGGGAAAAAAGTATGTACACAGCTGTGTAGTGCACAGTCGACTATGGCGACGGTTTTTTTGGGTTATGCCGACGGTTCAACCGTCGGCATAGTTATTTCTGAGCTACGCCGACGGTTGAACCGTCGGCATAGCTCAAAAAAACCGTCGTCATAGTCGACTGTGTATTACACAATTATGTATATACATATTTCCATATATATATATATATATATATATATATATGACAGACAACCCAAACAAAATGTAAGAGAAATTTTCAGCCTATAAATTAGATAAACACAAGAAAAATCAGTTCCTGACAACAGTCTAAAAATGTAAAGCAGGGAAAAATACCATCACTTTTGAACCTCGATGTGATGTCGTTGAATGTTAAAAGTCAGGGTTTCTAGCTAGAATTAAATAAATAAAGGGAATTGATATTTTTAAAAATAAAAGTTATATTTCTAGTCATCCTCGCATAAATAGTAAATAAGTCTCACGCTTGCAAAAATGTCAATTCCCTAAATAAATTACAGGAGTATATATAAAATAAAAAATAAAAAAAAAAAAGACTGCAAATGAGAGGGGATAATAAACCTTTTAAATCTAAGTATAAACGTATAACCTTATGAACTGTATGTAATTGGTGGAGGCAGGCTAAAGTTCAAACAACCATAATTGATCCCGGACAATATATAGAGAAATAGATGATGTAGTTAATATCCTGCAAACATGATCAAAATATAACAAATGATCAAAATTCCGGAAAATTAAATTGGGATGACTGGAGCGATTAGAGAAGTAACTTAGGTGGTGATGATGATGTGAAATAATAGGTTTGGTTCTGTAATTTGAGCGTAAAAGATGAGAAACAAAAAAATTCTTTTTAATGAGGGTTTATAGTGTTATTTATTTTTAGTTTAATGTTGGGATTTCTTTAATATATTGCTTCATTTTAATTTTAAAAAAAGAGATTTAGTTCTATAAAATATGTGTAAATTATGCACTTTACACATTTTATAGAACTATTTTTTTTCCAACTTTTTATACTGCAGTCATTTTTTATGAGACCGAAAGAAGACTACTGTATTAAGGTTTAAGGATGATCTAGACATTTTACCTATAAGACTCATGAGCCGGACCAGCATATGATTTGAATTCTTCTAGGAATTCTTATGTAGTTTTTTTTAATAAAACTGTAACACGATTGACCCACCACAAATTTACCCAAAGGTTATTCAAATAATAACCTTATGTTTTATTTATAATACACTTCATAAATAAAAGTTGAATCTAAGTTCTAATTTCTGCGCTATTTGAGTAAATAGTTATACAAAGTTTTAGTCGTTTGTTCTTATAGTAATGTAGAGTTCAAAAAGTGTCTCATATGTATGATATCATTGGAGTGATATATAGTATGATTGTCTAAATTATAAAATATTATTAAAATATTCAATATCACATTATTTTTTACCAAAGTCAGACCAAAAATTTGGATAATACAGACATACAATCCAACATGTACCAACAGTGGAAACTTCTTATTCAGTAAATCTACTATTTGCTTACAAAGCTTTAGGTAAATGAATTGAACAGTATCCTCCCTTCCTTAAGGATGAAAATTTAAAATGTAAAAGGATGGCACACTAATTAATGATAGATAATCTAGAAGAAGCAAACACACCTATATAGCACTTAAATAAGAAGTAGGACTGGGAGGTACTGGGATGTCTACAATCCCTTCCAGCATTAGTAGTACTTTTTTCATCGATGGACGAAGCGAAGGGTCCTCCAGAATGCACCAGAGACTTACTCTAACCATTCTATCGAGTTTTTTCTTGTCAAGCTGCTCATCAACTATTAATTTATGGAGCTTCCCGTTCTCAAAACATTGGTACACCCATTCTTCAAGAACACATTCCTCCTCAGGAACGCTCGTATCCAAACTTCTCCTACAACATATGATCTCCAATAGCACAATTCCGAAACTGTAAACATCGACTTTAACTGTAATGGGAATATTTCGGTGCCACTCAGGCGCAACATAACCTCTGGTTCCTCTTATCCCGGTACAGGTATTAGTTTGATCAGGTTTTAGCAGTTTTGCCAATCCAAAGTCAGAAATTTTTGCAGACCTGTTCCCATCCATGAGTATATTTTGAGGCTTTATGTCGCAATGAATTATCTGAGTTTCACACTCTTCGTGCAGATAGACGATTCCTCTGGCAATATCAAGAGCAATGCTAATTCTTTCGTCCCATCTTAGACGAAATTCGGGTGTAAAGAGTACATCTGCGAGGGATCCATTTTGCATGTATTCATATACTAGAAGCTTCTTTGGTCCATCAATGCTATACCCAAGCAGTCGGACTAAATTCCGATGATGGGTTCGCCCAATGACTTTCATTTCATTTTGAAACTCTCTGTCCTCTTCTGTCAGTACTTTCTCTAGTCTCTTCACAGCAACTAGTTTCTGGTTGTTTTGCAATGTCCCTTTGTAAACAATCCCAGATGCTCCCCTGCCTAGCTCATCCTGAAAATTACTCGTCACTTTCTCTAATTCTGCATACGTAAATGCCCGAGGAGCAACATCCTCCATCAGTTCAACATTCTCAGGAATCTTTTTATATGCCCAGATTTTATTTTTGTAAACAACAAGGACAACAGAAATCACAAAGACCATAAAGGCCAAAGCAAGAAGTGAAACACTGATGATTAGGATGTCGAGACGAAGCTCTTTCTTGCTTTCTTTTGGGCCTTTTGGCACATCAGGTTGAACTCCATTTTCAACGGCCTTCGCCGAACCCACCTTGACAAAGCCAGTGCTTGAATAAGACGGCCGCCTTCTTCCGTATCTCAACGGAAGTTTCTGTTTTCTGCACTCTCCGTCATCAAAGAGCGCCGCTTCACAGTTACAGTCCTCCTTACAGGCTGCTTCACAGTCTTCGCCGGATGATGTTTTTAAAACATAATAAGGAGAATTTTCCCACCGAGTATTCTCCAATTTTCTCATGCTGTACTCATTTTTGCAACTTCCAGAAGTATAATTCCTCTCGCAGCCGAAACTCCAACTGTCTGGACTAACAAAATCAAATCCTGGAAGACACACGCATTTAGCTTCATCATCAATAAGAGTACAAAACGCGTTAAGACCACATAAACCATTCCCAACACACTTATCAGTTGAAGATGCCCATTCAATTGACCAGTCGCTTTTACGATCCAAATCATAGGAATACACTCGAAAGATTCCATCCACATCGAGTCTCATAAGATAGAGTTTTTGCTCCTTGGAAAAACCACTTGTCAGATTGAATGTACGGTTATATGCATTGATCAAGTATAGATGGCCATCAGCGTCAAGATTCAGTGTCATTGTGGATTCTGGCTCATTAGTCTGCGACGCGTAGTAAGCTGTCGCTGCCCGTGCATCGCCACGTGGGTACTGCACTAGATTTCCATCCCCTTGCATCGCGAGTCCGAAGAATCCTTGCGAGTGATTAGTTGCTGAAATACTTGAAAACAACGCTCCACTATTCGGAAGATGTTGAGTAGGCAAAAGGGTGTCCGTCGGGTGTTCAAAACTTTGCCAAATTATTTGCATATCGGAATTATAGAGCACAAAATTGCCAGAGTCCAGCATAGAAGCTGAAAAGATAGATTCTGAAACTGCAACAATATCCGTAGCTTCCCTTTGTTGTAGGATGAATCTTCCTTCATTAGTAGTTAAGAACAACGATACTTTATCAGAAACTGGAGGATTATCGCGATTTGCTGTCCACACTACGGTCCTTTGAGGGATGCCAAAAATGAAAATTCCGACAGCATAGCCATTGCCTTCCTTGTAGAATCCGAAGGCATATAAGCCTGAAGGCGACGGCCAGAACGAGTTTCCGGTGGGTGTTAATGAGGAGCCTTGACTTATATTTGAATATCTTTTTTGAGCTGCGGCCAAATGTAAAGTTGAAAGGAGAGGGATAAGGAGAAAGAGTAAGGTGTTTGCCATGAAGAAAAAAAAGAGAGAATGGTTCTTGTTTGTTAAGTTGTTCTTGCTCTGTTTTTGTAACAAATGAATATGAAGTTCTTTATTTAAAGCTGCTGATATTTTTCTTGAGGGGCGGGGTTCTGTGTTTGGTCAATGAAAAGTAAACGGAAGTTCTGTATTAAAAGCTGCTGCTATTTTTCTTTAGGGGCAGGGATCAATCAAAAGTAGAGGGAAGAATACGTCTTAGCTCAATGATAAACAATTATTCATAAGATTTTAAATGTACGAGTTCTTGAGATTTAAACTTGGCAAAGTCAAGGTTGTTAAAATTATGCTCAAATTATCATAAAAAAAAAAAAAAGAGAAGACCAAGCCCCTCATGACTCAATAATAAAATAACTACTCGTAAGGCTTTGGGTATGAGATCTTGGGAATTGTTAAAATTCTGCTTAAATTATCAAAAAAAAAAAAAAGGGAAGACCAAGCCCCTCATAGCTCAATAATAAAACAATTATTCACAAGACTTTAAGTGCATGAGATCTTGGGATTCAATCTTGGCTGGGATCCAATCTTCACTTAAAACTCTGTTCAAATTATCAAAAAAAAAAGGGAAGTTCTTTATTTGAAGCTGCTGGTATTTTTCTTGTGGGGAAAGGGTCAATGAAAAGTTAACGGAAGTTGAGGTTGCCGACTAGCAGCGTGATATTGTTGACGAATTTATGTCTATTATTTTTAAATTTAAATTAAATTAATTTATAAATTTATATTTGTGAAGCTATTTCTCATGGTCTCACATAATTGCAGGATTGTAGTCCGAAAGAAAATTGCGTGTAACCTTTTCTATTGAAAAATATATCTGGTGCCAAACAAATCCTTAGGAACGAAAGTTTTTTATACACAAGTCAATGAATTCATTATATATATATATATATATATATATATCATAAACAATGAATACGTATTTAATATCTGTTCCACAAAAATATTAGTTCGTAGTGGCTTGGTAAAGTGAATACGAAAACATGTCATTTCATATTATTATCAAAAGAAATATAGTTTTTTTTTTTCAAAATCAATAAAATTAGCAAATTGGACATTTTTGCCAAACAGAGAGAATATTATAATCTTGTTTTGAACTAGGAAACATGATATTTACTATTATCAACTCAACTCGGTTAGATAATATGAATTATATCGAGTTAAATCAGTTGATCCTTCAAACGTGTATTATTGAACTCAATAAGAAAAAATAGAATGCTTAATCAATTTGTGGTATTCACTATTAAATGGGTTTCAGAATCTCAATCTCTCATTACATGAATTTTCACAAAAAATCAAATAAATTTCTCTTATTGTCATTTTTGAGTGATTTAAAATCACAACATCTCATACTAATTGTAATTATGATTACAATGAAACAGCTCATTCATGAAACTTGAAAAACAAATAAAAATAATTATTAATCAACGCAATCAATGCTAAAAAATTTGCACCTATCATCAATAGTTTTAAAAAAAAATAATGCAACAATTAATTAATTATAACATTAACTGTAACGACCGAGAAAATTTTGAACTCAATTTTTTTTTTTTTTTTTAAATTATATCCATAAGAAAATATGAGGTATGAAGTATGTGTGTAAGTGATAACTTGTATGATGAGAGGTATTAAATTAGTTAATTAAATTAGTTAATTAAAGAAGGAAAAAAATTTCAAGAAAAACTTATGTGATAAAATCACAAAACTTGAATGTTGGCCTTGTATGACAATTAAGAAGATTTTTAATGAACAAGTTAATTACTTGTATGAATAATAAGAAAGAAGAAGCAAATGAATTATTTGAGATAATCCAATGTGAGAATAATTGTTTGTGTACGGTTAACTATATTATAAACCCAATTTGATGATAAGGGTTAGTGAATGAATTAAATTAACCAAGTCAAAGTACTTGTACTAATATGTGTTAGGGTTTTATTAAAACAAACTCAAGAATTTGTAAGTGATAGTGTTATGTAAGCTAATTTAATTAAGAAGTCCAATGGACTTATAATTAGCAAATCTAATTGGACTATATTTTAAATGCAAATGAGTTGTTAAACTAGGTCAATTAAGTTTACCTAGTAGCCTATATAATTAATTTAATTACTAGTCCATGTAATTTATTAAATAAGCTCAATGCTTATTTTAATTAAAAGTAGCATAGTTATGTAAATGCTAGCCCAATGTGTGATATAAATTGAGCCCAAACAATTTAATTGAATGAGCCCAATAGAATTTAATTTTAAGATCCAAAGTGGAACCCAATAAATTTGTATAGGTGAATATGTATACATATATTGGTGTATATGTATATGGATACTTATATAATTATATAGGACTTAAAAATAAAGTCAAATTGGAAAAATAAATGGTCAATCCCGAATTTTGGGGCCCACATGGATGGGAAGCTAACTTGTTGGATGAATTTTGAGTGAAAATTGGTCCAACAACTCCCCAACCACCCTAGTCATTCATAAGGTCAATCAAAAGGTCTATCAAGTGGTCATTTCATGCATAGTAAGCAAGATTAAGGCCTTAATCAACTAATGTTAGTTGATTATGAGAGCTAATGGTGAAATCCTAGAGTTCTATAAATGGAAATGTCCAACACTTGTGCAAATGTTTGTTCATTTGCTCCATTCACCAAAATTTAGAGAGAGGATGTTGTAGAGAGAAACTAGAGCATTTGTGAGAGTTTTAGATAGCAAACACTTTGAGTATTATCAAGAGTGGGTGATTTTTGGTCCATACAAGAAGATCAAAGAAGAGCTCTAACCATTTCCAAGAAGAAGATTTCCATTTAAGGTTTAAAAGTTTCTTTGAATTTTAGTTTGTTATGTGATAAAGAAAAACCCATGTGGTGTTAGATCTTGAATATATATGAAGATATATGGTTAAATATGCTATATGTGTGTTCTAACATGTTGAGTATGAAAGATAATGGAAGAAATGGTGATATAAACATGATTGATGATAAAACCCTAGTTAACATCTAGGTTGATGATTTTTGATTTGAGATGTGTAGTTTATATTAATGATCTAAGAGTCTTGAATGATAGATCTATGTGTTATAAAGATAACCCAACTTGAATCTTTCAAAAATATTGAAAAATAAAGAAGTTATAGATTTTACCGCAAAAGATGTCGTTTTTAAACCCTAAATAGTTCGATCCGTAATTTTCGTGTAAAACGTTTTCAAAAAGACGATCGAATCATGGAATATTGTAAAACAAGAGGTTAGGAACACATCAACACTGATTTGGTGTTATTTGGATTTGTATATTTCATTTAATCAAGGTTTGAACAAAAAGTATCAAAACTGGCAAAAATCAGAAAATGGCAAAACATTCTGCCACACTGTGCCGGGGCGCAGTCCACTGTAATGGGAAAAATGATTTTTCCCGAACCGGGTCGGGTCGGGTCGGTTCGGGTCACAAAAATGAAAAATGTTCCAAAAATTATTTTATTATTTTTGGACCTAATAAATGTATTATTAAAATTGTGGAAGGTTGATTTAATAAGAAAAATATTATAAATATTATTAAATGATTAATAATATATGTTATTTAAATAAAATATTATTAAATAAATAATAATATTAGAAAATTATTAAAATATTATTAGATATATAATAATATTAGAAAGTCAATAAAATATTATTAAGTAGTTAATAATATTAAAAAATGAATAAAATATTATTAAATGATTAATAATATTATAAAAGGATTAAAATATTATTAAATGATTAATAATATTAATAAAGGATTAAAATATTATTAAATGGTTAATAATATTAGTATATGAATAAATTATTATTATATAGTTAATAATATTAGATAATTAGTAAAATATTATTAAATAGTTAATAATATTAAATTATGAATAAAATATTATTAAATGGTTAATAATATTAGTAAGTTAATAAAATATTATTAAATGATTAATAATATTAATAAAGGATTAAAATAATATTAAAGGGTTAATAATATTAGTATATGAATAAAATATTATTAAATAGTTAATAATATTAGATTATGAGTAAAATATTATTAAATAATTAATAATATTAATGATTGATTAAAATATTATTAAATAGTTAATAATATTAGTAACTTAATAGAATATTATTAAATGGTTAATAATATTAGTAAGTTAGTAGAATATTATTAAATGATTAATAATATTATTAAAAGATTAAAATATTATTAAATGGTTAATAATATTAGTATGAGAATAGAATATTATTAAATGGTTAATAATATTAATGAGAGAAGAAAATAGTATTAAATGATATTATTTTAAATATAAAATATTATTAAATGGATAATAATATTTATAAGTTATTGAAGATATTATTTGATAAATAATATTATTTGAAGAGTAAGACATTATTAATAATGTTAACATATGATTGAAATATTATTAAATGATTAATAATATTAACTAAGGATAAGGATATTATTAAGGGATTAATAATATTATTGACAGGATAAAATATTATTAAATGGTTAAGATATTATTTGATAATTAATATGACTGAGGGTAGTGTAAAGCATTATTTAATTATTAATAATGTTAATAAGTGTTTGAGATAATAAAGAGATTTAAAAGGATTATTAGATAGTTAATAATATTGAGGAACTAAGTGATTTATTATTGAAATAATAAATGGTTAAAATATTATTATACGATTAATAATATTATATGTAGTAATTATATATTATCAAATGAGATAATATTATAAAGCAATGAAGTGATGGTTATGTTAGTTAAAATATTATCAAGGGATTGATAATATTATTAAGAGTTTTAAGGTTATGACTAAGTGATAGATGATTTAAGACATATATGTTAAGGTTATTAATATTAAATAAACCTTTATGTGTTATGCTAATTGGAGGATCAATGTTATTGAATATTAGGTCACCCAAAGGAAGTATTTTTAAGTTGAATAACAGTAGTCAGCGGAACAGGCAAGTTTATCTGAACCTTAACTTGTATTTATTTGGCAAGTTATTTATGTAGAAGTTAGAATTTATTTCAAAATGCATGATGAAATAATTATTAAGAATTATTTCATATCTATATTATTATTGACAATCGCACTTATGTGCATTTGCATAACTGTTCACGATATGAACTATTTAAAGAGAAATATCTATGCTATTTGTTTTAGCTAGATATTGCATGTGATATTATGACTGTTCTTGTTATGAACTGTTCTAAGTGAGGGTTCTATGCCAATTGTTTCGGCTAGACCATGTACGTTTTAAATTCATAAATCTGAATATTATTGAAGTTAGTCCAAACCATATTGTTGTGGTGCGGAATCTGATGGGATAAGCTGAAATGAACAGAGCATTATAAGCGGATAAGCTTACGGTCGGATGGAACATTCCCGATCAAAACGAACTAGATGGTTATATTGTGCACTCTATAAACGTACGATAGGCTGATTACCTAAAGTACTCATCTCCGGATATTTCAATCGAAATGATTGTTAATATTCAAAACGAACTGACAGTCTTCTGTCTACAGGGTATTATAAATACTCAAAAACGTGTGTTCATGGTCTTGTGACCCTTTCAGCATGATGAAGCATTATGTTATATCAATTGAATTATATTATTCAAAGTTGCATATTTTCACAATTATTGTATATTGTTGAAGTTTCCAGAGCTAAATCTTTTTCATTCATGATATACCTTTTATTGTTTATTTAAACTTGCTGAGCAAAGTAGTTGCTCACCCTTGCTATATCATGAACTATTTTCAGTTAAGCCGAGTGATCTAAGGAGTACCACGAAAAAGGAAAGATGAACGAGTAGGCGTAGTTAGTTCTTACTATTTGTGTAAACCTTTTGTATTATAAGGTAATGGTGATGTATTAAGGTTAGTGGAACCTGGGATTGAAGGTACGTTTTGTAATGAAATTATGTATGTTTTCCGCGAGTTATTGAAGTTTTAGTTTATAAATGTTTGTTAAGTGATGAATAGTGAGCACCGAACCCGAGGTTCAAGGGACTTGGATTTGGGGGCGTCACATTAACAATTACATAGTCAACTTAATTATAATTATTAAAAATAATATTTATTATTACCGACTCAACTCAGTTGGATAATATGAATTACTACTGAGTTAACTCAGTTAGTCCTTAAACTGAGTTAGGTTGTACTCAATAAGAAAAAATAAAATGCTTACTTCTTTCTCTCTTATTGTCATTTTTTGGTAATTTGTATAGAAAATCACAACAACTCATACTAATTGTAATTATGATTAGATGCATTCATAAAACTTAAAAAATGAACAGACATGAGTATGTAAAAATTGCTAAAACTTTTGTACCTATCATCAAAAATTAAAGAAAATTAAAAAATTAATGCAATAAATAATTAAATATAACATTAACAATTACCGAGTCAACTCAGTTAGATAATATGAATCAATGATGAGTTAACAAATTTAATCCTTTAATTAATTAAAAACTAAACTCAAGTTGGATTTTTAAATATAAATATTAATTAATTAATTAATTAAATTTTAAATACAGTTATTGATTAAAGGCAACAAAACTTGGTGGGGATTGGAAGATGTTATTCCCAGATGGTACAAAAAAGATCTAGAATGAGGGGTTGAATAGATTTTTTATAAACTTTGACTTTTAAATTATTTACCAGAAAATTCAATTATATAACTTATTTGTTATGTACAGTGGAATATTAGTTTGTTTATAAAAACTCCTTTAAAGATTGTTAAAGTGTACAGCTTTAGTGTTTAGTGTGTAAGTAAATCTTAATTTATATTCCAGTTAGTATTGCAGATATGACAATTTATCATAGTATATGAAAAATAATAAGTGACCGAGATTTTAAAGAGGTTTGGAGTCTAAACTAGTCATAGTCTTCTCTTCTATTCCACTAAACATGATACCTACTAAAGGTTTGATTCCTCTAAATCAGGCGAGTTACCAAAACTCGTCTTGCTGGTCCCACACAAGGTCAGATTCCTCCGAATCAAGCGAGTTACCAAAACTCGTCTTGCTGTTGATTGTTTGTGTTTGAGGTGCTAATAAAGATCTTTAAGCTCTTCTTCAAATGGCTTAGTAGTAATGATCAAAGTCACATAAATTGTGGTGTGATTTCTGGATCGTAGAGTTGTAGTATGATCATAGAGTTGGCTTTGAGGATCAGATAATTGTATATTCTTTTTGGCTTGATCACTATTCTTTTCAGTTTTTCAATCATTTTGAAATCTGCAGCTTGAACTCTTATTTATAGACGTTCTTCTAACAATTTGCTCGTTGGAGAGTTCTGTCTATCAGTTTCAAAAGTCTTTAGTTAGTCCTGTTGTAGCCGCCTGAGTTTCAACTGTGATAGACTTGTCTGTGTGATATGGCAGTCTGAATTTATAGTTGTTAGAGTTTCGGTTAATTGGACATTTCCTCACACTTTAAAAAATCTTCAGGATTGTGTTGTGTTAGATAAACTTTAGATCCTAACGACAACATGTAGAATTGCACTCTACGATTTTGGCTATCTGGCGTAGTTCTACGATTTGCTGGAGTCGTTATTTAAACTTTCTTGACCTTCAGTCACTTGACGAACTTTCAGTCCTTTGCATTCAACTCTACAACTTTGCAAGTTGGCCTAGTTCACTCTGCGATCTCAAAGTAGCTAATTACAACTCTGTGAACTTGGACATTCTAGTCTACTATAAGTTTTATCTGCTATAAAATAGATCAACCTAATATTATTTGATCTCTAAGTCATTTTACAATAGATTATAATATTTTTTTTTATCATAAGAACTGTACAAAAATTTTCTTTGGATCAACTTAACAAATTTGATCCCTAAGTCATTTTACAAAGATTATCTCAAAAGGACTGTACAATATTACTTGTTTTCTTTTCTTAAATAATATACATTAATTTCATCATTTAAAATAATCATCATTAAATCCAGTAGGGCTTAAACATAAATATTCTTAACAATCTCTCCCTATTTGATGATAACAAAAATAAGTAATTCTTAACAATCATTAATAAATCTAATGTTGGACAATACATAAATATGATCATATATATAGTAAGAGTTTGTATTGTCTAAAATGATGTTTGAGAGTATGTTTTGATTTTTACAAAAGAATGAGAATAAATGTCACAAAAACTTATAACTTATCTCCTTGATCGGGCACTCGACGGTCCTTTTCGTCGGCGATATGGTGGCGGATTTCTTCTTTCTTCTTCAACCCTTTGACAATACTCCATTTTCCTTTCCTTTTATCTCTTCCTCATTTCTTCTAAAGATTCTATTGGCCCTAGAGAATGAAGAAAAGGAAGTTGTTCTTCCCCTACAACATGAACCCCTTAAGATTGTCTGTTTACGTACATTGGGTCATGTGCCGGAACCTTTCTGCCAGTGTGAGCAACTTGACTCAATGTTCCTGGCTGGTCAGATCGTGCTGAGACTGTAATTGTAATTGGAGGAGGAGATTAATGATTTTGTTGACAATTTTGGCTTATTTCCCCCTTTTTGGCAACATCCTTCCAAAGTTGGGCTACTTCTGTAGTTAGCTCCTTAACATTGTCTACTAGTTCCACCAGTTGTTGTTCAGATAATGTGACTTTAGTGTCTAATTCAGCGATCTACTCATTTATGTTCTCTCTATCGAGTTGCACCAAAGTTAATGTGTTGTCGATTCTTTGGATAGATAAGTCGACTGAGTGCTTTAAGTCGTTTAAAGTTGTGCTCATGTCAAAAATAAAATTCTAAGAGCATCTACTGATTTTTCAATCATGTCTTATAGCATCTTCACAGTTCCCTAATGTTATTTGTTTAATGTAGTAATTGTTTCCTTGATTTACATGTTCTATAATCGAGTCTATTATATCTTTTACTCTTTCACTCAGCTTTTCTGTCATTTACTTAGGAAGCTTAGAAGCTTCTTTGACAATGTATATTAGACTCCTCTTTACCCCTTCTGTTGTGCTTCAAAGCTCTTATTGAATTCCCTGATCGCATCCTTGAGCATCAAATCAATTTGGGCTTTGGTGGGAACAAGGGTTATTCTTTGATAGAGTCTGTCCAGAGTGCCTTGTAATTGTTTATCATCATCGATATTAATTTGTTGAAAAAATTGATCAAGGTTGGGAATTATAAGTTTTGTACAGGTGTTTGGGATATCATGTGAGGTGAAGGGTTTATATGTATATGTTTGAGAGGTTGAAGGTATATCTGTACAAGTATCTGGTTTGAGGTTAGTGCACTTGACGATTGACGAACTTTGTTGTTCTTTGATCGAAGAGTTTAATGGTGAAGGGCTATAGGGCTAATCTAACTCGATCGAAGAGTTTTGAGACTCACCGATCATGGTTTGGAAATTTTGAAAAATGTACAAAGAGGTTTTACCAATGAAGGATGGGTCAATGTAGACATACATTTGGAAAGTGCCCGCAGATAGATCGACTTCACTTCCAACGGTGATCTTGTACTCAAGAAATGGTAAATTTATATGCCTGGGGTAGTGTTCTGCTAATACAAGAATGCTTATGACTCTAGTGTAAGCCCAAGTGATCCATGATTAAAAATTAATAGAGTGAAATTATGTTATTAGTGTGAGCCCAAGCCCAAGAATGCTTAATAATTAATAAAATTTTAAAACATCTAATTTTTTTAAAACTAAAATATAGTGAAATTATGTTATAATATTACTAAAAATATCTAATTTTTAAAACTAAATATTTTTTACAAAAAAAATATTAAAAAATACTTTAAAACTGGTTCAACCAGGTCAACTAACCGGTTTTACCAGTGGTCGACCGGTTATACCAATTTTTGACCAAATCTATTAAATCGGGCTAAACCGGCCAGGACATTGAACTGGGTCCCGGTTCAACTGGTTGAAACATCTGTTCCGATCCGGGTTTCATAACATTGGATACATGTATAATTAACAAGAATTCTATGCGGTATTAGTCTAGTGATTAAGACTGATGTGTTATGACTTTTAAATCTCAAGTTCAACACTTATTTAGGTGTGTATTTCTTCTTTTGGTTCATTACATTGTAATAATGATAATGTACTTGAATTATGAATTATATTGTACCTCTTAAAAAAACTAGAATTTTCTCATAGAAAAGAATTATGTGAAAAATATATTCTTTCCAATACACTACTAGCATATCTATTCTAATTTGATGTGTATAGAGTATATTTAAGATTGCATAAAAAATGTGATTATTAATTTTGATTATTAATTTTTCTTATAATTTGTTTTAAAAAGTAATTTTTGTTTGGTAAACAAAAAACACTTAATTTAATATTTTAAAAAGTGTATAAAAACATCCGGTAATCATTTATTTCATGTGTAAATTACTAAAAAAATATTTTGAGAAGTAAAGATAGGTATATATTTGTGCAATTTATGCAATTAGAGGTAAAAAAAAATTGAATGCACTTTTAATATTGGAAGTATCATGTTTGAATATGCAGATATTATTTACATAATTTGTGAGGTTAATAAGACTATTTAATAACTCTGCGTGGAACATCTAGCATGGCTAGTAGTAGTGTGAAGTTCTGGTCCACTACCAATTTGCTTTTAGACTGTTTGCCTCTAGGTTGTAACTGTAATCAGTTTTAAACTATTTATTGTTGTTAACTACTCCATGAGACAGGACCTGGTGGAGTTTAACCTCTTGGTTCTATTTCCAGTTTTCTTACTAGGTCTGGTAATCTCTCTTTTAACTATTAATTTTTAGTTATGTTTCTAGTTTCCTTATTAGATCTAGTAATCGCTCTTTTAACTAGTCATTTATGGTTATGGCTATTTTTCTGTAGTTATTCTTTTCAATGAACTTATATAATTTGCTATTTCTTTTGCTAAATTTTAGAGGATTATATTTTACACAATGCACTAATATACATGTTGAAACCCAACTTGGTTTAAGAACTTAAACCATTAGATGTTAAGCACATTCATGTATGTTAGTGCTCCACTCACTTGTGATATCCTAATCGGGTAAACATGTTGAAACATGTGCTCTTATTTATTTCGATTATACAGTAAATTCGCTTATCAAAACTCTCATCCTTACTGAGGCCGAGAAAGATGAAGAATCTATCAGAGATCGATACAGCTCTATTAAAGCCTATGATCATACCATTACTGTCTCTATCATTAAGACGACCGAACTGGACTCTATCCAAAGTGAGTTATAGATCCCCCTGCAATATGAACTCAAGGCTCCTAAAGACAATGATAGGATGTATCACCAGGCTAACATGAAATATACTGCCATCCATACTCAAGCCCTGTGATATGGGCTTCATTTTCCTCTTCACGATTTCATCATCTCCTTTTTCACCCTCACCGGAATAGCGTCGTCACAACTTTTTCTCAACTCCTACATCCACCTCAGATGTTTCATTGCCTTCTGTCAGGAGGTCAAAGTTGAACCTGCAATCGACTTCTTCTTCTCTATGTTCACCTTGAACAAGGCTTAGATCCCAAGGTTTCGCTAATTGAGCAAAATTCCAGGGCGTCGAGGCCTAACACAAACCCCCACCACCAACAAAGGGTAGCATTCAAAGTGGTTTTATATCTATAGAATGAAAGTTGACCAATTGCAAAGCTAGAATGAACCCCAAAAACTCGACGTGGGATATAAACGGATGCCTTCCGAAAGCCAGAAGGAATTCCACAATTTTATCTTAAAGTTACCGTCAACGCCTTGGAACATAAGCGTCTTATCCAACTAGGATTGGTTATTCAGACACAGATGTAAGTCTATGATCTATGTACAATTTTTCTCATATCCATATTCTTGATACCGACCCTTCTGACTCACTATCTTTCACTTTTCATTCAGTAGTGCTGACCAGACCAGAGGGCCGAGTCTTCACTCCTCTACCATTGAGCCCTCCCCTTTTCACTAAGGAGTTCAATGTAGAGGTACCTCCCCATCGCAATACCGAGCCCCTAATCTCAGTCCAACCTTCCCGATCCGTTCGGATTCCTCAAGACGCCCTTTTTTTGAAGTCGCTTCTGATGCCCCTGCACGAGCATCTGATCCTCCCCAAAGATTACCCGTGCAAAGAGACAGGCCAATAAACAAACCCAAAAAGCCCGGGTTATTTGAGCCTAACAAAAAGAAACTACTTATGAGTCTACCATCGGCTCATTTGAAACACGACAACAACCACCTCCCGAGGAACACTCGTAAAGGCTCGAGATCAATCTCTTGTTGGAACATCCACAATTCTTCCTTAACCTCAATCAACAGAGCAAACAACAACCAATCCCGACTTCCTTACTATAACTTATACCACGAAAACCCCAACGGGAGCTGTCGAGCCTCAAGCGACCCCACCCCGCAAAACCCCAACTGCCAATCCCCCTATAACAACTCCCATACATGAAACAACTACCAACGCTGACCTTCAACCCACTAATTTAAGATATAATCATTTCCTAAACTCGAAACTTCAACAATACTTCCCCAAAGCATTCTTCTGACCGGCTGACGATAGTTCTGAACTCCCCCTCCAATATTTTGAAGCCTTCAACTTCCCCCAAGACGATGCAAAACCTTTATACCCAAGATTTACTCCTCGACTCCATGGTCTAACAAAGCCGGGTATGACTTCTCAATTTATTTTATTCATTCCTTAGTTTGTAATTGTCTTCCCACGTGTTAACCTTTTCTTTCTATGCAGTTCCTCACCTTGTTCAGCAAGCTTTTGAGAATAGAGGCTACTGGACCTAGCTCAGACCAAAAGATCAAGGAACTAAAAATCAAATATTCTAATGCCAAACGAGAAATCTCCAACCGGGGCGACAAAATAAAAGAGCTAGCCCAGAAACATAGAGACGTCGCCCAAAAAAACCACGGCCAAGATATGGAGATAAAGAGACATTGAGCAGAGAATAAAGGGCTCACCCAAACCAATCAACAACTGACAGAGGCCGTAAATGCCAACCCAAAACTCTCCGATGAACTCCATCAACTTCAACACCAATGCAAAACCCTCGAAGAGAAGAACAACGAATACGCTACTGACCTTCAACAACTACTTGAGGCCCATGCTACCACTCAATCTTCCCTTCAATAGTTCACTGAGGAGAATCGAGCTCTTCGCGAACAACTCCTCTAACAGGTTGAGCTCCCCAAACAGAACGAAGACCTTCATCAGTAACTCCTAGACGCCCACCGTCAAATAGAAACCCTGGAAACAATGATCCGCTCCGACCAGGCTGAGCACACCAAAATAGAAGAGTAACACTAAATTGAGCTCGTCCGAGTCCACCAACAAAATGAATAACTCCAAAAATTAAACGACCTCCACGCCCAACTCACTAAGGTAAACAGGAAAGGCTTTACCAAAATGCCTAACTTCAAAAATATACCGAAGCCCTCAAGAAAGGCCTACCACGACCTAAGGGAAATACCAAATAAATTTCCATAACCCAGAACCAAATTTTCGTCGAGTACAGAGCTTCGTCAAAATTAACAAAAGAGATAGCCCTGAAATTTGGCAAAGGCTACTGAGCTGCCCTCCTAAAGATTCTAGCAGCAGGTATAGACCCAAAGACAGTAGGCTTCTCTGATGACGACCTGCTCTGGCTCGAAGATGACCCTACCAACGAACCAAAGCTTAGAACAGATGACAACCCTCCCATCGATCCCCCAAACCCCTAACTGATCTAGAAATTTATTTCGTCCTTTTCTTTGTATAGTTTATAAGTAAAAATTACATATGTAAATAATTCAAACAAGCCAATAAATAGAACAAATCATTCATTTACCGATCTCTGTTTAAATTTATTACAACTGAATAATCCTCCCTTTCTATCGAACAATTATAATATATACTTTAGGAACTTCATATGTAATCAATCAAATAAGTCAACAAATAAAATATATTCTTCCTTTATTGAAACTTATTTATATTGTTACAACTGAATAATCCTTCTAACTATATTATACAATTGTAAAAAATAGAAAGGCAACAAAAAGCCTCATATTACTAATAATACCTTCTCAGCCGACCTGCATGCCAAGTGTTTTTCACCTCAATCCCATCCATATTCCTAAGCTGATAAGTACCATCCTTTACTACTTCTATAACTTCATAAGGGTCTTCCCAATTAGGCATTAACTTGCTTGTATTATGCGGAGTTGAAGCCTCGACCTTTCTAAACACCAGATCTTCCACCTTAAATCTTTTGACTCGAACCCTTCGGTAGTAATATTTAGCTGTCCTCTACTTATAAGTGGCTAACCTCAATACCACAACATCCCTAATTTCATTTAACAAATCAAGGTTAAGCAGAAGTCCCTCTTCATTGTACAACACCCTGAAATTAGACACTCTGAATAAGAAAGATCCGATCTCGACAAGGATCAACACATCTATCTCGTACGCCAACCTAAAAGGTGAATCCCCCAAGGTCGTATGTGGAGTTGTTCGATAAGCCCATAGGACACTCTACAACTCCTCTGGCCACCTACCCTTTGCATTATCCAGTCGCATTTTAATTCTATTAAGTAGAGTTCGATTAGTAACCTCGACTTGGCCATTAGATTAGGGGCATGCCACCGAAGCCTTTCGATGTTGAATTCCCAAATCGGACAAGAATTGTTCAAATTTAGTTCCCATAAAATGTGTACTATTGTCTGAGACAAGTAGCATTGGGATGCCAAACCGAAATACTACCGATTCCTTCATAAATTTTAAATAATCCTCTTCGGTAATATGGCAAAGTGGTTTAGCCTCCACCCACTTGGTCATATAATCGATAGTCATCACCATATACTAAAATTGTCCCTTTGCTTTGGGCAGTGTCCCCAACAAATCTACCCCCCAAATAGCAAACAGGATGGGACACAGTACTGATGACAATTCTTCTAGAGGTTAGTACGGAGCCGAGCTGTTAATCTGACACTTCAAACACTTCTGCACATACCCCTTAACTGCTTGGAATATAGTCGGCCAATAGTATCCCTGTCGGACCAGTTTATATGTCAGTGACTTATCACTCATGTGATCCCCACAAATCCCTTTATGAACTTCTCTGAGCGCATACGACGCTTCTAACAGAATCACGTACTTCAATAATGGCAATGAATATGATTTCTTGTATAAATCCCTATCAATCAAACAAAAATAAGAGCTTTGGTACTTGATTTTTTTTGCCATAATCTTATCTGTTGAAAACTTCTCATCTGTTAAGTAATCAAGGTAAGGAGTCATCCAACAATTCGACCTCTCAATGCACAAAAGCTCATTTCTATTAATGTTGGGTTCATTCAGAATTTCAAGGTATACCGACCCTCCAAAATCTTCCACCTGTGCAACAGCTAACTTTGACAAAGCATCGACAGTAGAATTGCCTTCTCTCTCGATCTCATTAAGAGCATAAGATTTAAACCTATGTAAAAACATCTTTACCTCGGCCAAGTACCTAGTCATCCTTCATCTCTGAGCTTTATATTCTCCTTGAATTTGTTTCACAACTAGTTGGGAATCACTAAAAATGAGTAGATGCCGAACTTCTAAACTTCTAGCCAGTTACAACCTTGTCAATACTGCCTCATATTCCACTTTATTGTTGGTAACCCAAAATTTAAACCGTATGGTCAGCTGTACTTTAAACCCTTTCGGACTAGTTAAGATAGCCTCAGCCCCACTGGCCCCTACATTAGCCGACCCATCAACATACAACGTCCATGAGAAAGTAGGGTTCGATTTCCCTCCAGCTATAACAGTAACCTCCAAAGAACCGACCCCATTTCCATCAGGAAAAGTACACTCAATCATGAAATCTGCCACCCTTAATAGCTGTACGAGGACGATACTCTAAATTGTACTAACTCGGCTCCACGTCCCACATCACTATTCTTCCCAAAGTGTCCGGTTTACTCAAAACTTTCTTTAATAGTTGGTTCGTGTAAATAACGATAAGCTGACCTTGAAAATAGTGTTAGAGTTTTTGACTGGCTATCACAAAAGCATATGCATACCTTTTCAAATTCGGATATCTGGTCATTGCATCTCTCAACACATGACTAACATAATAAACTAGACGTTGAACCCCTCATTCTTCCCTGATAAGAACTGCACCTACAGCTAACGAACTGACCGAAAGATATAAGTAAAGTTGCTTCTGTGGCATAGGCTTTTACAGTAAGGGGTCCGACGCCAAATACTTCTTAATTTCCTGAAAGGCATATTCACACTCTGAAGTCCACTGTAAAGTTTTCTCATTCTTCGGCCCTTTTAAAGTATCAAAGAAAGGTAGGCATCTTTTAACCAACCTTGATATAAACCTTCTCAATGCTGAAATACGACCAATGAGTCTCTGAACATCCTTAAAACTTTGCGGTGATCGCATATCTAATATCGCTTTGATCTTCTCCGGATTAACCTCAATCCCCTATTTACTCACCAAGTATCCCAAGAACTTCCCCGAACCAAGGTCGAAAGTACATTTCGTAGGGTTGAGGCGCATATTGTAGTGTCAGATAGTTTGGAAACACTCCTCCAGATCGCGAAGATGGTCCTGTATCCTAGGACTTTTAACGATCATATCGTCTACATACACTTCCATGTTTCTTCCAATCTATTTTCGAAAGACGGTGTTCATCATCCTCTGATATGTTGCCCCATCATTTATCAACCCAAACGTCATTCTATTATGAGCATAGATAGACCGGTAAGTGATAAATATCGTCTTAGTAATATCCTCATTTGTCATGAAAATATGGTGATACCCCGAGAAAGCATCCAAAAAACTCAAAACCGCATTCCCTTATGTAGCATCAATGAGCTAATCAATATGTGGAAGTGGATAAAAGTCTTTCAGGCATTCCTTATTCAAATCCGTGTAATCTATACAAACCCTCAACTTTCTATTTTGCTTCCTCACCAAAATCACGTTGGCCAACAACTCCGGATATTCAATCTCTTCGATTACTCCGACATCCAAAAGCTTATCGAGCTTGTAAGACCCCGAATTTTATGAAATACAAAATTTAATTTTTCTTTCATATATATATTTCTTCCTGAAATATTAAGTGATTAAATTGACAAAATTAAAAGTTAAGGATGTTATGTGCAAATTTTATTATGTCGGACAATATTCGTTTGGTCGGGGAATATTCGGTGGTATGACAGCACCGAAATAATTAATTATTGGTAGACCCCACAACAGAATATTTGTCGGATATAGAAAATTATAGAAGTAACATTTTTTAAATAAAAATAGTCAACGGTGTTATCACTCTTAAACTGTTAAAATACCGGTGATAAAAGAATAGTAGCATACGGTAATTTATGGTATTTTACTGTACCACGAGGTATTCTACAGTAGCACACGGTGTTGCACAGTGTCTCATATTATTGATCTGATAATGTGGTCATTGCATAGTATTCATCAATAATTGTTGTTACACAGTATTTTGCATTATTGATTTAATAATTGTCATTACACTGTATTTCATATCATTGACTCATTAATTGTTGGTGCACTGTAGTTTAAAATTATTGAACCAAATAATTATCACAGAAACAAATATACAATAATTTACATTATTAAATTAATAATGATATGTAACGTGTTTCTTACATTATTGTTGAATTAATGTTGTAACATTATTTTATTATATATGTAGGACCTACAGGAAGAATAAATAAATAAAAAAATTTAAAAAAATTAAATTAATTAACTATTTATGTGAATAATATGTGGACCCACTGTGGGGCTTACATGAAATTTGTAAAATGTGAAAGTTGCTGGAGACGTTTGGTGGAGGCTGCTGCAGCCTCTGCTGAATTTTTCAGCACTGACGTGCAGCAACCAGTTCACCTACCACACGCACAGTAACTTATTTTCTCTTATAAATAGCTTGCTCAGCTGAATAGAAAAAATCACACCTAAAGCATAAAAAAAAATTCTATAAGTATTTTATGAGTTTTCTCTAAGAATAGTAAGGTTATCTTGAGTGTTTGAAAGCCAAAAGGAGTACATAAAATTTTCAAGTAAGTTTTTTATTAAAGAGTGGTAATTTCATAAATTCTTATTTTTTACGGTATTCACAAATCTTCCTTTAAAAGACTCTTCTTTAAGAAGATTCATTTTTAAAAGCTTTCTTTGGAAGATTTATTTTAGAATATTATTTTAAAAACTATTTTAAAGTTGTTATATTATACTACAAAAATTATGTTAAATATATATAATTTTAATAGTTCATATTATACAAGTTATCATATACTTTGAAATTTATATGTGGTAATTACTAATTATATTATAAATATATAGGTTGATCAAACTCATTTTTATCAATATCCAGTCACAAGATAAGGTAAGGGATTATCATTCTTTGATTCTTGAAAATAATATCGTTTCTTTCTTACTCATTAGATGTGTTATTTATTTTCATGTATTAAATTGTGGGAATAACCTTACGGCGCGGATTACTGCCTGCTGGTGAATAACCTTTCGTATTCATTCCTTATTAATATCTGAGAATAACCTTACTGCGCGAATTACCGCATGTTTGGTGAATAACTATTCGTATTCAAATTTTATTAAATTGTGGGAATAACCTTACTGCACGGATTACCGCCTGTTGGTGAATAACCCTTTGTATTTATTTCTTATTTGTATCTTGTGAAAATAATTGGTCTATACGAATTATCACATGATACTTTTATTCCATATTTGTTTGTAATATCATTTTCTTTCATATTCGTAAGTGATATTATTTTCCTTTATACTCATAAGGGATACCATCTTTTTCATCTTCCATTATTCAAACTTACTATAGTAAGGGATATTATTTTTTTTATATTCTTAACTTACTATGGTAAGTACTATTTGATAAAGTTTCTTGAAATGATTATATGTTCCTTAATAGTTTGTGCTTCATCTAATATCATTTCAATTGAACCTTCCTATTTTTCTGAACCTTTCTATTGAACTATAACGGTTATTCTGAACTGTGGATCTTGACATCATTTTTTTTTTAATTTCACTCCACATCATGTTGACAATTTAGATCTTATTTGAATCTGCACAAAGTAAAATTGTAAACTTCCGATACTTATTGTTGTCCCTTTTCTTCTGTTCATCATTTGTATCACTGTTATTATTCTAATAATCAAGAATCAAATTGTTGTTGATATCTGTGGCCTGGGGCATAGATTGGATAAAGGTCTTGATTGGTTAAAGGCGATATATTTGATGATGTGTCTTTTAAGGCACGTGGTGAATATTTTCTTTGGCCTGTGGTAAAGATGAACTGTTGTTTGGTATGATTATGACCAAAGGTTGTAGACTAGTATAATCATGATCGGTGGTGCTATATTGAATATCTTTGGCCCGTAGTGCAAAGATGAATTGTTGATTTACATGATTATGACTAGGAATTGTGAGTTTGTATTGTCATGGTCAGTGGTGTTTCAGATGATAAAAGTTGATGATGTTTTTCCTAAAAAGAGAAGCGAGTGGACATCATGGTCCATATGATTTTCCTAATGGTTGTTATTCTGCTGCAGTCATTGATCTGAACCTTGTTTAAAAACTTAACTGTTGTTGTTGAGTTAAAACTTGCTGTTTAAATTAGTCTATCAATAACACAACTGTTGAAGGCTAACAATAATTTATTCGTCATTATCTTAGTCATGGTATTCTTTATTGAGCTATTTGAGCTCACTATTTCTTTTTGTTCCATTGTTTTTTAACAGGAGATGAGAACATAGCTGGGTCTAGCCGGGGGATGGAGTGAGAGTCCGAGGGTTAGCTATCATAGTCTTCACGTGTTGTAAAATAATGTGGCAATAATAGTGAATACTTAGTTGTGTATTATTATACACTGTATTGTTAAACGTTGTACTACCTTGTAATAATTTTGTTGTAATCTTTTGACAACTCAAGTTTGGGTTGTGTGGGCCCAGATTTGGGGGTGTCACAGAGCTCTCCATCAATAATCTTTTGGCTTTTTGGTGCAAATATCCTTCATTTTTGGTGTATTGCCTTCCTACTCGAATTAACTGTCAACTTATGAACAACCACCTCCTCGGTAACTCCAGGCATGTCTCGAGGTGTGCAAGCAAAAATATCAGCACAATTTTGCAACAGTTGAACCAATTAATCGTCTTTGTCGTACTGTCGAGTATTAATTCCACTTCCTTAGTATCCTCGGTCGGTAATGTCAACGGTTCGGTATCTCCCTCCGCGTATGGCTCAATATCCACAGTTATAATACGCTTTTGCCTACTGACCCCAACAGCAGATGACGTCACAGCATGACAATAACATCTTCGAGCAATATCGATATCCCCTTTCACCTCACCGACCCCCTCCGATGTCGGGAATTTAATCTTAAAGTGCAGATAACATTATATACCGAATCAACCTGAATGACAAAAAACTTCACTTGCACCGTTACCTGCCGAGGTGCCATGTCAAACACCACCGAAAGCTCTAAGGTTCCGATCATAGGTATAGCTTCATTGCCAAATTCGTATAGAGGCGATTTCATACCTACTTCTAACCTTACGCCCTGAAGATCCATCATCTAATAAGCGTGGTTGTACAGTACATCTACTGACGACCCGTTATCAATCATATCATTTTCATATCTACCGGGCCAACCTATGTAGTGATAACCAGTGCTCATTCATGTGGCTCAACTGCATCAGCTGGATAATCTTCCTCTGAAAATGAGATCACTAAGTTGGAAAAAGGCCGCCCACGTTGGGAGGCTGGTCCGTCAATGCCAAGACTGCATCAGAGAAGGATCAACACTTTTTAACAGTCTTCTTCTGCGTCAACCCTCCTATGATAACAGCCACAACCCTCCGAGGTTGGTTCCCCTGCTCTTCCCTTTTCTCAACCTCAGACTCGGGATTAGGAGCTTGTCCCTCCCGACCAACCATAAACTGTGTTAATTCACCCTTCTGAACCTTTGACTCGATCATGTCCTTTAACCCAGCACATGTCTCCGTCGAGTGTTTAGGATGGCGATGATATTAACAATATGGACCTGACCTATCTGGCCTCGATCCCGTCGGTATTGGCCCAGATGTAGCTTCATTTCTTATAGCCTCAAATACCTTAACCCGATCTGCGTTTAGAGGAGTATAAGGTCTGTTCTCCATCTGAGGCTAGTAAGGAGGTTTATTTGCATTCGGTTCTCCCTCCTTTTGGCCCCATTCGATCGAAGACATTAGGTCGGCTATCTCCACCTTTATTTTCACCATAAGATTTATTATCCATACCTTTACTCCTTGGCATCAAACTATAAATGGCCTCCTCTATCGTAATGAATTTTTCAGCCCATTCATATGCGTTTAGGAGGTCTTTTGAAGGATTGAACATCACATCCTTCATCATCTTTTTGTTACGAGTGACATCCATCCCAGTAGTAAAAAATCTCAACGCCTATATCATATTGAGGTCGGTAATCGTTCCCACCGCATCCTGAAACCTCTGTACGTACTAGCCCAAGGACTCTTCTAGCTTCTGCTTAACCTGCATAAAAGACGCAGTCACCTTGCTCCTCCTCTTGTTACTCCCAAACCATTCATGGAACCGACCACATAACTCGGTCCACGAATTGATACAATTAGGAAGTAACGACATCATCCACTGTTTAGCTCCCTTCTTCAGTGTCGTCACAAAGATTTGACACATCCCGGCTTCAGATTGGTTATAGTATCTCATCACTCTTTCATATGAACTAGTGTGGTCATACGGGTCACCCGAGCCATCGTACATCTTCAGAGGTGGAAACTTCTTCCTCGGGTCAACTTTTTCCTGGTCAATGACTACCGAGAAGGGAGACTATAAGTCCAAAGGTATGGGCCTTGATGCTTTCGGCTCAGACCAGGCTGTTGGTCTTGCCTCTGCTGCGGCCAATCTCCTTTTCAGCTCAGAAATTCTTTCACTAACCGGGTCAGAAATAGACACATAAGGAATTATTCGTTGCTCTTCTTGACCTAGTTCTGCCCTTGTACCTTCGTGGCCCTTTCTATCTTCTGGAGATCGAGCTCTTCCCCGGGAATATCGACTTGAAGAATCGTGCTCTCTCCTTTCTTCTGACCGACCCTGACCTACCGAGTCTAGTTGTCTTATATAACCCTGAGATTGTTATTGACCTCTTGTATCGTACTGACTGACCCTTTTATGATACCTAATATGACCCTGAGGTTGGTACTAACTTTGACGCCCCGAGATCTTACCTTCATTAAATTATATCCATTCTATTCTGGATTAAGAAATCATTAACCTTAAACCGTATTAACCGGAATCTCGTGCGTTAAACTTAATCTTTAATCCTTTATTACCTTTCAGGTGACCATAAATGCAGTCCATTTTTTTTCAAAACTTATTTAACTTATAATCCGTACCTGTCTCAGGATCGCAACGTTCACTTACCTTCATTAAAGTTTAGGTCAAACATTAATAACTTGCGACCTATTATAATTATATATATATATATATATCATGATTTACAACAACATATCCGGTAAATAAAATTTTGCCATTATGTATTCACTTGTATGGCCCTATTTAATTGTACCTGATCTGTATCTGATCTTGTTCACATATACCTGTTTCATACCTCAGTACTATACATATAAGTTTATCACATGTATAATTTTAAATAACAATACTATCTCATTATAATAACATTACATATTTCTGTTGAATATTACATCATACACATTCATCCTTTCTATAAATAATACATTACATACAATTCTATCTCTATGAATTTACATCATCTGTTTTACATATACATTTCACATATCATAATTTTGTTCACGCTTATCAATGCATTCATCATTCTTTACCTTAGCTGCACCGGAATCTCCGGTCTTCTTGTATTTTACCTGAAACGTTAGTTCATAGCAAGAGTGAGCACATAGGCTCAACAAGTAATTCAGATAACACCTTCCATTCTTACAGTCTATACTACGCATCATGCATCCTTTAACTTAACATGTTATGCTTAATGTCACGTAATTCATTTGACAATTAATGCACGTAATTGCACATAGGCACATTTCAAACTTCTTTACTACCACATAGTTCACTTAGAACAATAGTACATTTAGTTTGAAAACTTGCCTGGTACGCTTTAATTACTTAACTTTTGTTGCCTCGCTTGGCCCTGCTATCCTTCCTTGACTCAAGTTGCTTGTTTGAACCTTATCTGAAAATATACCATATAAATTCATCATTATAGGATCATAACTTAATATAACTTAACAAACTTAACTCATAATTACATGATCATTCGTCTCTAATCATATCACATGTGATGTATTAAACCTTATGTAGGTTAATAATACATCATACCTCATTCCCGACCTTTTTTGTAACTTATATCGTGTTTTGGCTTGGCTTAGCTTTAGGCATGTTATGTTATGTTATGCCATTTCTTATTTCACTATACCTTGACATCCTTTATATAGTCCATTCTTATCTATTTAGGGTTTACATAACCCATTCTTATCATTCTATATCAAAATATCTTGTTTCGGAAAATTTTGCTCTCAGTGAACAGTACACTGCGCCTCAGCGCAGTGTTTTTTCTTCAACATCTCGCTGGCCGCGAAAAGCTCTCGGCCGAGGAACAGTAACACTGCGCCCCGACGCAGTTTTCAGTGTAAAACATTGCGCCCCAGCGTAGTGCCCTGAACCAGCATACTTTGATTTTCTCTACTACTTTGCTGATTTTTAATTCCTTAACTACAAATTCAATTCACACCAAATTTGGCACAGTGCTAGACCTTTCAACATAGTATTTTATAAAATTCTCACTTGGCACATTTGGCTACTCGAAATCAGTGCAAAACTAGCCCGTAGGAGGGTTGTTCAACTTGTTTCCAGACTTAGAAATTTTTCTGAACTTTAAAAACCAACTTTTGCAACTTTGTGATTTTTGGCCATTTGCCTTAAAACTTCGTTCCGACACTTGACATAGCTCATATACATCATATGTGACATGGTTAAACTTTTAAAACGATAAAACTTCACACGAGGCGATAATTGTCCGTTAAAATCCATTTCGATTCGAAACGATCGATTTCGATCGTTCGAATCGCCAATTAAATCCAATTTCAATCCGTTCATTAACAAATCAACCCTAACACGTGTATTTACCTAAAACTAGGCCATTTCACTTCATTTTAACTTTAGTTCTTCAAAATTGCCAGAAATCACTTATAACTTGGACTTTCATCAACTTTTGTTAACTTTTCAAATTCAAACTTAAACTCATCTTGACATCTAAATATCTCAACACCACATAGGCAACCACATGCACATATAACAACTTTAGGAGTCCATATAACTTCTAACTGCACATTCTAATGCACTTTACAGATTACGATTTGGTTTATTCACAAAGTATAGCCTAATATTCAAACTTTCCTTAACAAAATGTGTTTTTTAACCATAAAAGCCTCTAGCTTACCATCTAGCACAATAATTTTCCTGCATCAAACATGATTAACCTTTCAAAGTAGGTTTTCATTACCTTTAGCCACATAAAACACATAATCATTTAGAAATCATAATTCAATATTACACTTTCCTTAAACCAAACATGTTTTCTTTCCATTTGTGCACTTAGGATCATCTTTAGCATAAAATATACTTGAATCATACATGTACAACATCTTCATCTAGATTTTTATCAAATTTATCAACAAATATCCTATGATCATCCTTTAAGCCATGATTTCTAGCTTTGAACATAAACATAAATAGTCCATCAACTTTTATACTACTTGAACACTTAGGGTTCTATCATAAATCACATACATAGCTTGTAACTCATACAATCTTTGCTTTTATCCATAAATTCTTGCATGGCCATACTTAATCTTCCCTTTAAACTCATAAAAGATAATATTCAAAACTTAAACTCATATATACCTTATTTGTAGCTTTCTTCTTCTTGTCATAATCCTTGCTATGATTGTATACTCCACTTTGATGGCTTTATAAGCCTTTCTTGATCACTTTTGCTCTTATCTCCACCATGATTTCTTGAATCTTAGCTCATCTTCCCCTCTTTTCTCTCTTAAGCTACTCTTGTTAGAACTTTCAAAAATGAAAGATGAAAAAAAATGAAAATAAGCTAGCTTGTTTACTTGAAAAATATACATATATGTGTGGTGTATAAATTCTCCAACACATAACCATTAATTGGTTAGGTTAACTCATATCTAGTTAGGGTCTTTTAAGACATTTCACATGCATTTTTGAGGGCATACATGACAATTCATACAAAAAGGATACCAATGTCATTCCTTAACTTGTCAAGGGCATCTTTGTCTTTAGCCACAAAATCTAGAGAATTAATTCTCCTAAATTCATAATTTGCTTATTTTTGCTCCAATTCAATTTCTTTTTTTATCCAAACTTACTTTGTTATGCTTGAATTTTATTCCATCATTAAATACCTCATAATTGGCTTGTCCCATTTCACTTGTCACACTTTGACAATCGAATTTCATTAAATAATAATAACTCGTTTAATTTACCAATTTGCATATATTTAAATCTTAATTTTTCTATGAACCACTTTCGGTTCTATATTTCAATTCTCGACATTTCAATTAGTCGAATACTCACTTTGTCCATAAACCGCTCCCTCAAGAAGCAAACCTCGACCGGATTATCAAAATCCATCATCTTTTATCCTTATAAACTCATAATACCCTTATTATGGCTTTAACGTCCTTTCCCTTATTTACTTCACTCACCTAAGTCAATTCTCAACATACATGGAATCTACGTTCCTTATACCCATATTTACGAGTATTGCCTTTTTGTCTTTACACATCGTATCATGATTATCTCATTTTCATCATTTAATATCAATTTCCTTAACAAATTCTATAAATACATATATCATGCACTTAATCTCCCACAAATCCTTAATCAACCAATTTGATCACACGGTTCTTTCTATATTCGATTACATATACATATACACATATTTATACCATCAATCTATTACCGACCGACACCTAATATCGTATCTTACAATAATTTCTTCAGATTACCCTATTGTGGGTACTACCATCAATCATTCATCTCAAATCCATTCTATTACCATTTGATCATCAAATTCATATTCATTATTATTCATTCATATCTTAATTCTCTCAGACACTTTAAATATCTAACTGGTCCATAAACATTCTATAGATCCTTATTCACACTAAGAATTCTTCTGAACTATTCAACCACATAGGTCCCTCTCTATCTTATCAACCACACAGGTCACATCTATCACCTTTATCACATAATAATTCAAATTAATCATTCCTTAATACATTATTTCATTCTTAACTAGGTTTTATCATATAACCTTTACATAATTAAATAAAATCCTCATTTGGAATTCCTGTAAAAATCCTAGGGTGTCACACTAACTTCTTGTATCGCCCTAACCAACCCTTTCATGATGCCTCATATGACTCTAAGGTTGGCATTGCTTATTAAATTCTGATTATCTTACCCATCTTTGCTTCGACCGAGGTTGACTTTGTAGAGTATCTGCCCACTCCTTGCTGTCAATAGTAGTAGATTGACCCTCTTCATGCAACTCTAATAAGTGGGTTTGCCACTCTTATCGTTCACGTTATAAGGCCTCCAACTCAATCGTTGCTTCTCTAATTCTGTATCATATGTCCTTATCTACATGCTCATGCTGTGAAACTCTTAGCGATGGTGTCACCCCTTCTTTCATATCTCTCCTACATAAATCAGGTTCCAACATGATCTTCTTAACCTGCATCAAAGATGCAGTCACCTTGCCCCTCCTCTTGTTACTCCCAAACCGTTCATAGAACCGACCACATAACTCGGTCCACGAATTGATACAATTAAGAAGTAACGACATCATCCACTTGTTAGCTCCCTTAATTAGTGTCGTTACAAAGATCTGAGACATCCCAGCTTCAGAGTGGTTATATTATCTCATCACTCTTTCATATGAACTAGTGTGGTCATACGGGTCACCCGAGCCATTGTATATCTCCAGAGATGGAAACTTCTTCCTCGGGTCATCCTTTTCCTGGTCAATGACTATCGAGAAGGGAGACTATAGGTCCAAAGGCATGGGCCTTGATGCTTCCGGCTCGAACCCAGCTGTTCGTCTTGCCTCTGCTACGGCCAATCTCCTTTTTAGCTCGAAAATTCTTTCACTAACTGGATCGAAAATAGGCATATAAGGAATTATTCATTGCTCTTCCTGACCTTGTTTTGCCCTTGTACCTTCGTGGCCCCTTCTATCTTCTGGAGATCGAGCTCTTCCCCGGGAATATCGACCCAAAGAATCGTGCTCTCTCATTTCTTCTGACCGACCCCGACCTACCTGGTATGGTTGTCTCATATAACCCTGAGACTGTTATTGACCTCTCGTATCGTCCTGACTGACCCTTTTATGATGCCTCATATGACCCAGAGGTTGGTACTGACTTCCTGTATCACCCTGACCAACCCTTCCATGATGCCTCATATGACCCTAAGGTTGGCATTGCTCATTAAATTCTGATTATCTTACCCATCCTTGCTTCGACCGAGGTCGACTTTGTAAAGTATCTGCCCGCTCCTTGTTGTCAATAGTAGTAGATGGACCCTCTTCATGCAACTCTAATAAGTGGGCTTGCCACTCTTATCGTTCACGTTGTAAGCCCTCCAACTCAATCACTGCTTCTCTAATTATGTATCGTCTGTCCTTATCTTCATACTCATGTTGTGAAACTCTTAGCGATGATGTCACCCCTTCTTCTATATCTCTCCTACACAAATCAGGTTCCAACGTGATTAATAGTGTAAACAAATGCCTCCTAGTCGGCTCTGAGTGAGCATGCACCTGTCTTTGCCTCGGCTGACCAGTCCCCAACCTATCCCTCACTGGACCTCTATTACTCTACATGTATTGTTCAATGGAGGATCCTTAATGACCCCTGCTTGAACTACCTCTTTCTGCCATAAAAATAGCCTTTCAACTAAGGCAACATGGTGATTTATATACCAAATATCAAACTGCCCTCCTTCTAGCGCTAATGTTGATGCCAAATTCTTTCTGTTGCCAAAATCATCTCACAGCAAGATACTTGCACATTTAACAAACCATTAAACACCTCACAGATTAGGTCACGGCTTGGGTCGTCCAGGGATGCTTCGGTGCAAAAATAAGTACAACTGATTAAACATCACAATGGAGAACCAAAATATATGCTGGAATAAAAATAAGATATTTGATAGCTCTTGTTTTGCATGTAAAAAAGCATTACATGGTTCCCTTATGAGACTTTGTGTATATGTTCATCCATACACCGCTAAGAGTTCCATCACCTTTTTCTGAATGAAAACATGACATCTTCATCCACTCACCCAAACTGCCTAAAGGATAAGGATACTTAAATAAGCCAACCCATGGCCAAGCCCATTGTAGTAGATAAAAATAACCCAGCCCAACTCCCACACAAAATAATCCTTGGCCCGTATTTAAAATGTTAGGTCCAATAAATTATGTCCCAACAGTATACTTGAGAGGTAACTTATCATCAATTGATTTTGAGTTTCTGTTTTATATGGTATCAGACTTAAAGTTATTCTTTACGTGTTATGTCCTATAGACGTAATAAGCGTCGTATTCCCCGTATACTCTGCGTTATCCATATATGTTGTCCACGTAAAAGGCTTGTAGAGATTGATAATCCCACAACCAATGCACACTAGTGTTTAAGACTGCAAATTGAAGAAAATGGTTCGAGCTCGATTCAGGCTTGATTTGAAAAAATATGAGCGATATTCGAATTCATTAATAATATGATCCAAGTTTGAGTATAAAAAATAATTCGAATAAAAATACAATTAGAATATAAGTATGGTTTTACTTAATTCGTTTAGGATTCAAACTACTTGAATTCTTAATCATGATTCAATACATACTTGATTGATACATATTCGAATAAATAGATACATGCTCTTAATAATATATGCACAATTAAACAAAATTAGAATAATTAGTTATTATTTTTTATTTTATTTGTAATTTTAATTATAATTTTTTATTTGTAATTGTAATTATATTTTCTGATTTTAAAGTAAAATAATAAGTTCAATTAGTAATTATATATATTATAAAGGTAGTTACTATGTGGATATTTGACTTCAAGCTTGAATTCTAACCTCGCAAATAGTTTGAATATAATTCGATCCGAGTCGGATCGAATTCAAGTAATGAAAATTCGACTCGAGTCGAATGTGAATAAAGTTTTACAAATTCTTACTCGAATTCGAGTAAGAATTTAACCGTCGAATTCGAGTAGCTCTTTATTCGATAAGTTCAACTCATTTTCACCCTCACTAGCGTTTATCTTCCAAACAAGTCATTCAACTCAATAACATGTAAACATTAAAACAAATTAAGAAAATGAACAACAAAGGTCTTTGTAGTTTTTTTTTTTTTTTTGTAGAATTAAGCTCCAAGTCAATGTTTTTATACCACACTTTTTTTTTTTATTAAATTAAGTGTTTTTTGTTTACCAAACACAAATTACTTTTTAAAACAAATTATAAGCAAAATCAATAATCAAAATTAATAATCACATTTTTTATGCAATCCTAAACATACTCTACACACATCAAATTAGAATAGATATGCTAATAGTGTATTAGAAAGAATGTATTTTTCACATAATTCTTTTCTATGAGAAAATTCTAGTTTTTTTAGGAAGTACAATATAATTCATAATTTAAGTACATTATCATTATTACAATATTATGAACCAAAAGAAGAAATATACACCTAAATAAGTGTCAAACTTGATATATAAAAGTCACATCACATCAATTTTAACCACTAGACTAATACTGCAGAGAATCCTTGTTAATTATACATGTATCCAATGTTATGAAACCCGGATCGGATCGGCCAGTTAAACCGGTTGAACCGGGTATCGGTTCAATATCCGGTCCGGTTTGGTCCAGTTCAATTGATTTGGTCAAAAACCAGTAGAATTGACCACTAGTTCAACCGGTAAAATCGATTAGTTGACCCGGTTGAATCAATTTTAAAGTATTTTTTAATATTTTTTTGTACAAAAATATTATTATTTTCAAAAGTAGATATTTTCAGTAATATTATAACATAATTTCACTATATTTTAGCTTACAAAAAAAATTGATATTTTAAAATTTTATTAATTAATAATAATATATATTTTATATATTTATGACGTCACCGATTTAATAACGGTTCGACCACTGGTTGAACCAGTAATCCATTCACTCGATACCCTTTTCGATTCGATGACTGGTCCGGTTCTAAAAATGTTACATAAATCTCTATTATTGAATGGAGACAATTTTTTCTATAATCAAGATTAAAAAGACACATACTAATTTACAATGACAACTGTAATAACATAGGAGAGAATATGGATGCATAATCTACTAACTTGTTGATGTAATAATAAATATTCTATGAAATTCAGCTTTATTTTATTAAAAAATTAAGAGAATTTCAAAGTACAAACTTCCATATAAAATTATTAGCACACAACATTTTAATATATATGGTGTACCATGTTCTTACATTGATTTTATAAATTAAATCAACATAATTTACAATTTAGACAGGTAAAACATAGGATTACATCACTAAACTTGATTAGTTTTAAGCATTTGGTCACTAATCTTTTAAAAAATGGAATTGAGTCACTAAACTTTTTAAACTTTCACAAATCCACCATTCCGTCAAAAAATTCAAACGGACATTAAATTCTTACCCAGATTTTCAGACATAGCATTTTTTTTAAAAAAAAATAGTAAAATGCTAAGATGGACAACTTGGCTTCCAAGTGAGATTGGGTGGGAGAGATTAGAAGCCTATAAAACTAAAAACTGAAGGAACTTAAAGTATAATATGCATGAAGAAATGAAAAACTAGGGCAAATAGAAGGTTAAAAAAAGGCTTGATTAAAATAAAACAACTTACCCATAAAAAAAATTAAATATAAAAAACAAACTATTATGTAATGTGATAATTTAAAAAAAAAATTAACAAATAAATTTAACAAATGCAATTCTTTTTAGAAGTAGTCCTGTAAACAAATAAATTAAATGTCCACAAATTATTTTTATTATTAATCAAACAAAAATAAAGAGGTCTTTTTGACCATTAACATATGTGGAACAGTGGAAGTATTTATGTCAATAAATATTTTTATTTTGAGATTTTTAAAGTCCACAAAAAATGGTAAAAGGTAAAATAAACAAATAAAAGAGAGGAATGGAGAAAGAACAATGGCGACAATACCATCTCTCAAATCCTCTATTCCCATCCCCAATCGCTCTCTCTTGCCATAAACCTCACGCGTCGCCCCGCCTTTCTTCCACCACCCCAGCCACCCCGGAAGATTCCTCCAAACCCAAAACCCCTGACACCGGTGGAGCTAGAGTATACTTACCGCCTGTGTCACTGAAAGAACCCATCTTCGGCGAGTTGAAGGTAGACTTTAGAGTATACTCCCACAATGTAATGTAAAAATGAGAGTTTGAGGGTTTTTTAGAACCCTAACTTTTCAATTTGGGGGTTTTCAGATTTTTCCCTTTTACTTGATTGTATTGTTAATGATATGTATGATATTGGAGGCAGTGGGCAACTGAGAGAGGTGGAGTTGTGGGGCTTGTGGTAGGCAATGGTTGCCAAAGATGCTGAAGGGAGAGGAAATGGTGAAGAATAAAGTAACAGATGAGCGATTGTTACGAAGGCAGATGAGAAGATGATGACTATATTATGTTTATTTGGATGATGACAGTAATATTGGGACAAAGATGAGTGCAAGGTTAATGAGGAGTGCAAGCCACGTTGGTTACCAACTTATATATGTTAGCATTTAATTGTCTTCTTTTTTTTTTTTTTTTTGAAAAGCCACGTAGGAAAATGGGAGAAAAATTTTAATGTCCGTCTCAAAAATTGGACGAAATGGTCCAATTAATAAATTTTAAAAAGTACAGTGACCTAATTTCATTTTTTTAAAATTTAATGATCAAATGCTAAAAATTGAGTAACTTTAGTGGCGTAATGCTATATTTTGCCAATTCAGACAACGCCCACAAACAAAAATATACTATTATATATAGTAAATGGAGCAGGAGACAGAGATATTCCGGTCATCTTGGTCGGCTTCTCTATCCTAGTAATTAGAAAAATGAAGAAGGACATGGTCGACATGGTATTCATGCGGAATTTCCATAAAAAAAAAATAATAAAAAAAAAAAGTCTTGCTGGCTTTGCTTCGCTTGATCGAAGAAATCTGGTACAGATTCATGTTAGTATATACTAGCAAAATCTTAAGTCAATGATTGGCTTCCAAAATACTCCCTTCGTCCCAATATAAGAAAATCCCATTTCTGAAAAATTTATGTTATTGTCAATTTTTCATTTAACCACCCGACTCATTTTAAAATTTCACTATAATTAACTGTGAATACACATAGTCCTTATAAGTTTTTAACACTAAAAACTTAAAATATTGTAAAATTGAGATAATATAAAAATACCTTAATTTGAATAAAAACTCAAATTACTTCACCATACAAAATCTGCATAATTAATTAAAGTCTTAAAGTAATTAATTAATTTGGCGACATAAATAAACCTTCACGAAAAATCTAAATTTTTTTGGTCGGTTTCGCAATACAATCTCCCTGTATAACTTTTGCCCAAAAACCACTCGCAATTATTTATAGTTTTGCTTTGCCGCTTATAGCCTTCTGCCAAAACAATTCCCAATGGTCTATGTGCTTCTTTTATTCTTAACTTCCTGTATGCTTCACGCCACAAGAAGGTCCAGTATATATAAAATATACCCATGACTTCAATGGAATTTGATTTCGGGTAGTCGTTAAATCCATATTATCTGAGCCCCACACGGATTCCTTTTTCATGCTCAAGTGAATATTAACTTGGAGGCTACTTCAGACTGGGTTGTGAATCCACGTGTCTCTCATACTAAATTAAAATACTTCTAATTTTAATTGAATAATATCATAAATTTGAATAAGTATACGTATACAACATTCAAACACAATATTCATCTTAACTATTAAAAAATATAACATGATATTAAAATCGGTGATATGTCCTATTTTTTACTCCACAAATCCAATATATACTAATTTCGGGACTATGAAAGCTAAATCCAAACGCAACTTGTACTAATTTTGGGATTATGAAAGGTAAATCCATGTTTTCTTGGATTCAATTTCCTCAATAATGAAAAATCTTTTTTGGCTTGGCTTGGCCTGGCCTGGCCTTTGCTAAAACAAAGATAAGATTATGCATCAAAACTGTCTTTTACTTTCCTTTTTGTTTCATTTCATCTTCTTCACCCGACCACCCACCACCAGGGACGAATTCAAGAATTTTTTTCAACAGTGACAGATTTTAACTAATTTTTTTTGTTTAAGTTAAATAAAGAAAACTTAAACTAATCATAATAATGTTTACAAATTGCACTAAATATTCATAATTTAAACTAAAAAATAAATTTCAAATAAAAAATATTTAGATACAATTTAGAAATTTACTTTGGTTACTTGTCATAGTTCAATTTGAATAATTCACCAAATGCTTAAAGCCTCAAACCAAATCTGCTTTCTATATTCAAACAAAATCATGAATTAATTTCAAAGCATAAACGAGTTTTGGTATCTTTTTATAAGTTTCAAATAAGTTTTACTTGAAATAAGATAAATAAACCATCCAAAATTTATACTCAGAACACCAAAAATTATACTAGGTCTTTTAGTTAGATGCATGAAAGAAAAATGATTATAACTAGAAATGAAGAGCTGCTAAAGGCTCATGGTCATTTTTTATTTTTCATTATAAAATAAGGTAAAATCATTGTAAGCTATCACAATAAAAGACAAAACTACTCAACCAAAATGATCTCATTTTCAATTGAAGATTAAACAACTCAAAAACAAAAACTCAATCAGATCAAACAAACAGTAACCACAGTTAACCAATCAATAACAAAAAAAATTCAAACTTGAATCAAATAATCTCTCATAGTTCACACGCTAATAAACATTCAAAACCAAAAACTATACAAAAAAACAGAGAGAATCAAAACCCAGGATGAGAGACCGAGAGAGGGTTATAAAAAGTTTGAATGAATGTAAATAGACCACAAAGGGAAAAGATATGACTGAATTGGGGGCGATGTTTGCTCTGTTTGGTGCTCTTCTCGCTCTACATTGGTGTCTGATTGGGTTATTTGGGCGAAAGATGCGTACTTTTAAAATGTGATGTATACTTCTAAGATTTCACCAAACCTTAAAACTAAGAAGAGTTCTGTACTTGTATTTAGAATTAGTTTATGAATTTTTGTTTGCCCTTTCCAAATTTAACTCATCAATTAATTTACTCCCTTGAATATATTAACTTGCATATCTACCCCTACTTTTATACTTATAAAAAAAAAAAACAGGGGCAACTGTCTATGCTACCCCTTAAACAGATCTATCATTGCCCAACACCCATCACCCATCACCCATCACCCTTCACCCTTCACCCTCCACTTTCCACTTTTTTTTTAAAATTTATTTTTTTACAAGGAATTTATTGCGAGAAGGAGAGTAAATTATTCTCTTATTAACAAGAAAACATGACATATTTGACGTTTACAAAAGTGAAAATAATCAAAACTTGTCACTATTTGGTTGTAATGATCAAAATATTTTACAGATATGGTTTTAACATTTAGTTGTTAATTATTCTAATACATGAACTCAATTCATTATATTAACGTTTGAATTTGTTCATACATTCAACAACTAACTTGAACTAGCATAGAAAGAACTATCAAAAAGTATTTGACGGCTTGAACTGTCGAATAATACCTCCAGTGTGAGAGTAAGAATATACTTCAAGATATGTTAACAATAGAAGTAAGAAGAATTTAGTATGATAGAAAATCGTATATATATCGTACCTCTATTGTTTATTTAAAATTTATAGTAGTCACACATTTTTGATAGGATTACAATTGCTAATATAAATTGTATAATAGAGTTCCTATTGAAAAAGATAATCTTGATAGGATTACAATTTATAATATGAATTGTGTAGTAGATATCATATTAAAAAAAATAATTACCATATAAATTAATATTGTATATGATAACTACTTAGTACCTTACGACAAGACAGTAAGCCACAAGCTTATTTGACTAAGTCATGTTTATTTGCAAGAATTATAATTTCGGAATTATAATCTCAATGTATGGATTATAATTTCAAGGTTATGTTTATTTGCAAATATTATGCTTAGGATAAGACTATTAATCTTATCTTTATTTTATTTGTTTTTAAATTTGGACTTGAAATTATTAGTCCAGAGATTATAAAATGACTTAATATGGGGACTATATAATACCATGTTCAATCAGTGATTATAATCCCAAGACTATTAAGTCATTTTATAATCTCTGGATTAATAGTCCTAAATCTAAATTTTAAAACAAACAAGATACTTTTGGGAATAATAATTTTATTTTGAGTGTAATCATTGTAAACAAATGTAATTTTAGGAGATTATAATCCTTGCAAACAAACGTAACCAAGCGTCCTATGTGAGCGTATTAGGCGTAGTAAACTGTGAGAATAAGATTCAATATAAATAGTTCATTTATACTAATAAACACGTAGCCCAACACATTACATATCCCATAGCCTCAAAGAAAATCAAGTGTTCAAACTTATAAATCTAACCCCTCCACATTGGAATGAAAATTAACTTATTTATGCATTACTAAAGAATATTGGAATACCAGGGAGAAAATTCCAAGATCTTGAATGATATTGTAATAGAAGCTTGCATAACTTCAGCATAATAGAGCAGTGAATGATTGTCATATAGACAAATCAACTTCCTTATTCGCTTTCGAGATCTTGTTGCTTAAAAGAGAAAGCAGACTTATTATTTATTTATCAGAATAACCCAGCCCCCTGAGCCCTTAAATAGCTCCGTCCTGTTCGGCCCTCCTTTGTATCAAAATAAATAAATAATAAATCTGGTTTCACTTTTAAGCAACAAAATCTCGAAAGCGAAAAAGGCAGTTGATTTGTTTTTTTTGTGTGCCTAATTTAAAACATAATTTAAGTACACACTGAAGTTGATTTGTCTATATGACACAATCATTTACGTGCTCTAATTATGCTGAAGTTAATCTAAGCTTCTATTACAATATCATTCAAAATCATTCGATACATATATATATATATATTTATGACGACGGGTCGAACCGTCGCCATAGATACCAAAGGCGACGGTTCGTCTTTAGTTCGCTTTTTAAAATTCGTTTTTGAAAATTTTCCTATATATATATATATGCACGACGTCACACTAGATGCTCTGTTTTCAGTTCCCCAACTCCAACTTAGCAGAGGGTAGGCCTTGCTAAATATGGTTATGGGTTAGTTTTGGTTTATAAAATTTGGTTATGGTTCTATTTAAGAACTAAAATTACATTTCTTACTCTTAATATGAGTTATGTGGATTAAAATTATATAATTATGGGTAAAATATAGGCTAGCCTATATTTTAAATTTCAAGCTTACTATTATTATGGTCCAATTAAATAAATTATTTATGATATTTAATATGTATATTTGTTAGCCTTCTATTTCTAATGTTTTATACATTTTTTCTCTTTCTAAATTTTTTTATACACTCTCTCTAACTTTTTTAGATTTTCTCTCTCTAAAATTTTTGTACTACTTGTTTTTTCTAAAAATTCTTCTATGCTCAAATTTTTTTATATACCTTTTTTTTCTCTCTCTAAATTTTTATACTATCTATCTCAAATTTTATACTATCTCTTAATATATTTATTTATTAAATGCGAAAACACGGGGAAAAAAAATAGCGAATCAACCGCACCAATGTTAAAAACACATCCACAAAATATCCTTAAACCTTGTTTAAGTGTACAAAAGTAACATAAAGCATAAAATTTTATTATCGTAAAGTGTAAAATATCTAAAATATATTATTTAATAAAAAAAAATTATATACTACAAGAACAAAATTATAATAATTAGTTTGTAGTTTTAAATTTTTATTTTTTATTTTTAAAAAATCATTATGTTGTTTTGAATTCTTTAATTGTAAATTTTCAAGTTTATTTTAATTTCTATTTGTAGTTTTAAAATGTTATTTTTATTTTGTATTTAAAAAAAAATTATTATTTTGTTTTAAATTCTTTTCTTGTAATTTTTCAAGCTTATTTTAGTTTCTATTTGTAGTTTTGAAATTTATTTTAATTTTATTTGTTATTTAAAAAAATTATTATTTTGTTTAAATTCTTTTCTAGTAAATTTTCAAGTTATTTTTATTTTATTTTGCAGTTTTAAAATTTTATTTTATTTTTTTTAAAAAAATTATTACTTTGTTTTAAATTCTTGTATTGTAATTTTTCAAGTTTATTTTATAGTTATAAAAAAAAATTAATTTTTTTTTGTATTAATTTTATTTTAAAATTGTTTTATTGTATTTTTTTTTCAAATTTATTTTAATTTTAATTTTATTAAAATTTATTATTCCTATTATACCACTAGCGTTGTTACTTCCGTCACTCCTTTAACTAAAAAAGTCAATAAGGTCCTTTTCTTAATATTTATATAATTTGAAGGTTGAATTATGCCAAAAAAAAATTAAGGAAGGAATTGGTTAAAAAAAAAGAAGATACAAATTAGAGGGTGAGTTACAAATGTTGCAGCTGCCAAAAGGGTTTGCAATCAATAATTCATTAAATTGGGATGGTTGATCCATTCGCCTTTTTCTGGTAGTTGTATATTATATAGTAGTAATTAAAATCAACTTACCAATCATGATTGCTGCACCTTTTGATAATGGAATTATGCTAAATTGGACTGACCTACCACTTCGACATGCATACAATTGAATTAATTCAGGACATTCATGCATACAATTAAAATTTTGGATCGAAAATAGTTTATCTGGTTTGGGTCTATATTTTTTTTAAGAAATATAAATTCAAAATTTATCCAATTTAAATAAATAAAAATAATTAATCAACTAAATTAATTTCAATTAATATGGTTAACTTAATAGTTAAGTAACTAGATTGCGGAGGGGGACACCTTCTCACTCCTTACTCAACATAAGGCTTGCTTGCTGCTCATGCCCTTTTTGATCTGATTCGATAGGGCTCTGGCCTCTGGATGAGGCCCTTACTAAGGGCTTCAACCCCAACTGATCCCTCTAGTTATTTCCCTCTGGTGGATTCCTGTTTGATGGTGCTCAGTCTTGGAGGTCAGATTTTGGATGTTCTCCGTTGATTGCTTGCATTTCTTCCAGTATCTGGTTTGTTTGCAAAGTTGGTATGGTTCTGTTTGTGGAGTTGCCTTGGTTCTGCTGTGCTTGTAGGTTTCTGTTGTTTGGTTGTCTTTGCCCTTTTTGGCTTTGGTCCTTTTCTCGTTTGTTTTGTTCCCTTGCTCCTTCATTGTATGATCTGGGGTTTGTCCCTTGGCCTTTATTTTTTGATCCTTTATTTATAATATTTACAATTTTACAAAGAAACAAAGAAAAAAAAGCCTTCTATGTTAGTCTTTTTTTTTTTATTTATTTATTATTTAAGTCAACTTGAAATGTAAGTCATAAATATATTACTATTCTCATTTTCTCAGCACCATTACATGAATATAACCATTTAGTACCACTCTTTTATAAACAGTTCAAAAAAAAAAAAAAAAAAACTAAATCAAAAATTATAAATTTATCAACAAACATTAAGCCAGATAAACCAATTCGATAAATTATTCAAGACCTTATAATGTTTATGTCATTTATAACGAGTCAATAGATTTGCTTGGAATGCTTATGACCAAACGAACTTTTATTTCATTAGTTTTAAAGTCACTTAAACATTGACCAAAGGTTTTATTTATAGATTAGTGGTAATTTTTTTTTTTAAGAATTTATATTTTCGTAAGTTAATTTGATATTTTCTTAAGTGTGTTTCATATGATTTTGTGATAATATCACATTAGCCTGCGAAAATATCAATACTATATGAGAATTGATATTTTAACAAATTAATTTAATATTTTTGTAAGTGAGTCATGTTTAATCTTATATAAATATTAAATTAACTTGTGTATCTTCTTTTATTGTTAGAGGTTAAAATAAAATAATCTCTCACTTTTATTTATTTATTACTTTCCTTTTTCTATATTTTGAAAGAAGAAAAACAGAGAAATTATCTGATGCTCATCGGGCGGGACGCGAGTCACCTGAATAACTGACCCTTTCACCGCCTCTCTTTCTTCTCTATGACCACTTTACACAGCCTCTTCTAGCTCTCTCTCTCTCTATCTCCCTCCCTTTCTGTCTCTATTGTTTGTTACGTAGAATAAACCCGAACCTAAGTATAAGCCTAAAGCTAAATACTCCACCCGATTATTTCAATCAGATGTTTCGTGTCCATTGCTGCTGCCGGCAGCTGTATCACTGCTCGATTTCTCTGTTATAATTACTCAGGTAAAATAGCATCTCATGAATTTAATATATAGCTATTTTTCTGTTCTTTTAGTTGTTACTGTTGGTTTTTATTCATTTCCTATTTTGCTCTTTGTTTGTATTGTGTATAGAGCTTGTTGGGGATATTGTGTTTTTTGCTTTATAAATGAGTTTGTGTTCGAATTTCTGTTAGATTTTAACTTCATGTGGAGGTCTATGATTTTGCTTTGAAAAATAAAACATTAATTTTATCAAGTGGTCATGCATAATGAGGCTTATGGTTCATTCAGGATGTTCTGCTGTGTAAGAGAGTCTTACAGTAGAAGAAGAGCTAGAGAGAGAAAGTAGAATTGCAGAAGAAGAATTTTATTAATTGTTCATTACCTCCATGTTACAGACTCCCAATCCTATTTAACAAACCTCCAACAACCCTCTGACTAAAAGACTGTAATATCCCTCAAAAACTATAAGACAATTACTGAAATAGCTCATATGCTAGCTACATAACAGTGCCACCTCCTTAAGAAGATCCTTGTCTCAAGGATCGTACAAATCAACAGGAACATAACAGAAAACATAACAAAATTAACAGAAAGGAGATACTCAGAAATTAACAGGAAGGAAATACAATAGATCATAACAGCAAACATATCTGAATTCAATTAGTCAAAATTGAATTCAGGAAACTGTTGAGCCAGCTTGAGCATGTCCTCCCAGGTTGCATCTTCTGGTGCAGTAGACATCCATTTAATCAACACTTGTATCACTGGTCTGTTAGTCATCTTAATCATCCTCCTTTCCAAAACTTTTTCTGGTGAAATTCTCATCTCCCCTTCATCTCCCACTATTGGAAGCTTGGTTTGCTTGGTTTCCTAACCGCTTCTTTAGGAGAGACACATGGAACACAAGATGTATCTTAGAATCCTCGGGTGGAGTTTGTAAGAAACCTTGCCAATTCTGGCCACTACTAAATAGGGCCCATAATACCTTGCAACAAGTTTCAGAGATCTCCTGACAGCTACAGAAGTTTGCCTATAAGGCTGCAGTTTAAGGTACACATAGTCACCCACTTGGAACTCCCTTTCAGATCTATGTTGATCCACCTGCTGTTTCATTCTATGTTGTGCTAATTCCAAGTTTTCCTCAAGGACCTTCACCGAGTATGTCTATGGAAAAAATCCTCTACAGCTGCTACATTGGAAGTGGATGCCACTGTTTCAGGTAACTGAGTAGGAGAATATCCATATAATGCTTCAAAATGTGTCATCTTAATAGCAGAATGGTAGCTAGTATTGTACTAGTACTCAGCAAAGGGTAACCACTTATTCGGTTATTCCATTGGTGAGGCTTCTACAGATCGTACATCTCAGGTACTGCTCCAAACACCGGTTAAGCCTCTCGCTTTGAACATCATTTTGTGGATGGAATGCAGAGCTGTAACACAACTTTGTTCCTATAATTTTAAACAATTCCTTCCAAAATGTGCTTAAGAAGATCTTATCCCTATCAGACACAATAGAGATAGGACAACCATGAAGCTTATATACAGGAATAAAGAACTGTTGTGCCACCACTTGTGCTGTAAATGGATGTCACAAAGGTATGAAATGGCAAGATTTGGTCAATCTATCAATTACCACCATTCTGCTATCCTTCCCCTCTGACCTTGGAAGGCCTTCAATAAAATCCATAGCAATACCACTCCAAACTTGTGTAGGAATTTGCAAAGGCTACAATAAACCAGCAGTGTTCTAAAAATTCTCGCCTAGCCCCCCCGGCGCCACGCCTAGGCCGCCTAGCACCTCGCCTATACCCAAGGAGGAAAAAAAATTCCTCCAGAAAATTATACGAGACTGGGCAAGTAAGACGAATAAATTAGGCAGGGCCTAAGTGGAAATTTTTGGGCTGCAATTGTTTTTTTTTTATTTATAATTTTAATAACTAAGCTACAAAACGACGTTGTAGGAATAGATGAAGAAGTTGAGGGTTGTTCGGGCCTTACTTGGGAAGCGGTTGGTGAAACATCCGAAATGGATAGCGTGATAAAGCCTAAGAGAAATAGTAGAAATGTTAGAGTAAGAGAACTTCATGAAGAATAATTTTTGTTTGATGATGACACGGAAGAAGAGGGAGACGAGGAGTATGAATGTGAGCCCAATGGAGACATTATCTTGGAGGGATATGGAGAAGAAAAGTTATAGAGAGATATAGAGGGATATGGAGATGATGATTATTAGTTTGTATTTTTTATTATTTGTTTGTGTTTGAACTTTAAACAATTGCATGTTTTTGTTTGAACTTTGACATTAGTAATATGGATATGCGTTTGAAATTTAAGCAAAAACTTTTATTATCTTTATTATAGATTGTTTTCTTTTATATTATTGTTTTGTTTGGATAAATGTAAGATAAATATTAAAATTGGCTTAAAATAAAAAATTCGTCTAGGCCCCGCCCAGGCTCTGCCTAGGCCTCCTAGGCACTAGCCCCCCCCCCCCCCCCCCCCCCCCCCAAAGCCTCCCGCCTAGTACCTTTTAGAACCTTGTAAACCAGGTGAAGCAACATTTTTATTCTTGACTTGCTGACAAATCTGACACTCCTTAACCCATTGCTGTACATCATCTAACATAGTAGGCCAAGTAAAAATCTGTTTCAACCTTTTATAAGTAGCTTGCTGTCCTGAATGACCTCCAATCCCAGAAAAATGGAACTCGGCTAATAATTGTGGTTTTAAATTCCCATTCACCCCTATATAAATTGCTCCATGCTTCCTCAAAACCCCATTGTTGAAAGTGAAATTAGTTCCAACAACATTAGTATCTATTACACGTTGAGCTATGAGATCTAAAGAAACTGAATCCCCTTCATAAGTTTCAGCAACGTCTTTCATCCAAGTAGGCACCAACCCCGATAATATGGAGCATTGTAATTCTATTTTAGGAACTCTTGATAATGCATCAGCCACTACATTCTCCGTTCCCTTCTTATATTCAATAGTGTAATCAAACCCCAACAATTTATATAACCATTTTTGTTGAGCCACAGTTGTAATTCTTTGCTCCAAAAAATGTTTCAAGGACTGGTGATCAGTCCTGATTGTGAATTTATTTTCAGATAAATAGGGCCTCCACTTATCCACTGCTACTACAATAGCTAATAACTCCATCTCATAAGTTGATAATCCTATTGTCCTAGGTCTCAAAGCCTCACTCATATAAGCAATAGGCTTATTATCCTACAGCAAAACAGCTCCAATGCCTATGTTACTAGCATCCATCTCCACAACAAACTCCTTAGAAAACTCGGGCATAGCTAAGACAGGAGTGGTGAATAATGCTCCCTTGAGTTGCTCAAATGAACTATCAGCACCCTCATTCCAATCAAATTTATGTTTTTTCAGCAAGTTTTTCGAAGGTTTAGCTATTACTCCGTATCCTCGTACAAATTTTTTATAATACCTCGTGAGTCCCAAAAATGCCCTCAATTCCTTCACCGTTGTTGGTTTGGGCTAGTTAACCATAGCTTCGACCTTACTTGGGTCAGCTGCCACTCCAGAACTAGAAACCACATGGCCCAAATATTCCGCCTGATTTTGCACAAATGTACATTTGGAGTACTTTGCATATAATTGATGCTCCCTTAACAGCAAGAAAACTTTTCTCAAATGTTCCATATGTAACTCCAAACTTCTGCTGTATATTAATATATCATCAAAGAATATTAATACACACTTCATTAGTAAGTCAACAAACACAGTATTCATAAGGGCTTGAAACTTAGCTGGGGCATTGGTTAAGCCAAAAGGCATTACCAAGAATTCGTAATGCCCACTGTGTGTTTTGAAAGCTGTTTTCTGTATATCCATCTCATTCATTCTCACTTGCATATAAGCAGCCTCAAGTCAATTTTGGAGAAATATTTTGCACCATTTAGTTCATCCAATAACTCCTCTATCACCGGAATGGGAAATTTATCTATTAGTCAACTTATTCAAAGCCTTGTAATCTATACAAAATCTCCATGTTCCATCTTTTTCCTTCACAAGTAACATTGGAGATGCAAATGGACTAGTACTATGTCTAATGATACCATTTGCTAACATCTCTTTAACCATTTTCTCAATCTCATTCTTTTGAACATAAGGATACCTGTAAGGTCTGAGTCTGACATTCACTGTGGCAGTTTCATCCTTCAATTTAATGTGGTGGTCATGAGTCCTGTGAGGAGGCAAAGTCTTGGGTTCGTGGAAGACATCCCTGAACTCAGTGAGTAATGGAGTAATTAACTGCTGAATTTCTTGTGATTTTTCTATATCTGTTCCCTTTTTCTCCTCAGCGGTGATAGCAAATAAGTGTCCTATAAACCCCAATGACTTCTTCTTAACCAACTTTTCTAGTCCCTTTGTTGAAATCTGCTGCAACATTGTTGTGTTAGTAGTTCCCTTAATAGTGATTTTCTTGCATTTCCTTTGAAAAGTCGGCCTCAATTTATGGAAGTCAAAAGTCACAGGATTGTACTTCTGCATCCAATCCACCCCTAGAACTGCATCATACCCTCCCAAAGGTAACAGCCTCACCTCATGCTCGAATTCATAACCCTGCATCCTCCACTTAAAAGTTGAACATTTGGCATCACTTATGACTTTTCCCCTATCAGCCACCGTCACCATGAGTTTAAGAGTAGGTTCTAATTCACAACCTAAAAGATCATCAGCTTTAGGAACTAAGAAACTATGAGTGCTCCCACTGTCAATCAGTATAGTAAGAGGTTTCTTTTTAACAAATCCTTTAACCCTCAGAGTTGTGTGATTCACATTTCCATTTAAGGCTGTATCAGATATTTCCATGTCACTAGTAACTTCTTCAACATAATCCAGTTCTTCTTCTTCAATAACCTCCGATAACTCCTCTGGTTCATCCATATTTGAATCCAACTGTCATAAGTAAATCATCTGCTTTTTACAATGATGACCGGGGACAAAATTTTCATCGCAATTATAGCACAACCCCTTGTCTCTCCTTTGTTGCATTTCAACTGCAGTCAACCTCTTAATAGGAAACTGAGTCCTAGATGAATTGGAACTGGTAGAGGCAGAATTGGACTTGTTAGTATATGAGTAATTGCGTGGCCTGGAATTATATGTGGATGGTCTGGAAGGCAGATTGGGTTTAGGTAAGATAGCTGACTGCTTTCCATAAGTAGGAGCAGAAACTAATGGATGTGGTATATGGACTGGTGCAACAATAGCTGGTGTAGGAATTACTGGAGCTTGTGAAGCTATAGTTTGGACAATGTCTTCCTGCATTTTAGCTACCTTCAATGTGGCAGGTTTCAATAGCTTCACCATACATTTAATTTCAAACTTAGATAGGAAGTATTCATCTGTATAGTGCCTATTTTGTACCAGTAAAATAGACTTCAAATTCTCAAATTCCTCTTGATAAGCACCTACAGTGGTGAGTTGCTTCAAGTTCTTAAACTCCTCCACCGGATCTGTCAATAACATCATATCTAGCCAGGATTTCTCCTTTGAATTTCTCCCAACCTATAGGACTAACCTCTGCCTGATAACCTTGGGACCAGGAATCTGCGCGACCTTCCATATAGATTTGAGCAAGAGAAACCTTACTCTCGCTGGACATCGGATTAAAATTGAAGAATTTCTCGCACTTTCGAATCCAGAAATGCGGACTAGTACCATCAAATCGAGGAAATTCCACATTGAAATTCTTCAGTAGCTCAGCCAAGCCAACTCGTAGAGCTTCACCATTCCGAAGATCTGCTTCTAGGTTATGCTTCTGTTGTTCATCACCTTTAGTGGTCTTGTTCAAAGTCGTGAGCATCAAACGAAAATTCCGCTGCATCTCACCTTTTAATTCCTCTACACCATCGCCCATTTCCTTCAATTGATCTTCAGGCCTTCCATGGATTCAATTGAAGTCGTCATAGTATCGTTACTACGCGTGAGATCCTGAACCTTTTCATCGAGTAATTTCTGGTGTTTCTCCATTTGAAAGAGACGAGTTCCCTCCGCCATGGTAATGGCCTCCAGGACGTGATACAGCTCTGATACCAAATGCTGTGTAACAGAGTCTTATAATAGAAGAAGAGATAGAGAGAGAAAGTAGAATTGCTGAAGAAGAATTTCATTAATTGTACATTACCTCAATGTTACAGACTCCCATCCTATTTAACAAACCTCCAACAACCCTCTGACTAAAAGATTGTAATATCCCTCAAGAACTAAAAGACAATTATTGAAATAGCACATATGCTAGCTGCATAACATGTTCCGCACGTTCCTCATTTGCCCGAAAGAGTTGCCTTCAGTTTTATTATATTTATGAGGACATTAAAGACAAATTTTATAGACTATTAAAAGAGGCAGCACAGGCTTAATAGATGCGTGTTGGCTTGAATCATGTGGAATACAGGTTTTAAAGCAGTTGGGGGTTAGTAGTAAACGACAAGGGGATCAAATGTATCTGCTCTATATATTATAAGAAACTAAATGGACGCCAAGTGTATGGTGAAATCTGAAAATTTTCACGAACAAGAATTAGGCATGTGGATTGGTCCTCGGTTGCTAAGAAGGTTGATTGATTGGGTACGCGAAAAGAAATCGGGATGGGAGAATGCACAAGGAATTTAATTCTCGTATCACGATTCGAGAAGATAGTACCCGGTATGCGTGAGAATAAGAGTTCCCTGGTAACCTTTGACCAATTTTGTCACTAACGGTGTTAGTTGGTTTGCAAGTATTCATCTAGAGATAGGGATACGGAGAACTAGCTGCCCAGACTCCGGCTTTTCCAGGCCTGGCCAGGCCGAGCACTGGGGTCAAAACTGCTACCTGTTGGATGCCTGCAAATCGGGCTTTTTCAGGCCAGGCCCAAGCCAGACATTGGGCCCAGATTTTTTGTGCAACTCTAGTGGAGGTGACACCGATTGAAGAGAAGATAATGGAGTTTTGACTCGTTGAGCGTAGACCTTAGATGCACTGGGGAGGAAGAGTAATTTGCATCTAAGCACAACTAGATGAAACAAAAAGAGGGAGAGGAGACCAAAATTTACTTGGGTAGAAGCTAAGAAGCAAGGATTCTTTTGTAGGTTGGCAAATCCCCGAATCCCAAAGAATTACCTGAATTCATGGATTCTTATGGATTTTTATAGGGATTCTTCGTAGTTTTTCTAATGATAAAAAGTGAAAATATTACTAATATTATACACTAATAATTAGTATAATGTTTTATATGCTAATACTATCTATGAAATTAGTGTAAGAATCAATTAGTACATGTTTCCTTAATTCCTAAATAGTGTTAGTACATAAACATTCCACACTTTGTCTTATCCACAGTTTTGTCTCAACTTTGTTTGAATAGTCGTGAATATTAAGAAAAATTAAAACAAATTAGCCATGCATGTTATGTTCATTCAATTAAAATTCTCTCTGTATGAAATCTAATAATAAGAATTAAATTAATATTTAGAATACTGTTTGCACTGTGTTAGCTCAGAGGTATGTTTTTTTGAGATCATGTGTAATGAACCTGTTCTTGAGAACATGATGTAGGAGAGAAGTGCTACAATTAGACATCAGACCAACATCTCATGTTCATCACAACCATAGTTGAAATTTCATCGGATAACTGCAAAAAAGCCTTGCTAGTTTTTCTTGAAACTGATCTCTATTGAATAGAAGCATTATGATACTTAATATGGAATATTCTCTCTGTCCCAAAATGTCCTTAGCTCTAGAAACATACAAAACTGTATCTATTTTATTACTAGTATTTAGAAACCACATATTTAAAAGAAATTAATGTAATGATAAATGTTACAATGGACTCCACTGTGCATAAAATTTACTTGGCAAGTGGCCTCCAACTTGAAGTCGAGCCAATTTCCAAATTTAGCTCTTCTTTAAATATATTGTCCTTTATCTTTTTATGGACTGCTCCAGATCGTTTTTGACATTATAAATCCCCCTCTCCAAGGCAAATTATTGTAAAGTCAAATATGGTTGTTACTAAGTTCTGATGCTTTTGCACTATGTGCAGAAACTTCACACTGGCAATTAAAGCCACTAAAACATTTTTTTATTGATGCAGTTTGACCTTTTATGTCTGTCAGTTCTATAGCAATTGAATTCCAATGCATTTGAATATAGGGTCAAACTTGGATGCTCCAGATTGTTAACATCAATCACTATAACAGCTCTTGAAATGAAACCAAGAACCAATGAGGTGCCTAGAGCACAGGTGTCAAAAAAAAAACAGGGAGAAGGGCCAAATTGGATCCTTATTGCAGGCGGTGCATTGTTAAGTTCATTATCAATGCACTTGGGATACAAGCTCAAGCAGGTTCTTAACACAAAGCAAGTGGAAAATAATAGTAATGGCTCGATAGGTCTTGGAATATGTAAACATTACTTAGTTTTCTTCTTCAAATGGATCTTCTTCTAAACTAGGATTAACAATGCAGGAAGCAGAAAATCTAAAGAGAGGAAGCTAGGGAATTTCCACTTACATTCAGATGTTTACTGTATTTCGCAAGATGATGATGGTTGCTTCAATTGTATGTCAGGTGGGAACTTCTTAGTTGCTCGATCTTAAGCTTATTTTGCCCAGCCAGAAATGCTTTAAAATTTTGAGTTTTGCATTGAACATTATTCTTACCTTTCCAACTAATAGATGTCTTATACCATGATATGGCGAAGTGATCGACCTGCAGATGGATAGTTCAATGTATTTGTTTTGTGTTGAGTTTACATGTGTTGGGTTCTTTAGTTCTCTTTTAGTTTTGATGTAAAAAAAGTCCAGAGTTATACTCTCTTTGGTGGAAAACTCAAAATTGACGTCATGTCTTTTCCCCCCTTAATTTATCTCGTCTTTACTTGTATTTTTGGCACATCATCGTCTTGGTACTTTTTAAATTTTAGCACTGATGTGTGTGTGTGTGTGGTGCAAGTACATATGCATATAGTTGTGTTTATCTTATAAAACTTGAACTTTTCAAGATAATTTTTATATTAACCACGTTGGACTGTATTGCTTTCAATCCTCAGGGAAAGCCATAACTTATAAAATAAAATAAAAGACCTTTTCTGGAACCGTGATAGATTTTGAAGTGGTATAAAGTAATCCATGTTCATCTTTGATGGGTTTTGATCAAGCAGGAAACAAAGGTATGATGGAGACCAAACAGAAACAAAACCGGCAGATGCTTACCGAACCTGGAATGGCACTCTCTCTAGTGTCGATTTCTGCTCCTGAATATAACAAGGAGAATGGTGCGCACCGGGCATCCTCTCCTGACCATCTCAAGCTTCTACAGAAACCATCTCATCACTCAAACAGCTTCGACTCTCCTTGTGTCTCAGATTCTGGTTCTGACATCTTCAGCAAGCGAGAAGTGATACAAAAACTGAGGAAACAACTGAAGACACGAGATGATATGATATTGGAGATGCAAGATCAGATTGCAGAACTACAGAATTCTCTGAGCACTCGGCTTTCCCATTATACCCATCTGCAGTCATTGCTGGATGCTGCAAACAGGGATCTGTTTGATTCGGAAAGGGAAATCCAGAGATTGAGGAAGGCAATTGTAGATCATTGTGTAAGGCAAGTGGTGGGCCCTTATGATAAGCCCTCTACAGTCACTGTTCGGCCTTCTGAGGGAAGGAATGGACACTCAAATGGGCATCCTGATGTCGATAGCAATACGGATTCTTCCGAGACTGGAAGAGGAGACGGGGAGAAAATTGAGGTGCTGAGAAGGGAAGTAAGCGAATTAAAGGAAGTGATAGATGGAGAGGAATTCCTTCTACAAAGCTACAAGAAGCAGAAGGCCTTAAGATCAAGGAGTTGCAGCAGAGACTGGATTCTCAGCTCCTGAATATTTTATAGACAGATTTACTTTTGTATATTCTTGTTTGGATTTCTCTTTGTTTTCTAGACTTCCATATTTTCAGAAAAGCTTCGGGTCATGTTATGGCGTCTCTTTCCCTCCATTGTTTGCAAGGTACGTTGTCTCGTGATGTTCTTGTGTGAATATGTGGAAAAATGAGGAAAGAGAGATGTCTTGAAATCTTAAAGCTCAAAGGCTAGGGTAATATCTATCCTAGTATGCAATGAAATATATCTTGTAAATTGCCCGCTGCTAACTGCGATTTTTTTCTACAGATTATCATGTCAAGACTTTGATATACATGCGGGATATTGATTTTTTGTTTTTGTTTTGTCAAGCATGCATAATACTTTAATTTAAAACGCGGCACATTTCGATTTGGCTAAGGTGCTCATTGTCATCCTGTCCTACCATGTCCAACTGTTCAAGTTGCATTTTTGTTCGTGACTACTTCAGGAAAAGATCTCTTTATTTATATTTATCAATTTTTAAATAACATACATTTCGAAATTAAAAATACATTTGTAAAACCACAATTTGTAAATTTTGTTTTATCAATCCAGACGTATCTAATGGCATTATGTTTACTCACCCGACCCATAATAAAAGTCATACGGATCTAATATTGTCTAAATTTATAAATGTATTTTGGAAAAAAGAAAAATGTTTTTCTGATTTTACAAGGGAGGGAGTAGAATTTAGTATATATATAAAAAAAAAATCATCATTTTTGTAGGGCTCTTTAAAGTAATATACAACAATTAGTAACAAATTACAAGATTAGTGCACAAATAAAATAATTACAAAAAGAGTACAACTAAGAGAAATTAATTACACCACATATCTTTAGAACCCTGAAAACAAGGAGAAACTGTCATATCCGACAGTTACCAAAACAAAATCCATAATTCAAAATAAATAAAAAAAAACCACTTTCTTCCTCGTCGGACACTCCTTCCATCAAACCAGAAAAAAATGACCATTATCACCACCCTGAGAAAAAAATGAAGAATAATACCATAATGGGGAGAGGCGTAGATGGGGCGGCGGAAGCCGGACGGTTATTGGGGCAGAAAGAATCGGTGATTATCGTCGATGAAGCCGATGGTGAGCTCGCGGGTAGCTTTAGGGAGGGGTGGGAAACGGTGGACGGCGACGACTGTATCGTCGTGATGGAAATGAGTTGAGAAAGAGGGAGTAACTAACCCATAATACAAAGGTACAAAGGTAACTAAACCTTAATACAAAAGTAACCAAATTTAATACAAATGTAACCAACCTTTAATACAAAGGTAACCAAATTTTAATACAGATGTAACCAACCTTTAATACACACAGGTAACCAAAACTTAATACAAAAGGTATCCAACCTTAAAATGAAGGTAACTAACATTTAATACAAAGGTAACCAAACCTTAACACAAATGTAACCAACCCTTAATATAGAGATAACCAAACCTTAATACAGAAGTAACCAACTTTAATACAGAGATAACCAAACCTTAATACAGAGGTAACCAACCTTAATACAAAGGTAATCAAACCTTAATATAGAGGTAACCAGCCTTTAATACAAAGGTAATCAAAAATAGTTACTACACATTCAGAAATTGGTTACTTAGAGTTACTGCACGAAAAAACTTCATGGTTGAAAATCAATATAAATAAATAAATAAAAATAATTTAAATCGCGGTTGGTTAGCTACTAGTATACTTAATAATAATAATAATAATAATCGTATGAATGATTTTTAGATGGAGATGGTGGGGTGAAGACAGGGAATTGTTCTAACAGAGCGGAGTCATCGCGACTTGATGAAGGCAATGAATTGTTCTAACAGGGAATTTTTCTGAACTTTACTTGCCAAGTCCGACCTCTTCCCAAAGTGATGACTGACGGGTCCTCCCTTTTCTATTTTTTTTAAAGAAAAACAAGCAGGCGTATCTCCATTCCCCAAAATGGTTATAATGCTTTACATGTATCATGGTTTCTTTTTCCTTTATTAGAAAAGTGGCGGTATCCCCAAAGTAGTCACTTTTTTAATTACTAGACATAGTCACATGGACATGTCTCCTCTGTGACTTTTAGCAATAGGAATGAAGACTGGTATAATAAAGTTCAGAGGAGAGAGATGCATTAAGATAAAGCAGCGGAGGAAGTTTGAAAAAGATAAAAGAAAAGAAATATTAGAGTATTTGGGATATATATATTGTTAAGTAATTTGACTTTTGAATTTTAAAATTTGGAACTAACTACCCATTAAATCACCTAACTAAATTAAAGGAATAACAATACACTAATTTAAGAATTAAATATTAAAGATGTACTAATTTTATAAATATTTTATGTATGCACTTTTATTGTAATATTTTTTTAAAATGTACTAGTAATTGTAATTCTTCCTTTTTTGGTTTATGTCTATAATGTTCAAAATAATCGACAAAAAAGGTGTTGGGCTTTTTCTTTTGGGATGACTGCCGAGAAGGGCCAAAGCCCATTATTTACTTTGTTTTTAATGGCTCAACCCTCCATATTCTGTAGTGCTTACAGTTGATTGCTGGGAAGGGGAGTCTCTTCATTTCCCGCCAAAAGCAGTCCAACACTCTCTTCAGCTTCTTTCAGTCTCTCTTCATCATAAAAAATAAAATAAAAACTCCCTTTCGGTTCCAGTCTCTCTTTCGTCTATTAAGGAAGAAGAACCCCCTAAAGTAATTGCAATGAGGGGAGGCACTGTTCAGATCAATTGGCATGACACCAAACCCGTCCTAACCCTAGATTTCCACCCCATTTCAGGAATTCTGGCAACCGGTGGTGCCGATTTCGATATCAAGGTATAACCATTACTCCTTTTCGTTAGCTGTATTGTTCTGAGTTGATTTTCGTTATCTTCCTTCAAGATTTGATGTGAATTTATATTATGGGTTTGCACAATTGGTTGTTTAGGTTACCTTATTTTTATTTGGAGAAGAGGAGTTGATAATTTTGTTAAATGGATGCGATTGGTTATGGGTTTAATTGGGAAACTCAAGAGAAATTTTTGGAGCTTCAGATTGAGGATTTGTGGTTCAAAATTTTTATTGCAGTTTTCCATGTTGAATTAGCAGTTTTTCGTTCTTCCCATGAAAAAAAGCTATTATATACTCAGATATTTTCATATTTGTATGTGTGTGCGTGTTTATGCATATATAACTCATGCTTTGGGGCAAATGCCACTTGTTGCCCTTATAAACTTCAACTACAAAGCAAAGCAGGTTGGCGAAATGTTGTTTGAACTTCCGATTTGAAAATTTCATAATAGCAGTTAAAGAATGGATGTCATGAATGGACTGTTATTTCATATTTAGTGCTAATTTTGATTGTATGCAATTAAATTTTCAGCTTTGGCTAATAAATTCAGGAGGAGTGGAAAAGAAAGTCCCCGCAGCTTCTTATCAGAATAGTCTTTCTTATCATGGATCTGCTGTAAATGCTCTTCGATTCTCTCCTTCTGGTAAGGTGGAGTTTGTTTTGTCGAAAATAATGTTGACTTGTAATTTATTTTGCTTAGGTCATCTGTAGGAAAATATCACACAAAAAATAATAACATTTGAATGCAGGACGTATCATATTCAATTTGGATTGCTGATACTTTCACTTATTGTTTCTATATATTTAGAGTTAATTGTGAATTTATGGATTTCAAGGGTTTAGAACTCAAAAATCTGGAGCGACAGTACTACCAAAGTAAAATGTTAATACATGTTGTTTGTCGAAAGTACCCCAACTCCCAGGAAATCTGTTTCTCAGCAGAAGTAGCTCTAATTTTTCTCCTAAAGGTGCTATAATCTATATACTGCTTAGCAAATATGTGGTTTTTAAGCTATATGTTTTGTTTCACGATGTAGGTAGGGGTCATTTGTTCCAGATCCCTCATTGTTTATCTGAATTGGTTTTTATTCTCTTGTCTGGATTCTACTGTTCTAGTATCAAACAATATTCGATCTATGTTGATATGATTAAATCATTTTAGACCTCTTCTATTATCTGAATTTTTAGACATGTGAAATATATCACACTTTCGACCATCTTCTTAGACCAGTCAGACAGAATATACCGTCTTATTTGTCACATTGGGACTAATATTGTTGTTGCTTGTGCAGGGGAACAGCTTGCCTCTGGTGCTGATGGTATGAATTGGTTCATAGATCTAACTGTTTTACTACACGAGTGATTAAACCTTCTCTTTTTTGAGTTAGGCAATGTTTTCAGTTGAGTTCTTCGTAATGTAGGTGGTGAACTGATTTTGTGGAAGTTACATTCTACCGATGCTGGTCAAGCATGGAAAGTCCTTAAGACATTGGCGTAAGGACTCAATTTTCAATTATACTCGTTTCTTGCTACATTCAAAATCCTTGAACTTTCAATTGATTGATATTTGGGTGGTTGATCTGATTTAAGTCAGAAATGTGTACAATTTATTTTTTAGGAGTTCTCCTTTTTAAACAAGTAAATTTTCTTAGGAGTATTTGACAGTTCTAGAAGTACATAACTCATTTGTTGTTGACCAGCAGACTTCTGAGAGGAATCAATCTGCAATTGAGTATCATATTCTTAACAATTAACATAACTGTAAGGAGCTGATGGGTAGGGAGTGACAGCTAAAACTGCAACATATTCACCACAAATAAAATTCTAGTGTGTAAATCCTCACCAATCTGGGAATGGAGCTAACTGGGCTGTTCAAGACTCATCTATTGCCTTGTCCGTGGATTCAGCCCTTTTTGTTTGTGGATAGTTTGGGTGGGTCGTGCCCTAAATTCTACATGCCTTGTGTGTCCTGTGAACTGATTTTTTTTTAAATTTTAGTATGCCCTACCCCAAATAATTCGTCATTAGGAAAACTATGTTTTTTCTCAAGTTTACAGTGTTCAAATGGCACATATAGGACTTGTATATTTAACATATTCTTCAAAATTATTCTTTAGTACCTAGAGTGCACTTTTAAAGTATATATTTAAAGTATATTATATATATATATGAGTATATACATATGAAAAATAATGTTATCTAAATGTGCAGTTGGAGCATAGTTTTGAAAGACACAATTTCTTATAGAGGGAGTAGTGGAAAGCAGCCAAGTCTTTAGTTGGTTAGGTCAAAATTATATCCAATTGTCTAACTTAAGCTTGCTATTAAAATGGAGATGTAATTGTGTATTTGCATCAGATACAAAATTACTTAGGTACACCTGCTCACAAGTTGGGCTAGAATGCTAGATGAAACCTCCTCAGAATATCAAGATTAAACTTTTGATTTTACACCTTTGGCCAGCTTATGATGGAAATATTAAGGAATGTAGGGAAACACATTTAGGACAATTTTTTTGGAATATAGATTGTTACTGTCAGAAAAGAAACTTAGTAACACCTGTGGATTCATGAGTAGTTTAATATCTTGTACCAATTTATAGAAGGAATTATGTGAGGAAACTTTTGCTTTTTGATTTTAATGATAGTGATGATTTTACAAGTAATAGGATTGTTATTGCTGATAGAAAGATAAGCTGGGCCTGAAGTATTTTACTGATACTGCGTTACTTTGCTTTTAAAAATTTTCAATTCTTGCATCATATTGGATGTCAATAACAATCACTATAAAGCTATTGACATGAAAGAACGATATGATTTTTGATAGCTATGCTTATTTTTGGGTGAATCTTTGCTGGTCAGGTTTCACCACAAGGATGTCTTGGACGTGCAGTGGTCTACTGATGGGGCATTTCTAATTTCTGGATCAGTTGATAATTCTTGCATCATATGGGATGTCAACAAAGGTAAGAAACTCAGTGCATTGCTGTAGCATATATTAGTTAAAATGTAAATTCATGCGCTTATCTGTCTACTCTCTACAGGCTCTGTCCATCAGATTTTGGATGCTCATTTCCACTATGTTCAAGGTGTGGCATGGGATCCACTGGCCATGTATGCTGCTTCACTTAGTTCAGATAGATCTTGTCGAATATATGTCAATAAGCCAACTAAAATGAAAGGAATTGAGAAGATGAATTATGTATGTCAGCATGTCATTACGAAGGTGGATCAGCAAATTGTAGACAATTCTAAGGTTATAGTCGTTCTACTACTTTAAACTTCATGAATTGTATATAGATTCGTTATGTGCATATCACAATTGTTATTGGATGCAGTCTGCTAAAAGTCATCTTTTTCATGATGAGACATTGCCATCTTTCTTCCGGAGATTATCCTGGTCACCTGAAGGAACATTTTTGCTTGTGCCCGCAGGTAGGTGCCTATTTACAGTGATTGAAACATTGGTCTACAATCTCCTTGATCTATCAGATTTTCCGAAATATTTTGATAAATGGATAAAGGATTCTGTAGATTTTTGCCATCTTCTTGTGTTGTACTATTTGATTGCTGCAAGCTACGAAATAATGTCTTAAACTTTAATTTAGTAGATTCCTTAAATTAAATGCATCTTTCACTTTCATTGTTCTGGTTGGCTAAGAATTAGTATTTGGTATTATACTAGTTAGAGTAAACTTCGTCATGACTTCTAGTGTCAAGATTCAGAGTTTTGAATCTCTAAAACTATATAATTTCTTTGATTTCATGTATAATCAGCGATATTTTTGTTTACGATAACCCATAACTCGGATTCACTGGATCAATTAGCAATATCTCTCGACTTGCCCCTGAAAGTTTTAAGTAGCAAGTGCATGAGGGTTCAAATTGCACTCTTATTTATGAATTATAAACTTGGATTCTTTGTACTATTGTACTATGAAATTTTCTGCGATCATTGGAGGTATATATTACAGGTTCCATGTTATGAATGAGACTTAAGTTTTAACAGATTTGGGTTCGATGTACTGATTTAACTGATATATTAATTGCGTGGTGCACTTTTTTGCCATATAGTTTACCTCCAATACATCACACTTTCCTGGATAACTCTTCTTAAGGGATGTGGTCCAATTAACTTCTGATAGTTTAAGACAGTTATGATTGCATCTGCTAAAAGTTTGCTGATGTTAAAATATTTCTTATTTCAGGTTCTTACAAATTCTCACCTGTTTCTGAACCAGTAAATACGGCCTATGTTTTCTCCAGAAAAGATCTTTCGAGGCAAGATACAGACTTTGAAAAAGTTATCTTCAGTGTTTTTCCTTGTTGGTTCAAACAGAGTCCTTGGAGTGAGGCCTGAATGTTTTTTCCAGTGTATAAAGCTAGCAAATTAATTTAATTATAATTTTCATCAAATATATTAATTTATATTTTATTTTCTAGCCTAAATAGTCCAGTGTCATCAAGAGCACTACTTGCCCTCTTTCATGTTTTCTGCTCCCCATTCATCTTCAAATTCTTCTACCATGCAGGCCAGCTCTAATGCTCCCTGGTGCTAGCAAACCTGTTGTGGCAGTGCGCTTCTGCCCTAAAGCCTTTTGCCTACGGGGATCAACCACCTGTAATTTACCAATTAGGACCTTTTCTTTCAAAGTTATATCTATAGCTTCACTATAATTTATGAGAATCTTAACTGCCTTTCTGTGACTCATGCAGCTGCATTCTTCAAGCTTCCTTATCGCCTCATTTTTGCAGTTGCTACTTTGAACTCTTTATACATCTATGATACAGAAAGCGTTCAGCCAATAGTAGTCTTAGCTGGAATTCACTATGCAGCTATAACTGACATTTCATGGTATGTGGAAATCTTTGTAATAATATGCTTCTAGATTTATATTTTTCATACTTCTATCAACAAACAGGAGCCTCTTGTCTGGTTTTAAATTTTTAATTGGTTATAGTTAATGGCTTTTTAGGTCACCTACTGGTAAATATCTGGCATTATCCTCCCAAGATGGTTACTGTACTCTACTAGAATTTGAGGATGATGAGCTAGGATCCTCCAACTGTTTGCCAGGTTGATTTTTAGTTCATAATTTGTTTCGTTTTTCCCTTCTCTTTATATATATATATATATATATATATATATATATATATATATATCATTTAACTTGTCAGCTAGTGAATGTTTCAAATCCCTCTGCCCTGTTTTTACTTCAATCTCTATTTTCAGAAGAGAAAAAAGTTTCTGGCAATGAGAAGAACATCCCTCTAAAAAAACCAGAGGACACAAGGACTGAAGCAACTTCAAACAACAATCCAAAAAGTAGAAATGCAGAAGCAGAAAAAAGTGATGGAAAGCCAGCACTGCCTGCAGAAACTAAAGAAGAGAAACATGCATCGCCTGGAGAAACTAATAAAGAGAAACAAGCATCAACAGCAAGCACTAATGATGAGAAACAAGCATCGCCAGCAGAAACTAATGAAGAGAAACAAGCTTCGCCAGCAGAAACTAATGAAGAGAAACAAACATTAGCACCAGAAACTATTGAACACAAACAAGCATCAGCACCAGAAACTACTGAAGAGAAACAAGCATTGACAGCAAAAACTAGTGAAGAGAAACAAGCACCGCCAAATTTGGTCGGTACTCCCGCCCCAAATAAGCCTGCCAAGAGGCGTATCACTCCAATGGCCATTGATTGACCACAGCTGCACCTTTGTATATTTTCAGTGATTAAATATCCACTGTTAAACCTAATCTACTTTGTACTGATCTCCCTTCAAAGCATATTTTTGACTTAACTTGTATCGAGAAATAGGTGCACGATCACAACTGATTTTTATGTTCTGTAATTCAAACATCTGTGTAGTCAAGCTACACCTTCCAGAGTTCCAGAAATAGCTGCTTTTGACAACGGGAATTGTGTGGAACGAGTAATAAATAAAATAACTATTGAAAAGTATGATGAATGATTGCATTGTCAAAGTCATATATTGGTAGTTAAAAGTTTGAATGAATAAATGCCTGATCAAGTTGGGCCTGGGGATGATAAAAGGGATCAAATTTTTTATAATAAAATTTTTATATATCTCTGTTACGAGATCTATAGTGATATTTTTTAGGGTCTATGACGATAGTTTATCCTGTCGTTATAGCCTTATTCAATGACGATGGGATAAATTGTTGTCATAGACTCAAAAATCTGTCGTTATAGATCTCGTGATACAAAGAAATTTTATTACTAAAAATTTGAAGTCATAATTATTATATAAAATTTTTATGGTATTTCTTGGAGAAAATGCTTATACCCAAAGGCAATAGTAAAAAATTATATATATGGTGTCAATAGTATTTAATTCATTTGCTTTTTACTAGTTTCTAAGTTATTTGTGGTCATTTCATAAATAAAAAAAAGAGTTTTTCGTTGTCACGTTTCGTAAAACCTGATTTTGTACTTGTATATTTATTATAGTCTCATAGTCTGAGCTCTGTTTAGTCGTTTAAGCACATTTTTTCAATTTTAAATTTCAAAAGTTAAAATTTGTTATTGAGAAAAAATTATCAAAAAAAAAAAAAAAAAGAAGAAGAAATTCTAGGATCTTAATACGTAAAAAAAATGTCAATGGGGGTGGGTCCGGGACCCTTTGTTAGTAAATTGACATGCTTAAATAGTTCAATTTCAGTCTCCTTTGTTCTCGGCCTTCTCATAGCAATATAGATAGAAATGTAGTAATGAAACTAAAATTTACCGAAGTGAAACTAAAATTTACCGTGTATTGACTTGACTGATGATAATTGATAAGGTTAAATTATATGCTATTTTTATTCTTTAATATTTAGTTTTTATATTTATTGTGTGCTTAAATGTTTAATTATTTAGCTTATTTTGATTTTAATAGGTTTTATAGGATTTTAGTTAATTTATGTTAATTTAGGTAATTTTATAGTATTTTTATATTTCTTTTTATTTATGTGTTTTTATTTTTTTAGTGTTTTAGGTGTTTTATTAATCATTATGTGTTTTTATTATTTTTATTATTTTTATTTATTTTTAATTATTTTATATTTATTTTTGTAGAAAAATAAGCTTTGGGAGCAATTTCGTAAATTCTGCAAAGATCTGAGGTCATTTTGGAAATTAAGCAGCGCGGTGGCATGATGGTAATTTCTGGAACAGACGTCCGCGCATTTCGCGTAAAGAATCAACAAGCAGAGCAAGACGACGACATTTTGTCATCAGATGCGGAAGAACAGTCTGCGTAATGCGCGAAGAGCAAACAACGAGAAAAACGACGTCGTTTAGGCTTCTGTGCCGCGCGCAATGCGCGGCTGCTGGCGTGTTGACCGGTCAAGGGGCGAAGACAGTGTTTGGCTATGCGTTAATTGTTCAAATCAGATTTTTTCGCGAATTTTGCTACTTTTTTAATTCCAAATTGGATTTTAATTCCAACTAGGGTTAGGATAATAATTATTTTATTTTTCTTTTATTTTTAATTGTAAATCCTACTAGGGTTAGGAGGATTTTGGAGCCTATAAATAGAGGGTTTGACACACAATGTAAAATACAACTTTTCTTAGAATAAAAATTCTCTCTTCTATTATTTAGTATTCTTTACAATTATGAGTAGTTAATTTATTTTTCTTGGTTTAAGTGATTGAAGCAATCAAGATTTATACACTGTGAGATCTAATTTATTTTAATTGTTCAATTTATATTTTGAGTATTGAATATTTTTCTGTGTTTAACTTTATGATTAATTCGTTTAATTGCTAGGATGCATACTAGTTTATTATTCGTTGAAATCTACTGGTAAAGTAAATATCAAATCCGTAATTGTTTGGTCACTTTAATTTGCGAAGCAACTAAGGTTAATAATTATTTTGCTTATCAAAATATTGTTATATCTTAGGAAAAATATTCATCTAGATTAAATGCAGACGCTTGGATTGTGTTGTTTAGTTCAACGATCTCTCTATTTTTTTATGCTGCTACTAGGTTAAATCTTTAGCGCTTGTCTGAGATTATTTAGTAGTAAGAGTTATTTAGATGACTTGTTTCTGCTTAACTAAAATTAAGGAGAGATAGAAAAATTATTCGAATGGAGTAATTATTCCACGTTGAATATTTAAAATATGAATTGATTTATTATTGCATCAGTGATCAGTTGTAAATTATTGATGGTGAATTTTGACTTAAACCAAGGTTTTTTCTTCTTATTTATTTCTTTCATATTTATTTTAGTTAGTTTTATTTAAATTATTTCTTTGATTCAAAACCCCCCAATTTTTATTTGCAAAAATATTAAATTAAATTAATCATTCTTTGTGGGATCGACTCTTGCTTACACTATTACATTAATATTTTTCAAAAGTAAGATTTTATTTTTGGGTGCTTGCGACATCACACCAAATTTTGGCGCCGTTGCCGGGGAATGATTTTAATTTAATTTTGTGCTTTTATAATTATTTATTTAATTTAGTCATTTATTCTTAGTTTATTTATTTATTTATTTTTCTAGTTTTCATATTTTATTTAAGTTGTGTAGGTTGAAGATGGAAATCATGGCTAGAAATCGAACTTTAAAAGAGCTTGCGGCCCCTGATTTGAATCAACAACCTTTAAGCATAACTTTTCCAAATTTAGATGCTAACACTCCCTTTGAATTAAAATCTGGTCTAATCCATCTATTGCCCAATTTTCATGGCCTTGTAGGTGAAGATCCTCACAAACATTTAAAGGAATTCCATATGGTGTGCACAAGTCTGAAACCTTCTGGAGTGACTGAAGAACAAATCAATCTTAGAGCTTTTCCATTTTCCTTGAAGGATTTGGCTAAGGATTGACTCTACTACCTACCCTCCGGAAGCATCACCACATGGGAAGAGATGAAAAGACTATTATTGGAGAAATATTTTCCAGCTTCAAAGGTAGCCAATATCAGGAAAGACATTTGTGGTGTGAGGCAGAACCATGGAGAATCTCTGTACGAGTATTGGGAACGTTTCAAAAAATTATGTGCAAGCTGCCCCCACCATCAAATCAGCGAGCAACTCCTCATCCAATATAGAATATGAATGACTCATGTCTATCGATAGGAGCATGATCGATGCTGCCAGTGGAGGAGCTTTAGTGGACAAAACGCCCGAAGCCGCTAGGAACTTAATTGCAAACATGACTGCTAACTCCCAACAATTTGGCATTAGTCTTGATTTTTCATCCAAGAATGTTAATGAGGTAAATATTTCTTCACTTGAGCAACGAATTGATAGTCTAACCTCCGTTGTTCGTCAAATGGCTGTAGGTAATGCGCAACAAGTGAAAGCTTGCGGAATTTGTGTTGTCATAGGACATCCGACGGATATGTGTCCTACTCTTCAAGAGGAGTCCCACGAACAAATACATGCAGTAGGTGGTTTTCCTGGTCAACAACAAAGGAGATATGATCCTTACGCGAACACGTACAACTCAGGTTGGAGAGATCATCCGAATTTCGACTATGGAAATCCACAAGGGAATCCGTCTACGATTCAAAATTTCTCAAGCTACCAACAATACAAGCAGCCATATCCTAACAAACAACAGGGCCAATCATCTGCTCCTCATATGTCTTTGGAGGATATAGTTACACAAATTGGCACTAACACTTTGTAATTTCAACAGGAAACGAAGGCAAATATACAGAATTTAAATACACAGATGGGACAACTGACAATTGCCATCATTGGTTGGAGGCGCAAAATTCTGAAAAAGTACCCTCACAAACAGTGGCGAATCCAAAAGCAAATGTTAGTGCGATCACGTTGAGAAGCGGTAAAGAGCTACACACTCCAGAAAAGACAGAGTATGCACCAAAAGAACAAAGTAAAGCAGAAGTGAACAATAAAGAAGCAGACAACAATAAGGAGGAAGACAATGTTCTAGGCAACAATGGTACCCCTAAACATAAATTTCCACCTCTTTCTAATTATAAACCGGTACCCCCTTTCCCTCTTGCTTTAACAGAAAAAAGAACGTACGAGAAAAATTCAGATTTATATGAGACTTTTCATAATTGCGAGGTCAAAATTCCATTGTTAGATGCTATTAAACAAGTACCTCGCTTTGCTAGATTTCTGAAAGAATTGTGTACACACAAAAGAAAGCAAGCACTTAAAAAATATGAAAAGGTACAAGTAGGAAAGAATGTGTCTGCCGTAATTCAAAGAAAACTCCCTACAAAGTGACAAGATCCAGGAATGTTTATTATCCCTTGCAAGATAGGTGACACGAGATTTGAAAAGGCCATGTTAGACTTAGGAGCATCTATTAATGTTATGCCATATTCTATATATGCTTCTTTGAAACTTGAACCTTTGAATAGAACTGATACTGTGATTCAGTTGGCTGATAGGTCTAACACTTATCCTAAGGATATAGTAGAGGATGTTCTTGTGTAAGTAGATAATTTAATTTTTCCTGCTAATTTTTATGTGCTTGATATGGAAAACGGTGATCAAAATACTCCTATTTTGTTAGGAAGACCTTTCTTAAAGACTTCCAAAACTAAGATCGATGTTCATAGTGGTACACTGACAATGGAGTTTGATGGCGAAATTGTTAAGTTTAATATTTTTGATGCCATGAAATGTCATAATCCTGTTTACTCTGTTGATGTGATTGATTCTTTAGCAGCAAAAGTTTCTAAAACTGATGGAAAGGGTGAATTGAAAACGACATTTAGTCCGAATCTTGTGAAAGAGAAATAAGAGTTAGTCTTGAGTGCTGATTTAAAGAAAACTGTTGCGGCTGTGAATGATTCTCCGAACACAGGTAATGATCCATATTTTGACTTACCAGTTCCTAACAAAGAAATCTTTACCTTTTGTTTTGCAGGATTACATTCCAGATTTAAAGCCTCTCCCTAATCGTCTCGAATGTATGTTCATTAAAGAGGGAGTAGAACCTTCATATCCATTGCAAGAGAGTTTTAACAAGACTAGGATAAATGGAGTAAAGATGGATGAAATTGTCAAAATTCAAGAGGAAGGAGTAACGTAGTGTTTAAGCATGTTGTCCAGCCAATGACAATAAACAAATGCGCTGCTTGGGAGACAACCTAAGAAAACAGATTTGCATTTCTTTTCCTTTTTCTTTTTCTTTTTATATTTTTTTTTTGCATTTTACTTTACATTGGGGACAATATAAATTTTAAGTGTGGGGGAAGGGATTTAGGATTTTTGTTATTTTTAGGATTTTTATTTTATTTTTAGGTCATATTTTAGGAAATTTTAAAAATTTTAAAAATTTTGAATTTTGTGGGTAAATTCACTGCAAACCCTCACAAGACAAAACTCGTCCACTTAGGTTAACCTTAGGGTTTAAAGGTTTGTTGCACATGCTAAGTGTAACCGTGTTTCCTACAAAAATGGGGTAGTTTTTTCATTTTATTATGAGTCACTTGAGCAATGAGGTAATTGAATTTTAAATTTTTAGCCAATGATAAAATTTTGGTTTTTATTTAATAACTCTTGAAAAAATGATAAATTTTTGCTTAGTTTGGATTTTTGATTATTGTTGATATTTACTTTGTTTGAGATTCTTTAAATTTTTATGCACTTATATCCATTTGTTTGAGCTAGTTTAAATCTAGAGAAAGTTTAAATGGTTAAATGCTTATGGAAAATATTTTTGAACTCTATATCTTATTTGATCATTATTTGAAGTGAAATATAAGGCAAAATATAATTTGGAGGAGATGATTTAGGAAATTTTCTAGGATTATTATTGAAGAAAAAAAATTATGTGGTGGGTTGAGATGGAGCGTAAAACGCACTAACTCATAAACACATGAAAAAGTGAGATGAAGCGTAAAACGCACTCGCTGGTGAGATGGAGCATAAAATGCACTCACCGTGAAAAAAAAAATGAAGAAAAAAAAATGGGATGGAGCATAAAATGCACCCATTAAAAGAAAAAAAATGAAAAAATATTTGAAAAAAAAATGCATATTAATAATCCTAGTGTATATAATTGTTTGAAACCTTTTGATCTTCTGATTTATATTTGTCTATATTAGTTGAAAGAGTGATGTGAAAAATAAATATATTGACTTTTATTATATATCTTTTATAAGATAATTAATGACCGAAACTTATCTAAATTTTGATTAGTTTGATATATTTGGATTCACACACACACAAAAGGTCTTGAGTAGAGTAAGATTAATAAATATGTTAAAGTTCTAGATTTTGTATGATTTTGAATTTTTCCTTGAGTTATCATTTGAAAAAATCTTTGAGGTGGGTGTTGAAATTCATATTGATTTGTTGTTCGAGTCAAATGTTCGAGTCAAGTAAGTTGTTTGGTTATTAGTTTTATTTTTATAGTTTTTATTTTTGTTTTGCCCGATGACGAGCAAAAAGCTAAGTGTGGGGGTATTTGATAGGGTTAAATTATATGCTATTTTTATTCCTTAATACTAGTTTTTATATTTATTGTGTGCTTAAATGTTTAATTATTTAGCTTATTTTGATTTTAATAGGTTTTATAGGATTTTAGTTAATTTATGTTAATTTAGGTAATTTTATAGTATTTTTATATTTCTTTTTATTTATGTGTTTTTATTTTTTTTAGTGTTTTAGGTGTTTTATTAATCATTATGTGTTTTTATTATTTTTAGTATTCTTATTTATTTTTAATTATTTTATATTTATTTTTGTAGAAAAATAAGCTTTGGGAGCAATTTCGTAAATTCTGCAAAGATCTGAGGTCATTTTGGAAATTAAGCAGCGCGGTGGCATGATGGTAATTTCTGGAACAGACGTCCGCGCATTGCGCGTAAAGAATCAGCAAGCAGAGCAAGACGACGACGTTTTGTCATCAGATGCGGAAGAACAGTCCGCGTAATGCGCGGAGAGCAAACAACGAGAAAAACGACGTCGTTTAGGCTTCTGTGCCGCGCACAATGCGCGGCTGCTGGCGTGTTGACCGGTCAAGGGGCGAAGGCAGTGTTTGGCTATGCGTTAATTGTCCAAATCAGATTTTTTCGCGAATTTTGCTACTTTTTTAATTCCAAATTGGATTTTAATTCTAACTAGGGTTAGGATAATAATTATTTTATTGTTCTTTTATTTTTAATTGTAAATCCTACTAGGGTTAGGAGGATTTTGGAGCCTATAAATAGAGGGTTTGACACACAATGTAAAATACAACTTTTCTTAGAATAAAAATTCTCTCTTCTATTATTTAGTATTCTTTACAATTATGAGTAGTTAATTTATTTTTCTTGGTTTAAGTGATTGAAGCCATCAAGATTTATACACTGTGAGATCTAATTTATTTTAATTGTTCAATTTATATTTTGAGTATTGAATATTTTTTTGTGTTTAACTTTATGATTAATTCGTTTAATTGCTAGGATGCATACTAGTTTATTATTCGTTGAAATCTACTGGTAAAGTAAATATCAAATCCGTAATTGTTTGGTCACTTTAATTTGCGAAGCAACTAAGGTTAATAATTATTTTGCTTATCAAAATATTGTTATATCTTAGGAAAAATATTCATCTAGATTAAATGCAGACGCTTGGATTGTGTTGTTTAGTTCAACGATTTCTCTATTTCTTTATGCTGCTACTAGGTTAAATCTTTAGCGCTTGTCTGAGATTATTTAGTAGTAAGGGTTATTTAGATCGCTTGTTTCTGCTTAACTAAAATTAAGGAGAGATAGGAAAATTATTCGAATGGGAGTAATTATTCCACGTTGAATATTTAAAATATGAATTGATTTATTATTGCATCAGTGATCAGTTGTAAATTATTAATGGTGAATTTTGACTTAAACCAAAGTTTTTTCTTGTTATTTATTTCTTTCATATTTATTTTAGTTAGTTTTATTTAACTTATTTCTTTGATTCAAAAACCCCTAATTTTTATTTGCAAAAATATAAAATTAAATTAATCATTCTCTGTTGGATCGACTCTTGCTTACACTAGTATATTAATATTTTTCAAAAGTAAGATTTTATTTTTGGGTGTTTGCGACGTCACACCAATAATTGTCTTTGAATCTAAAACTACAGGCTTTCAGACCTTATAATATATAGTATTGCTGTAATTGGGAGCATATAACACTCCATCCGTTTCACAAAAAAGGAGTCTTATTTATAAACTTTGTAAATTTTAATGATGCCTATTTATTACAAGTTTACCCCTAAATACGTTCGTGTGAAATTTAATGAGGCTGCTTTTCCTGAAACAAAAACATTTGAGTTCTGTTATTTTTGATTTGGGTTTCTTATGAAGGTAACATGAGCACAATCATCAAATTTATTGTTTTATTATCTCAGAATTATTCCATAACATTGAAAGTAAAATGATTATTCTCAATTAACTTTTGAAGTGTATACTCGAGCCATGTTAATCACTTGGCTAGTTTTGTCCCCAAATCTTCATTTTTTTCTACCAGTCTTGTGTTCCATGTGGTGATGATGATCAGAGCCAGAAGTGGATGCTTCCAAATCAAGAACTTGAGGATGATCTTCTACACTTCTTATACGTGAACGTTTGCCCGCAGTCTCAATAATATTCTTCTTGATTTCTTCTTGAATATGCACATCTTCGTCGACCGATAGTATAACAGTTTGTGCACCATGTGGACCTGGTATAATGGCTTCTTGAATTTTCAGATGCTCATCCATTTTCACCACGTCAGTTCCCTGAACATAGTCCTCCGAGTGAAACAAAGATGACTACTATGATGGTTGAATGGTGTCCTGGTGGTGGTGGTGGTGGAGTTGGAACAATGTGAGGTGGTGGTGGAGAGGATTTATTGGATGGGGTCGTGGCTTTACAATTGGTGATGGTGGTGGAGCTGGAAATTTGGGGGTGGTGGTGGTGTTATGGGTAGATGGAGTGGTGCCACTTTTGGAGGGTTGTGGGACGGTGGTGTTTTTGGTGGAGAAGGAAAGTAATGAGGTGGTGTTGGAGGGAAATAGGGGAAATAGTAATCATAGTTTTTTGTAGAAGCCATTGCAATGTAGTCAAAGAAATGAAGGCAATGGATCGAGTATGTGGTGGTATGTTTTGTTTCCAATGCCTGCCTATTTATACTTGTTGCGTAAGAGTTTTAATTGTTTAGCATGTTTAGTATACTTCTAAGTTTTTGGTGACTTGACTCCTAGGCTAAGATTTTGAGGGGCTGTCATTTTTTGTATTGAAAAATACCCTTAATTTTCTTTTTTGCTCTCTTTATACCTCAAGCAATGCAAACAGAAGGAGAAAAGGTAATCAGGCATAAATGTGCACAAAGAAGACATGCAAGTATAACGGTCAATTTTCATTCTTTTCTCAACCTCCTTTTTTGTTGTGGAACATTATCACATTAACCTTGATCAATGAATGAAATGAACAAAAGAAATGTTACAGAAACTATATGTTCATGCTTTCCTATCATACCTCAAAGAATGAAAAAGAATATCGATTCCGCTATGAACTTGTTTCTCTCAATGTGAGTATACATTTCCCTTCAAATCTTTGCTGCTATCTTGAAAATTGCATCATCCTTCAGCTTCATCCAAAGGATAGTATATTAGTGGACAAAAATGTATAATATCGCTTGTAATCTGATACACTGGCCAATCTGCACCAAGTGGAAAGAAGTAATTAAAAAGGGAGCTCCATTCAATTTTTTTTTTCAAGAGCTAAACTACATTCTTCTACTGATTATCATTTTCGTTCTACTCATTATCATATTTTTCAAGAGCTAAACTGCACTGTTAGAAGAAGAAAAGTTTAGAGTGAAATTTTGAATGGGTCAAGTATGAAGACACATTTTTATAGAGATCCGATGATTAAACATAAAAGATATGGTAGGAGTAGAAACAAAAGCATCAAAGAAACGTTAAAAAGATAGAAACAAGAATCTTAGACTGTTAAATGGTTTCCGTATGTTAAACAAAAACCAGCTTCAAGAGGTGAAGTTGATTATAGAAAATCAACAGAAGAGGGATCAAGCTTCGTATTAGATAAAAATATAAGATATTGGTACATTTGACCTTGTAAAGTGGTCGACGGAAAATAGGAATTAATGAAACATAAAAAGTAAGACAATTTTTACAGTGCAATATATATATATATATATATATATATATATATATATATATATATATATATATTGCTGTTTTTAAGTAATCTTGCCATATTATTTGAGAACCTAAACTAATTCAGCAAGTTATGGTATTAATTATCCAGTCGAACCATGATATCCCTTCAAGGTAAAAGGAGAAACCTTTAACTTGGTATTAGACTGTTTGATTGAAAGGAATAAAACCTACCTTATGCATCATTTCAAATGAATGGATCCCCACGGTTAGCAAACAGGTATGACAGGACAATTTCATTCCACACATCAGGTACTCCCAGGTAGACACCAGTGGCTACAATCAGATAGAGAAGGCTTGTCACTCCTGTTGGTTTATATATTTTGTGATTTTAATGATGACAATTTATTTGGGTTTGTGTTAAAGATTAATAGATATTATTTAAATTGTTTGGGCTGATTTGCTGGAAATTATATTTCTTAATATATCTTGGTAAATCTGTTTTAATTGAGTACATTAAAGAATCTGTTCAGCTGAGAGATTTATTCTAATTGGAGTCTATCAAGGAAACTATTCTAGCTATTCAAATTATCTGGTGAATGGACTCTAGCAAACCTTATCAAATATATTCCTTTATTTAAGCTATTGTGGTTTTACTAGGTAACCGATTTTTGATTTGCTGATCTGAAGAAATTCTACATATCCGTTGGTCTCAGCTAATTGCTAAAATCATGTGTGAAATGAGATTTTATTGCTAACAAATTATTATAGCCGTTGGTACTTTTTGCATATATATTATTCCTTCTCGGCTAGAATAGGTTACGACAACTACAACAAAGTATATACCAGTGAAGAGAGAACTCAAAGCAAAGATCAGTCGTTGAGAGCTATCATTGTTTATGTCCAGCAAGTTTGTGTTATATTGTTAGTCCATTAGCTGGAAAATTATAAACAGTATATTCAAAATACCTTGTAATAGATTATGAGTTCACGCTGTGTTTAGCTTAGTCGTTCCAATAGTGGATAGGGACTGTTCAACGAGAGCTTTCAAGTTTGCAGAAGTGCAACAGTTGCAGAGGTGCAAAAGGGGCAGAGGTGTCCATCACAGTGGAAAGCTTTATTTGAACATGGAGTTCTTTTTATTGTATTTAATTGAGTTATAAATTAATAAAAAGAGTATCCAATACCAATTGGTATTGGACGTGGATTAGGCCACTAGATTAGTGGATAGGGGCCGAACCACGTAAAAATCCGCGTGTTTGTGGTTTGCATTTGTGTGGCTTTATTGTTTACATTCTTATTCTGCATTTGAACTGTTTCACAAAAGTATTTTGCTGATATCCGTAACATACTAATTCAAACCAATCCAGACACTGAATTTCAATAGCTCGTTCTGTTTGCATTATTAGTAAAGTAGAATTTAGTCTAAAGCAGACACTAAAAGTTACAGTCATTGTCTGTCTGCTTTAAGCCTGTAACCAAAAAAATTTAAAATTTACCATTACAGATCACTTTTGGTTTAGACACCTATTCACCCCCCTCTAGGTGTGCACGTATACTAAATTACAACTCCAGTAATCCACAGTCACAGGAACTGTCGCATTCTTTACGACATCCACTATGGTGTCTGAGAATAGGCTTTGGTCTTTCCGTCCGGATTCTGCCAAAGGATGATGTGTCACATTGCACAACCTCATGGTTAGATTACTGATGCAGACAAAAAGAATAATATTATCAGTCATCTCAACAGGATAATACATATCAGTTGTATACCTTAAGGCTATGTTTGTTTGTAAAATGCATACTTGAGATTGGACTATTTGTATTAATTTAAAGTTATTTCCGATTTTTTTATCCCATGATGAGGGATTAATAGTCCTTTAAATAGTCTTTGGACTATTTTTTATCATTCTTATGACTATTTATGAGGGATTATATAATCTATGATAAATTTGGGATTAATAGTTCCTCTTATTTTAAGCTATTAAATGATTTTATGGGACTAATATTTCAACATGAAGGGACTAATAATCCCTTATCATGGGATAAAAAAGTCGGAAATAACTTTAAATTAATACAAATAGTCCAATCCTAAGTATATATTTTGCAAACACACATAGCCTAAGAGAATTCTTTCGGGAACTGAACCAGCAAACAGAAGAATAACATGATCTGGCCAAAAAGGAAAAAAGAAATATTTGTAACAACTACAACTCCAATGTGAGCTAAGAACAAAGAACCAGTTTTCATTCATTCTAGTGGAAAGAATAAGAGATGTAAAATTTTGATTCAAAGATTTAGGCACAATATGAAAACTCTTCTGAGTTAAAAGAAGGAATAATGTGTCTAGTATAAACTATACTGCATTGAACTGGGGCTACACATTTTTGAGAACTTTGTATTAATAGATGCAGTGAACAGACAAATTATTCAGATAGTACCTCTAGTGAGATGGCTCAAAAGTTCTGAAGAAGACGCGCATTCTGTTTGACCTGATATTTGTCTCTACCCAAGATGCCCAAGTTTGTAGTGCACCTTAGGCAGTATCAATCGACATTCCAAGCTTTAGTGAATTACCAACCTGGAAATAACATCCCCTGTCAAAAACAGGATTTAGATTCCTTTAACATATAAATAGAGATATGGAGAGATCATATCTTATATCTGATTGGAAATACCTAAAAGTGAATAAATAAAGGAAAAAGAAAATCAGAACGAATGATCACAGCTTCCAGTTCATCACCATACTCTTAGTTCTTAGTTCTTAGTTCTTAGTTCTTCGTTCTTTTTTTCTCTTTTTAGTTTCGATTTTATGAAGTGAATTTATTTCACTGAAAATATGCCGGAGGATATTTTATAGGTGTAGAGAGAAGAAAAATGCACACAAGTATTTTCTTCTCAAGTACGTATCGAGGAAGATAGGCTTCCGTAAATTTAAACTCTGCACCATAATGCAACAACTAAGTCCATTTGTTACGCAGCTAAAACTTATTTATGACAAGGGGAACATAAAAGTTGTGCAGAGTTTAAAAACTAATAATGATACTATAAGGTCTTCAGCTAATCCAGATAAAGAATTAATTAAAAAAATTCTGACAAATAAGACTTAGTTATTTAATTAGAATGCCCAAACATAATGCAGAAAAGAGGAACGCAAATAGTGTGAAGAATAAGGACTGGTAGAGTGTAATACTCGGTCCTTCCTTTGTCCCACGTAGTCTACTTTTAAAGCCATCTTTCATTTTTTTAATTATATATACGATTTTACCCCCTTTCTTTTTAATACACCAAACATTAAGGTTTTTTCTATTTTGAGAAAAAAAAATTGTGTGAGGACTTTTTAGTAAGGACCTCCATACTTAAAATTTTTAGTGTCGAGGACGTGGACAGACTGCGAATCTCATAATTTTAGATATATCTCTTTTTCTTTCTTTGTGTAATTATTTAATTTTTTGTATGAGTATTAATTTTGTAACTTTAATTTTTATGTGCTATTTAGTTTGTATATATATTGTTGGTATATCTTTGTTAGCAATTAGCATTTTGGGATATAAATTATTATTTTTGTAACTTTAGAGTTTTGATATAATAATAATAATAATAATAATAATAATAATAATAATAATAATAATAATAATAATAATAATAATAATAATAATAATATTTGTTTGTAACATAACTAAAAATAGAAAGAATATTTTTGTAAATATATTTAAATTTATTTTAGAACAAGAATGTTGTTAATTATTAAAATATTACATATGATCAACATATGTATAACTTTAGGTAGAATTTTGTTTAAAACGAAAAGATTTCAGATTCATCAAAGAGAAAGAAAATGTATAAAACTTAATCAATTAATTAACTATTTATTTATTTATTTATTTTGTTTAATTAGTTCCGACGAAAGGAATTTAACGAGTCATTTTTGGAATATAATTTCAGGTATTACATTGCTTAATTCAGGTACGGATTTTGTACTCATTCAGCGATATTTCTTTAATTTTAATTTATTTATTTTGTCTCTCAATTAGAATTCAGATATTATTTCGACATATTGTTCATAGTCAAATGCATATGATAGAATTGTTTGGTTGTAGATATTCGAAAATTCATACCTTATACTATTTGGACTTGGCAAACATATATAGCATTTATTTTGATTATATAGAAATGTACATGCTAATATTTTTGGGAGCCTTTGTGGCGATTCATTTCGATTTGGCATGTGCGTATTAGAACCATTTTGTTAGTATTGTGTCGCATGTATTGTGACATGATATTTTTGTTAGAATGTATCGTAGGGTATACCTGAGTTATAACCACATGTGGGGTATCATAAACATGTCATTTTGGCACCAAGGCATGACACTTTCGTGGCGGTGTGATTAGTCCACGGTGTCTCTATTTTGTGTGCTCCAATGGGAGTTGGCCATTTGGTATTTTGTTGCAAGAGGCGTATGGGTCGGCCCTAGTTTTCTGTTTTGTTATGTTTTGCGGTTTGGTGTTGTTTGTGCCAAACACACCTTCTGATTTTGCATACATCTGGATTGCGCAGTCCGATGTATATTTCTGTTCTGTTTTGTTCTGAATTTAGTATGAAATCACCCCAGCCATTTGATTCAGCCTTTTATGTTATTCATATTAGTTCAGTTTTGTTGGTTATGTTATCTATTTTAGTACTTATTTTCTTGCACTCTATATTCGTACTGAACATTTATCTCATGCTGTATTTTTCTTCCGACAGGTAATTAGGAGGAGTAAATGCAAGTGTCAAGAGAGCTTCCTTTATGTAAATAGTTTAGATATTCTATGTAGGATTTGATATTTTGGTTTCTAAGTACTGTTGTAATACACAAATCATGTTTAAGCCAGTTAACAATTATCTATTTAGACTATTCAGTAGCATATTAAAATTTTGGATATCAGCTTGTTAGTTATGTTGTGTGTTGTGCGTAACCGCCCTTCCCACTTCGGGAATAGGGTGTTACAGAGTTGGTATCAGAGCTAGGGTTCTTTCTTGTAAAAAAAAACTTATTTAGGTTTGACCTGTGAGTTATGGGTAGATTTTTTGGGTTAGGTTTTTATTTTGTTTGATATTCTATTAAGCTATAATATTAGTTTGTATTTGAATTTGCCTCGAATCTATTTTTTTCCATTCGTTGTTCTTAGATAGCTAGTAGATCCGTTAGAGGTGCTGGGAGGCAAGGTAATGGTAAAGGAAGAGGCGAGGCCCAACCCAATGCGCAACCTAATAATCTGGATAACGCTCAATTGGCAGCCTTAGTAAATCAAACAGTTAATTAGGCTTTACCGCAATTAGTGGCACAAGTCGTTCAGGCGATACAGATGCAACAACAACCGCCAGAAAATCCCGATCAGAAAAACCCGAGAAATAGTGGTTTACAGGCAAATGAAGAGGAATGAAATGTAATGGTGTTGACCAGTTTGTGGTGCCAACGTATGTATGGTTAAAAAGGTTTTAGAAGCATAAATCACATTCATTCAGTTCAGCTCCAACTCTAATCGAAGTAGCAAATTGGATTGCCCATTTAGAAAAGATCTTTGATGTGTTGGGGTGCTCGGATAACCAGATAGTGTTGTTGGCTACTTATAAATTAGACAAGAATGTGCAGAGATGATGGAAAGTTATAAAAGCAACAAAAGGTGACATATTCATCGATATACTTACATGGGCAGAATTTTGTGATGTCTTTTATCAGCAGTATTTCTCAGCTGCTGATAAGGAGGTATATAGTAGAGAGTTTCTTTGTATTTAGCAAAAGGATGACGAGTTCATCACAAACTTCATGACAAGATTCACCAGGTTGACAAGTTTTAAGGGAATTTCAGTAGGGATGGTAGCAGAACAGACAAAGAAATTTAAGTGGAAAATTCACTATAAATATCGTCAATAAATCATTAACACAAGTTTGAGGATATGTCAGCAGTGACTAATGCAGCCAAGAATATCGAAATGGAAACAAAAAGACTTTCAGACTTTTAAACCGGAAGGGAGTCGGAAGTGGGATAGAGATGACCAACAGGGACAAGTTTTGGGTCAACAAGGGAGGAATCAGGGTGATCAGTGGAATAGGAACCGAGGTGGTCAACAAAGACAGAATCAGGGTTGTTACCCAGTGTCTACATATGGGGATAACCCTAATCTTATTTCAATAGCTCATTGTGCTACTTGTGGGGCTAATCATCTTAGGAGACCGTGTTATAGAGTTACCGGTGCATGCTTCTTATGTGGACAGATAAGTACTTTGCCAAGGATTGTACCGGACCACGTGGTAATAGTGGAGGTAATAATGGTGGCAATGTCGGTCAGCACTATGGTGGACGGGTGTTTGCCTTGACATATAATCAAGCGGCAGGTGTGCTAGGTATTGTTTTTGGCACTTCTTTAATTGGCAATCATGAGCTGTTTATTTTGTTTGAGATTTTACTCATTAAATTGTTACGCATTCTTTTGTTCGGCATCTTGTCAATTCTTAGATTCTGCTATGTCTATTGCTACTCCGTTAAGAATTTTGTTTTCTCTAATTTGTACTAAGGATATTCTATTAGTTTTAGAGATGAAATTTGTAGGGCTGATCTTGTGCCAATGGGTATGCACGTTTTTTTTATGTGAGATTTGGGTTAAAAGGTAAACTTAGTCAGTTTGATAAGATTCAGAAGAATCTTTCTTATGAAGAGGAAGCCGTTGCGATTTTAGATTGTTAAGAGCAAATTATGAGGAGAAAGACGTTTTCATTTGTTAAGCTTTTGTGGAAGGATAATTTGAAGTTGGAGGCTACTTAAAAGTATCAGTCGATTTCTATTCGAGCGAAGTTTCACATCTTTTGATAATTAGATTCGTTCCATTCTTTTGATTTCGGAGACAGAATCTTTTTTAAGGGAGAGGTAATGTAATACCCGGTCTTTCCTTTGTCCCACATCGCCCACTTTTAAAGTCATTCTCCATTTCCTAAACTATATATATGGTTTTACCCCCCCCCCCCCTTTCTTTTTAATACAACAAACATTAAGGTTTTTTCTATTTTGAGAAGAAAAAATAATTGTGTGATGACCTTTTTAGTAAGGACCTCATTAGTTAAAATTTCCAGTGTCGAGGACGTGGGCGAACTGCGAATCTCATAATTTTTGGTATTTCTCTTTTTCTTTCTTTGTGTAATTATTTAATTTTTTGTATTCGTTTTAATTTTGTAACTTTAATTTTTGTGTGCTATTTAGTTTGTTAGTATATATATTTTTAGTATATCTTTGTTAGCAATTAGCATTTTGGGATATAAATTATTATTTTTATAATTTTAGAGTTTTGCTATAATAATTATTATTATAATATAATAATAATAAAAATATTTGCTTATAACATAACTAAAAATAGAAAAGATATTTTTGTAAATATACTTAAATTTATTTTGGAACAAGAAGGTTGTTAATTATTAAAATATTACATATGATCAAAATATGTATAACTTTAGGTAAAATTTTGTTTAGAATAAAAAGATTTCAGTTTCATCAAAGAGAAAGAAAATGTGTAAAACTTAATCAATTAATTAATTATTTATTTATTTATTCCTTAATTTTTTTAAAATTAGTTTGGTTGTAGATATTCGAACATTCGTACCTTGTACTATTTGGACTTGGCAAACATATCTAGCATTTATTTTGATTATATAGAAACGTACATGCTAATATATCTGGAAGCCTTTTTATCGATTCGTTTCGATTTGACATGTGCGTATAAGAAGCATTTTGTTAGTATTGTGTCGCATGTATTGTGACATGATATATTTGTTAGAATCACTACAAGAAAAATGGCTAAGGCTGACAGAATATTCCGTCGTATATAGTATTTTTTCGTCGGAAATATTGTAACTCCGACGGAATTTTTGGTCAGACGTCCGGTCGAAAATAATCACGTCGGGATTATTTTCATCGCCAATTTAGTCAAAAATAAATAGTAACAACGAATTTTTTTCCTCGGGTATTATATCGATATTAATATAATTACAACGAAAAATATTCTGTCGAAAGTAACAATCCGTCGGGCATATCATTTTTTTTCGATGAGAATTCTATCAAAAATAATTCTAAGATGTCGGAAATATATCTTTAAGTCTGACGAAAATTCCGTCGGAAATGATATATTCCGTTGGAATTTGTTTTTTAATAATTTGTTTTTTAAATTTTACCTTAATTCCAACTGATTTTCTATCAAAACTATTCCGTCGGAAATAAGTGTTTTTTTAATTATTATTTTTTTGCTTTTTTAGTACCTGACTTTAAAATCACATTTTTTTTTACCTACAAACCTACTTTATCCCAACAACACAACAACAATCCATTTCTTTATGTTCACACACAACATAAGAACACATTTGAATTGTAATAAATATAAATTACGACATATTATAAATAAATCATCATTTAAAAGTACAATACTTTACAAAACTCAACAAATTTATATGAATTACAATCAAGTAAGTTAAATTAAAGTAAATACAACTAAATTATAATCTACAAAACTAAATGAAATTAGTACTACTAGTTGTCTGCAAAAAATCATCGGTCAGGGATTGACGGTTCTGCTGTGGTGTATGAAAATCATTGTCGTCACCCCCCTCTCGCGATTGGCATCGCTAGCATACTCGGAATTGCCATCCTGTTAATGCAATTACAAATATCAGTCATTAGTTCATATTTGAGACAAAAATTCACAGCTAAATAATAATTAAGGAACATGCAGAATATACAACTTAAATTGAATAAAATACATGTGCAGTCGGGCGCTGACTCAGCATCGGGCCAAAAGCCTCCAATAGTAGGGTACTCACCATCTGAATCACCTCGTCGAGTATCGCGGCGAACTGCTCTGGAGATATGACCGTACTCTCGATGCTGGCCCCTGCTGCAACGTCCTGAGCAAGCTGGTGAAGACGAGCATTTGTAGGTATGCTCTGACTACGAAATATCGGATCCGTACGAAATGTCTTCGACACTGCCGCCATAACCCGCTGAAACACGCGTCGTCCAAGGCAACAGCGTAATAGATAATTTGTATTATAGTATATTATAGTATATTATTTAATGTAATTTAATTATTTTACTTTACTTTAATTATTTAATTTAATTTAATTTTTATCTTTTTTTATGTTAGTTCATTTCATTTTATGTTATTAGTAAAAACACTTAATAAATACTACTTAGTTTATTTTAATATTAAAAAATTAATAAAAACATATAAATACATGCAAGGCCCATAAATATTGCAATTGAAGAATTCTGACAGAAATTCTGTTAGGAATTCCGTTGAAAATAGCTAATATAACAAATGCACAAAATAAGCATAAAGGAAATCAAATTGAAACAATTATTAGATGCTATACACTAATAGAAGCTACAATTATACAAAATAAATCCACATATTGAATTTCCAATACACTAATATTAATCCTAATGTGCACAACAATTAATCCAAATTTTTAGAATACATTTAATCCCAATTTCATAACACAAATTAATTTCCAATTTCAATAGTAAAGTTCAAATTTCAACAATTTCACCAACAATATATAGATATATCATAATATCTATATATATGCCTTACGATTGGAGGTACGATCAGAGGTGGCAATGGACGGAGATTGCAACGGACAGTGATCGGAGGTGGCAACGGACGATAAGGTGATCGGAGGTGATGTGAGGTCGGAGGGAGAGTGAGAGAGATGAGAGAGCGACAACGGAGGGGGAGTGAGAGCGATGAGAGAGAAAGAGAAATAAAACAACAGAGACGGTGGTTGGGGGAGAAGACGCTGAGATAGGTTTTATAACTTATTTTCGACGGAATATCCGTCGAAATTACTTCTGTCGACATTAGCTTATTATCGACAGAATTTCGGTCGCGAATTCGTAATATTCCGTTGAGATTATATTTGGTCCTAGTGGGAACTTTGGCGCCAACGGAAGGACTACAACGCCGACGGAATTCCGTCGAGCTTACTTTATTTTCGAGATAATTAAATCCGATGCAATATTCCGTCGAGATAAAGGTTATTCCGACGAAAAAATTCCTTTAGAATAATTCCGTCGGCACTAGCTGATTTTCTTATAATGACTGTATGTAGGGTATACCTGAGCTATAACCACCTGCGGGGTACCACATGCATGTCCTTTTGGCACCGAGGCATGATACTTCCGTGACGATGTGATTAGTCCATGGCATCTCCATTTTGTGTGCTCTGATGAGAGTTGGTCATTTGGTGTTTTGTTGTAGGAGCCGTATGTGTCGGCCCCAGTTTTCTATTCTGTTATGTTATGTGGTTTGGTGTTGTTTGTGCCAAACACACTTTTCGATTTTGCATACATCTGGATTGCGCAGTTCGATGTATATTTCTGTTCTGTTTTGTTCTGAATTCGGTATAAAATCACCCCAGTCATTTGATTCAGTCTTTTATGTTATTCAAATTAGTTCAGTTTAGTTGGTTCTGTTATTCATTTTAGTCCTTATTTTCTTACACTCTATATTCGTACTGGGCATTTGATTCATGCTGTATTTTTCTTCCAGCAGGTGATCAGGGGGAGCAGGGGCAAATATGAAGAGAGCTTCCTTTATGTAAATTGTTTAGATATGTTGTATAGGATTTGATATTTTAGTTTCTAAGTATTGTTGTAATACACATATCATGTTTGAGCCAGTTGACAATTATCTATTTAGACTATTCAGTTGCATATTAAAATTTTGGATATTTATTTGTTAGTTATATTGTGTGTTGTGCGTAACTTTCCTTCTCACTTCAGGAAGAGGGTGTTACATAGAGGATAGAAGAGCTGTTACTTGAGGAAATGGAAAAGCAAAAATTGAATTTACAAAACTATATATTCAACCCCTATGGTCCCTCCATGACTACCTGACTTCTAAGGACAAGCAAGCATCTTCATTATTAATCTGTCAACCACATATATTACAAGTAATCCATGACAGTTGTTTTGAAAAAGCATTTTCATTGAACAGAATGGTTCCTAGTCTTAAGAAAATATGTTGTCTTGAAACTGCATGCAAGTGTAGTCTGTATACGAACTTTTGTATATTCTAGTATGATTTGAAGGCATAAGCTCGTGAAATTAGTATAAATGGACTTGCATGGGTAGTCTGAAAGCCTAGTATGGCTGTGTTTGTTTTCAGAAATAATATCTCGAAGTTAATGTCACTGACAATTTTCTTCCAAATTTAACTGAGAATATACTATCAATCTTTATATCTCGTTTTACCTCCCTTCTCATCTTTCTTACGTTTAGTCTTCGTTCTATCTTAGCTATTCTTTTAGCTAAATAAAATGTATTCAATCTTTAGTCCGCACCTACCATATAGAGAAAAACCTTCTTTGTTCTTTTATCTATAATTTAATCATCGATTTATTAAGCCCCAAAATTCATTCAAATTGAATAACTGTATGGGGCAGATGCCACATGAGTATCTCATTGCCTGCAGTAAGTCATTTGCAGCTCAGATGAGTAGTAAAGCTTCTTCCATATGATTTGAATGCACTTTACGTTCCATGCTTATTCCTGATTTTCATCATTTTTTTTTTACATTTGTTGATATGATTGTTTAAAATAAATAAATATAAAAAGAAGAAGAATAAAACATAGGTAAAAGAACTACGCTGTACGTGAATCAGCGCGTGTGCTCATATTTAAGATAGAAGTTAATAGTTACTAAGGAAGTAAAACTAATCCTGATGAGAAAGACGACAATATAAATTTGTGAGAATAAAGGCATTCGGTTTTAATTTTGTTTACTGTAACGGTCGAAGGAGTCAGATGGGAAAACAAAATTCCAAGTACGTTCATCAAAAGAATTGTCCACTAAAATGCATCCATGAGGAGGTAAAGTCATCTTTGTAACAAGCTTTTGCCAAATACAACAGATAAATTAATGTTGAGATTAACCAATGCAGAAAGAAGAGAACTTACGTCCCAACAAGCTTCCCTGGCACCCACCATTGCCCAGAATTGAATATGAGAATATCTGAATCAATCCACTCTTTACTAATATCGTCCAACTTATCCAATTTAAGTGCCGACCTCACCATTTTTGGTCCACGTTCTGTAAAACTCAATTGTGAAATTAAAGGAACTGAGCCGGACACCTAAAAATCTAATTTGTTTCGTAATTTTGTTCCCATCGACTTCGTAAACACTTCTCTTATCCTCCACCCCAGTCATGAGCAATCATATCAAAGACTCTCACTGTGTTCTGCTCATTGAATCACCAACAAAAACAACTCTTTTGCTTTGAAACATTTCTAAAATACTCCACCCATTGAATCTTGGAATTTCACAACTCTTATGTTTCCACCTCCACTTAAGATAATCTTTATCGATCCGACCATTGGCCAAGCAATTGAATCCCTGCTCTACAAAAGGGCATTCCTAAGCATTGTACAATGGATAACCATCATCCACTACCCAACTTCCATCAAAAACATCACAATTGCCTGGTGAACGATCAAAGGGGGATACACCATATCCATGAAAAGCCTGAGTAAGGTTGAGCCGTACAGAGAAATACGCGCCACAGGCTACAGAAAAGGAAACCGCTGATCCAATTACAACAAGCACGTGAAACCATCTCGACATCCAGCTCGTCTTAGTAACTCTTGGACTACCAAAACTATCATTTGTCCGAGTAACTTTCGGACTACCGATAATTGAAGCCCTCCTAAAGGATACACTTCTACTAAAACCCTTCATCATCTCAATCACTCGTGCTGATAAGGAGGGACGAAGCCGCATACAAGGTTACGAGGTCAATTGACCCCACTGGATTTTTTTTATTTATTTAATAATATATGACAAAATTTAAAAATTTTAAATGTTATATATAAATTGACCTTATTGAAATTTTATAAAATTTTTAATATAAGAGGTCAAATTAAAAATTTATAATCTTCTCACTTAAATTTCAATCTCATTGAATTCCTATCAACTAATTAATAATTTATTTTATATTATTTTTTGAAGGAATTAATTATTTATATATAATTTATCTTTAGAAAAATTCTATTAGGGGTCGATAAGGTGTATATATACATACATATAAATATATATAGAGTTAACAATTATTATATTATCATTATAATGAAATATATATTTTATATATGCAACTCAAAATATAAAATTATTCAAAAAAAATTGACTCAAGGTGTTGCCGTTGAACTTTCACTGAATTATTTATAGTTTTATAATAATTTTGAAACCATTGAATATAATTCCTGCTTTGTAGCTGCTGATAAGATTCAACAAAACCCCTCCCAATAATGTAATGATGGTCACCATAGGTCAACCAATGAACCCAATCCTTGTAAACTTTCAAAGTCATCAATCAAAGAACAAAACAAGATATTACCAACCCAATGGCCAGTACCCAACGAGATTCAGTTAAAAATCACAAATGCATGAAGCTTGAAGACAGCCATTTCAAATCATTAAAACTACACCTTACACAAATTCCAAGAGTGAAAATATCTAAAGATCCAAACAATCCCAATATGGCTATATCTAATCCAAGAACTCAGTACTCAAGAATTCAAGCTCATAGTCCTTAGACCACGTTTAAATCTCAACCCGGTTCAATAATGATTGAGAACTCAAATGGGTATGCACAAATGCTGAAGAAAACGAACCCAAATGCAAAAATAAATCAGTAGGTTCCAATGATTTGGGATGAATTTAAGGAAGAAAATGATTGAATGAAATAGGAACAGAAATAGTTACCAAATGATGAAACTGATTCAATGAACCAACCCAAATTTGTTAAAATTTCAGAGATATTGCAGCCTGCGAATCCCCTATGTGGGAGTGAGAGATTTGAAGCGTGTTAGAAATGGAAGTCTGAAATAAAGAAGAAAGAGCCGTTGCAAATTAATTCAAACAGAACGCAGCGTTTAGTCGAATAGTTTTAGCAGGTCACTTGAAGTATTAAAACGTAGCGTTTGATTTAATGAATTTGTTGAGAGGTTAGGCCTTTTAAACGTGAGGAACACGTGTAAAGATGTTAGTGGATCAGGTGGTTAGAGTTGTTAGTCCAGCTGAGTATATAATCCAGTTGTTGTAATGAATTCTGCATCGAAAAATCTATGAAATTCTAAATTTGCTTTGCTTTCATTTTAGTCTAGTTATCTTAGTCGTAACAGAAGTGGTATCAGAGCGCCTCCTGGGCTAATCATGGCAGAAACGTCTGCTAGAGCCAGTCTACAGAAACATGAGAAGGAGCTTAAATCCTTGGAAAATCGGATGGATCAGATGCAGGAGAAGATGATGAAGAATCACGAGCAAACAGCAGCACAATTCGGAGTTATTGGAGACCAGATCTGTCAGATGAATCAAAAGCTGCACAATACCAGTGAAGAACTAACCCAGAAAATCACTAAGGCACTGGGAATCTTTCAGAAGTTAGCAAAGGAGCATTCAACCGCATCAGAGAAACTTCCAACATCTGAGGTACAACAGCCTTCCTCTACACTTCCTGTAATTATTATTCCCTCGGAGTTCCCACAACCACCATCCCCAGTCATAACTCCTGCCCCCACACTACAATTTGGAACAACCACCACCACCATCTTCCCTACTACCAGTGTGAATTCTCCTCCTAAACCAGGAAATGGTATTCCGAGCTTGTATGGTATGCCTCCTACTACATACATATCAACCACTTCGACAGCTCAAACATCTGAAATCTCACATAGAAATCTAGCTGTGACTGTACCGAACCACACCGCAAACAGGATCCCACCTTATACCACCTCTATGTTGCCTTGGCAATCATATTCAGAGACGCCAGGGAATCTGGGAACCAGTGGTCCAATAATAACTAATTTACTCAATCCCCCATATTCTAGTTCAATTCAACCGAATAACCCAGGTTTCAGCTTACCATATAGCCAATCAACACCCCAAATTCCGACTCACACTAACAGTTATGGCCATTCCAACCTCAATACCATGTATCCTGCGGCAGTACACCATTCCCCAGGGGTAACTCAAAATCCTTACACAGCAACCAACTACCCTGCTCACCAATACTCACCTAATTACCAGGGAACCCAAACCTTGCAACAATACCCAGAAGGAAGTCAAACTGGAAACTCCTGCCTACCATTTTCAATGCCCAAGCTGGACTTCCCACATTTTGATGGCAAGGACCCCAGAGGTTGGCTAAAAAAATGTGAAATTTTTTTCCAGCTTCACCCTATGTTAGACCCCAGGTCTAAGGTGTTATACGCTGCTCTGTATCTAGATAATGAGGTTGATATTTGGTACCAATCCCCGCAAGATGAGAGACCTTGGTTAGTGTGGGATGAATTCGCTTATCATGTATGCCATCGATTTGCAAAAGGGGGTCATGAGAACATCACAAGTCAATTTAACAAGTTGATACAAAGAGGAAAGGTAGATGACTTCATTCAGAGATTTGAAGAATTGAAAGGATACATAATGTCTCAGAATAAGGGGTGGACTGAAGAATACTTGATAGAGAGTTTTCTTAGTGGACTGAAGGAGGAGATTGCTAATGCCCTATATATTGTCAAACCTCAAACTCTTAGGGAAGCTATTAACCAGGCTCGAAGGCAGGAAGTATACTTAGAATCTCTGGATAAAAGATCACAGGCATCATCTAAGATTACAGGGGGTAACCATCTACAAGGGAAGAAAACAAACTATACCACCAACAGGGAGCATAATTCACTGTCTAAGGGGGGAGCAGGGCAAAGAACCTTTCCAATCAAAAGGTTGACAGCAGCGGAAATGGCAGAAAGGAGGAACAAATGACTCTGCTACCATTGTGATGAGGTATATACAATGGGGCATAAATGCAAACAGAGACACATATTCATAGTAATTACTGAGGAAGAAGAAAAAATTTGTACAGAAGAGCAAGACCATGAACTGGTAGTCATTATGCAGCAAGAAGAGGGAGAATTATTGCAAATTGAAGACAATTGTGGAGTATCACTGCATGCTATCTCTGGAACTAATGGGGTACATACTATAAAACTAAAGGGGCAAGTGAAAAGCAAGCTTATCAACACGTTATTGGATAGTGGATCAACTCATAATTTTATTTCTCAAACTATGGTGAAGAAACTACAACTTCCAACTGAACCTTGTTCTCCGATGAAGGTTACTGTGGCTAATGGGGAGGCTATTAAGTGTGACAGAAAAATTAGCCAGTTTAGGTGGCAGTTAGCACAAGGAGAGTTCCAGACAACTATGTATGTGATTCTCTTAGGAGGTTATGATGCAGTATTGGGGGTACAATGGATGCAATCAGTAAGCCCAATCAGCTTAGATTTTGAAAAAAGGGAAGTTATTGTACACTGAAAGGGAAACAGAGTTAAGTTAGGTGATCAAGGGGACTCAAAGCAATACTATTCCTTGCAAGTGACAGATAAATTCAAGTGGAAACCAAAAGAGGAAACTTACTTCTTGGTCCAGCTAACAGCCATGGAGCAGACTTCAGAAGCAGCCACTAAAGTTCCAGAAATGATTCAGCAGCTGGTGAATGACTATGCTGACCTATTCCAGGAACCACAAGGATTGCCTCCTGCAAGATTACAAGATCATTACATACCAATTACACCTGGTAGCGGTCCTGTTAATTCAAATCCATACAGGTATCCCTATATACAGAAGACTGAAATTGAAAGAATGGTGAAAGAGATGTTAGAGAGTGGCATTATAAAGCACAGCACATCTCCCTATGCTTCCCCAATTTTGTTGGTTAAAAAAAAGGACAACACATGGAGGTTTTGTGTTGATTACAGGGCGCTGAATAAGATAACTGTAAAGAACAAGTTTCCAATACCTATAATAGAAGAATTATTGGATGAACTCAAGGGGAGCAAGTTCTATACTAAGCTGGACTTGAGAAGTGGTTATCACCAGATTAGAGTGAAAGCTGAAGACATACATAAGACTGCCTTTCAAACACATCAAGGACACTATGAATTCCTAGTTATGCCATTTGGGTTGACTAATGCCCTTGCCACATTTCAATGTTTAATGAATGAGGTATTTGCTCCATACTTGAGAAAGTTTGTATTGGTCTTTTTTGATGATATCTTGATACCCCTCATTGGAAGCTCATAAAGCACACTTGCAGCAAGTATTTGACATTTTTAGAAGACACAAATTCTATGTAAAGAAGACCAAATGTAATTTTGCTCAACCACAAGTGGAATATTTGGGGCATGTCATCAGTGAACAAGGTGTTGCTGCTGATAAACAAAAGGTGGCTGCTATGATGCAATGGCCAAGGCCTCAATCAATTAAATCTCTAAGGGGATTTTTAGGTCTCACTGGCTACTATAGGAGGTTCGTGCAACATTATGGAATAATCAGCAAACTCTTAACTGATTTGCTTAAAAAGGGAGCCTTCAGTTGGAATGAGAAGGCTGATTATGCATTTCAGCAGCTAAAAATAGCATTATCTACTACATCAGTGCTGGCAATGCCTGATTTTTCTAAAACTTTTGTAGTAGAAACAGATGCTTGTTATACGGGTGTGGGCGCAGTGATAATGCAAGAAGGGAGACCTTTGGCATTCTTGAGTAAGGCTTTGTCTGCAAAACACCTAGGCCTCTCAACTTATGAGAAAGAATTATTAGCAATTATCATGGCAGTTCAGAAACGGAGAACCTATTTACTAGGTCAGCAATTCATCATTAAAACTGACCATGAGGCCCTAAAATACTTTCTGGAACAGAAACTTACCACCTTGATACAGCAGAAATGGGTCTAAAAAATGTTGGGATTTGATTATACTATACAATATAAGAAAGGCAAGGAGAACCTAGCAGCAGATGCACTGTCCAGAAGTCAAGAATTGGAGAGCAGTTGTTCAGTAGTACAGACTGCCCTTCCTAGTTGGGTAACTGAGGTGAACGCTAGCCTGGAGGGTGACCAAACTGCTCAAGACATATTGGCCCAACTCCTAATAGATCCCAATGGCAGTGTTGGTTACAAGGTGCAAGATGGAATACTCAGAAAAGAGGGAAAGATTTATGTAGGAACTACTGGAAGCTTAAGACAAAGACTCCTGGAGCAAATTCATGGCAGCCCGGAAGGGGGACATTCAGGTATGACAACATCAATACAAAGGGCTGAGTTACTTTTTTATTGGCCTACATTAAGGAAGGACTTAACAGCATTAGTTGCAAGCTGTGAGGTATGTCAGATAAGCAAAGGAGAACATGTTCCCAGTCCTGGACTTCTGCAGCCCATTCCTATTCCTAGTCAGGCATGGGAAACTATAACTATGGATTTTGTGGAAGGATTGCCTAGGTCGGATGGGAAGGATGCAATTCTAGTAGTGGTGGACAAACTGACTAAGGGGTGTCATCTCATAGCCCTGTCACACCCTTTTACAGCAGCTCAAGTGGTGCTGGATTCAGTGGTCAAATTGCATGGGCCACCAAAAACCATCATCACTGATAGAGACAAAATTTTTGTAAGCAATTTCTGGAGGGAGTTATTCAGGGCAATGGGAACACAAGTTAAATTAAGCACTTCATACCACCCACAAACTGATGGCCAAACTGAGATAGTGAACTAGTGTATTGAGATGTATCTCAGATGTATGACTAGTCACAAGCCTGCACAGTGGAATAAGTGGTTGCCTATGGCAGAATGGTGGTACAATACCTCCTTCCACACAGCAGTAGGAATGACTCCCTATAAGGCCCTTTATGGAGTTAATCCACCTATCATCAACTACCATCAAGGAAGAGCAGACAACAATCCTATGGTAGCAGAGTTTGTGAAAGAAAGGGAAATAACCCAACAATTGCTCAAGGAGAACTTACTCAAATCTCAGGAGAGAATGAAGCTATATGCTGATAAGAAAGAAGTGAAAGAGAATTCCAGGAAGGAGATGAAGTGTATCTTAAACTACAGCCATATCGACAGATGACAGTAGCGCAGAGAAAGAACTTCAAATTGTCCGCAAAATACTATGGTCCATACACTGTGGTGCAAAGAATTGGAAAAGTTGCATACAAATTACAGTTACCCCAAAATGCAAAAATACATAATGTCTTCCATGTTTCGCAGCTTAAAAAGAAAATTGGAGAGAAGAAGGTGGTTTAATCAGAGTTACCACTAACCAGTAATTCAGGGGAGTTAAAGCCAATACCTGTGGCAATTTTGGATCGACGTTTGGTAAAAAGGGGGCAAAGACCAGTGACTATGGTTCTGATCCAATGGCCGCACAGCATTCCGGAAGATGCAACATGGGAAGAATGGAGCAAGATTAGTACACTATATCCTGAATTTGATCCTTGGGGACAAGGATCTCTTCAAGCAGTGGAGAATTGTTAGAAATGGAAATCTGAAATAAAGAAGAAAGAGCTGTTGCAAATTAATTCAAACAGAACGCAGCGTTTTGTCGGATAGTTTTAGCAGGTCACTTGAAGTATTAAAACGCAGCGTTTGATTTAATGAATCTGTTGAGAGGTTAGGCCTTTTAAACGTGAGGAACACGTGTAAAGATGTTAGTGGATCAGGTGGTTAGAGTTGTTAGTCCAGCTGAGTATATAATCCAGCTGTTGTAATGAATTCTGCATCGAAAAATCTATGAAATTCTAAATTTGCTTTGCTTTCATTTTAGTCTAGTTATCTTAGTCGTAACAAAGCGGACAAGATCGGAGTTGATTCAAAGCAGCACCTGAAATAAGAAACCTGAAAGAAGGCTCTACATGTTTGTAGTATGCACACCAAGACTCCTTTGGTACGAGAAATTATTGGATGGACCGAGACCGGGACCGGAGCAATCGCTTGTTCTTTCCTCTCACAATACTGTGAAATTCACAAGGGACCACTACTTATGACCCTATAATATTATAAAAGGGAAGAATAAACTATAACTTTATTTTTAATGCATCAAATAATTTCTTCCTTTAATACAGAAGGTTAAATTTCTCCCAATGAGGGTGGGGGATTACAAATATAATAATAAAATATAACATCAAATATAACATTAATTTTAATTATTAAAAAATAAAATTTGATAAATTTTTTTATATCAACTCTTATTTTTTAATAATTAAAATAAATATAATATTTAATGTTATGTTTAATTTTTGAGTACGTAGTGTTATCCAAAAAAAAGATGTTGCAGTATGTATATGCCATACAATTTTATTGCTAGTTGGAACTTGGAACATTTGGTAATAAATGATGGTGGATCTAAAATAAAAAATTAATAAATAAAAATTCCTTTTATATATATATATATATATATATATTCTATTACTCCACGTCTCCACTTAATAATGGAAGATGATGCATATTGTAAATGTTTTCTCCACAATCTGTCATCTATCAATAAAAAATAGAGCAAAATAAATTGTAAAAAGTTAGAGGCAATGATGTATTCCTGCATAATTTCTTTGATCTCTTGTATTAGTTGCCAACTAAAATATATTTTCCCTTTACTTTTACAACCAATAAACCTTTTTTTCTTGCCCTCATCATGTGAGTCTTTACTTTTAAAAAGGCAGCATTTTGACTTTCTAAAATAATTTATTTTAAAATTTATAATTAATGTGATTTATGTATATTTTTCTTTTTAAACATGAGAAAAAATATTTATATATATTTCTTAAAAACAATAAACTTTGTCTGTTATAATATTTTCTCTGTTTCACAAAAAGTCTCATTTTCTCAAAAACGAGTTATTTCACAAAAAAAATAAAAAATAAAAAATAAAAAATCTTATTTGTCAAATTTATGTTTCACAAAAAGAGCTATCATTTTGTTTATAGTAAAAAAAAGACGCAATGTCTGTAAGTTTGATATTATAATTTTATTATCATGTCATCATTACTAAATAAATAATTTATTATGTTTAAAAAATATATAGAACAAAAATATATCATTAATCTTTGTAAAATTTTATAAATAAGAATGTTTTTGTAAGGATAAAGGGTGTACCTTTTTACAATTTATGATAATTACATTTGTATTAATTAAAATGAAATAAATTACATATTTAAAATTTTGTAGATTATCTTCAAATATCAAAATGAAATTCACTTTGTGGAAATAAGGTATAACTCCAACGTAGAAAAAAGAATGTCAATATCAAGACTTGTACTAAGATTTGGACACATCAAACATGAAAGCACACCCTCGTCTGTTAAAGTAGGTACATAAAACTGAATATGATTACAAGAAGAGCCCAATCCGATACTCTTCAAACACTTTTACCCGCATAATTTGCTCTTTTTATTGAACATGAGCTTATGCTTTTAATATATATATATATATATATAAAATTTAAAGATGAAGTACAGGTATTATAATTTCTTACAATCAAAATACATAATTACAGTAATATGAAGTGTATTAAGGAATCAAGCATGGAAAAGTCATACTGATGGGGAGCTTAATTCAGAATTATAGAAGACTTCTTCGTGTGCCTTAAAATACAAAGATTTCGGAGATAAATAAATTCATGATCAGATTTTCTTTGTAACATCCTTACTCCTTAGTATAATGTTTAATCGATTTTGGCTCGACAAGTCTATATGCACAATATTCAAACAAAAAATTAAACAGTACATTTATTTTAATTATTAAAAAATAGAGTATGACACAGACATGACCCACTTTTTAATAATTAAATTGAATATAATATTTGGATATTGTGTACTTATATTTATTCTTTTGGCTTGCTTTAGGTTATCATTGTACTAACAAAAGAAAAAAAAGTAATTAAGCTTAGGTAAAACATGTCTTATATTCCTTATACATGTAAAGAGCGATCCATAACACATAGTAGCAATGAGACTTTATGTGATTACTAAATTTCAAACAGTTCATTTTAAGATTTGATGATCACGACTTAAAAATATAATTATTTTATTTTAATACTGTCACAATTTAAAAATATAACTCACCTGCTACACCATAGTGCTTTGAAAGTAGAGTTGTCTACCATAAAAAAAAATGTTGCAGCGGTTCTGTGTATTTTTAAATTGTAACTATCAATCACGATTTTTAAAATAAATACTTTTTATATATGTATAATAAATATAAAAAAAATTGAATTTATGAGATGAAAATCGTCTCAAATCTTACCAGGCAGCAGCCACAATTGAAAAAAGGGGAATGATATCTCCTAAATAGCTGTACACGCTAACAAATTTTTTGCCATGTGTACGTGATTAATATAACAGTTTCAAGTCCTTTTCAAGAAGAGATATTCCAGCAAATAGAGAAATTTTCTTATTAAGCAATTAACTAATTCTTCAATTTTGAACAAGTCTACGTACGTAATATTTAAATATAAAATTAAATATTATACTTATTTTAATCATTAAAAAATAAAATATAATACGAATTTTAATATCATATATCACTTTTTAATAGTTAAAAAAGTTATAGTGTTTGAATATTGTGCAGTCATACTTATAGGTCAATTTTTGTAATAATGCAGTAGTTACTAGTTAGGAATGTGTCCGCTCGTTACCAATTAAATTCAGTATGACCCATGTTTATATCAAGTCGATCACCCATTTTGGTGGAGTAATTATTCAGTAGTCCTGAGACACCTGTCACGTGGTGCTCCACACCATTTATGTTCTGACATTTCAGTACTTAAAGTAAAATGACCAACTTTAAGTATTGAAATGTCAGCACATGAATAGTGCGGGACACCACGTGACAAGTGTCCCAAGAGCATCTAATAATTTTTCCTTTTGGTGGGTGCAAAATATATTCTTCTTCTATATTTGGTCCCCGCCCCCCCTGCAGGTATATATATATATACAAAACAGATCACATGCATACCCTTTAAGTTACAAAACCCCTTAATTTACATACCCCACCCAGGCCCACTTGTGCCACTCCAAAAATAAGCTTGTTCAACTCCAAAAAAAGTGCACACCACTTTTTTCTCTCTCCTCACATCTGAAAGCTTGCCTTTCCATATAAAGAAAATACGTCATTTCTTTCTCTCTCCTCACATCTGAAAAAAAAAAACGAATTCGGATTTTGGCATCCCGTCTTCGCGATCTAACAGACTTCGATTGGGTAAGAATAAATTAATTTTCAAAAAGAATTTCATTTTTTTATTGGGTAAATCTTGGCTGTTTGCACTTTGTTTTAACATATGAGAATTTTGAAATGCATTGATCTTACTTATATGAATAATGAGAACAATCACTGATGATAATGTTATTGTTCAATTCAGAGATTTTGGAAGGGTAAGAATTAATTAGGTTTCAGAAAGGATTTCATCTTTTGATTGGATAAATCTTGGCATTTTTTTTTATGTTGATTTCAAATTATTAAAATGGAAGTGTGAGTATTGCTAGAATTTAATGAAAATTGTTGCATTTTGTGCATTTAGATGATTATTACAAGCCTAAAATACCGTGCATTTGGCTGTTTTGATTTTCTTTCGATTTGAATTTTTGTTACTTTGTTGTTTTTTGCTGTCATTTTCTTGCAATACATTGACGTTTAAATATTTTGTAAGGTCACAAAGCAGTAGTTTGCATTGATTTTACTTACATTGAACTTTTGGTCTTCAAAAAGGATTTCCCGCATTTGGGTAAATCTTGGGTTTTTTTTTAGGTTGATTTCAAATTGTTAAAATGTAAGTGTGAGTATTGCTGGAATTTAACAAAAAATTACACTTCTTTAGTTCTTGTTATTAAATTGGTTGTGCGCATACATTGTTTTCAGGTTTATTAAAAATGGATGACATGAACAATGAAATAGGGAGTTGTGGGGATAATGTAGAAATGGAAGAAGACTACATATACAATATAGAAATAGAAATGGAGAGCGGTGATTTAAGTACAAAGGTGTTGGATGTGAACAATGCTAAAAATTTTGTCTACTATCCTTAAGTAGCCAATGAGTTTATGCCTAAGCTAGGTCAAGAATTTCAAACATTAGATGATGTTCACACTTTTTATAATACATATGCAATGAATGCTGGTTTTAGAGTGCGAAAATGGAATGAGAAAAAAAGGGTGGGAAGTAATGAGATTTGTAAGAAAGAATATGTGTGTTATAAGCAAGGAAATGACAAACTATTAGCCGAAGTGGATGTAAAAAGAAAACGTAGATCTGCAAGAGGAGGTTATAGTGTAAGAATTGTAGTGGTAAAAAGAAATGACTTATACGTAGTTACTATAATGGAAGAGGGCCATTGTCACTCATTGTCAACCCCACATAAGAGGTATCTTTTACAATCGCACCGTAATGTATTAACTGCCCAAAAATCTTTGAGTCAACAACTTGACATGGTGAATATACCATAATGCCAACAATATAAATTTCTTGCAGTGCAGGCGGGAGGGTTTGAAAATATTGGTTGCACGCAACGAGATTGTATAACTTTGAAAAAGACGAGCATAATGAGTTGAAGGGCCATGATGGCGATATGTTGAATGAGTACTTGAAGTTAGAACAACAAAAGAATCATTCATTCACTTTCACGATTGACATAGACAATAAAAAGAGGATTACTTGTTGTTTTTGGGCTGATGCAACTTCTAGACGGCATTCGGGGGTTAATAACCACAGTCAAACTACTGTATTTGGTTATGCTTTCTTAAGTGATGAGACCACAATCACTTTTGTTTGGCTTTTCAAGTATTTTTTGGAAGCAATGCCAAGTGATGCACTTAAGATGATTATCACCGATCAGGATCTGGCTATGACAAATGATATTTCACAGATCCTCCCTAATACATTTCATAGATATTGTAGTGGGCACATTTTGACCAAATTTTCAGAGAAGATTGACTCAGTAAAATTTAGTACTTATTATAAAGAGTTTTCAGATTGCATTTGGAATTCGGAGACTGTGGAAGAGTTTGACTCCATTTGGGTGGAGCTGGTGGAGAAAAGTGGATTGAATGATAATAAATGGCTACAGTCAATGTATGACATCTGTTCTAGATGAGTATCCACACATGTGAATCATGTTTTCTTAGCCGGCATGTCAAGTAGCCAGCGAGCGGAAAGTTCTCATTCATTTTTTAAAAATTTATTTCTAAAAGGAATCCTTTAGTGGATTTTATGATTCAATTTGGTCGGGGCCTTCAGCATCAACGACATGTAGAGTTTGTTTCGGATAACAAAGATTTGATTGAGAGGCCGGAAATGAAAATTTGCCAGAACTTCTTATTTCAAATGGTTGACATTTATACACACTCTATATATTATAAATTTGAAGATGAGTTGTGTGAAAGCTTGAATTATAGATTTAAACTTTTAAAGGAGGATGTCAACTACTGTGTATATAAGATTTACCGAACGAATGTCAACAAATATAAAGTAAGAGAAATTCATTATGACAAATCTTTGGATTATGAAACATGCACTTGCAAAAAGTTTGAAAGTTCGGGAATCCTATGTCGGCATGTGATAGCTTACTTGAATAAGTATGATGATCTTGACAAATTGCCTACAAAATACATTTTAAAGAGGTGGACAAAGACAGCAAAATCAAGTGGTGTAGTTGATGATAATGGTATGGCGATAAAAGATGACAAACCATATTTACTTTTGCGGAATCAACTGATTCAACATTCTTTAGATTTGATTGATAGGGTTCTCATAAATGAAGAAGCCACAAATGTTTTGAAAGAATGTTTAGGTAATATTGATGAAAAGATCAATCAAATTATTAGGAAGAAAGGCTCCGAAAATAAAATAAAATGGAGTGTGGTGGATTAAGTGTATCCAAGTCAGTTAGCATGACTTCTACTTATGAACATAGTTACATTGAGCCGAGCCAAGTGCGAGCAAAAGGGTGTGGCAAAAGGCTAAAGGGTGGCAAAGAAAGGGATTTAGGAAAAACAAAAAATCCAAAGGGTAAACGTTGTTATGGATGTGACAAAGTTGGTGTGACACACGATAAAAGAAATTGTCCGATGCTTAATAATCGGTAAACAAGTTTACTTATTTTGACTTTGTTATTTGTTTAAAATTGACTGTGCTATTTGTTTGAAATTGACTAAGTTATTTGTTTAAATGTAGAACTGGAGCATTAAATGATGATGCTATTCCGGATCCAAGTGTAGATGATGATACTAATTCATCCACAGGTGTAATTGAGATTTTTATAACAATACTTGTATATCTATAATTTTGTATTAATTAACCATTATAATTGCACTAATCATGGGAATGACTTGGGATGCTTCAGAATTTCAGAATTGCAGTTTAAATGGGAGTGACTTGTGTATTATTTTTAATCGTGTAATGGAGACTTGTAATATGGTATCTGGTTGAGTTCAATCTCACCCTTATGATTAATAGATCAATCAATCAAATAAATAATTAAAACCGATTATCATGAATAGTTTTATATAAGGAAGGATAAATAGTATTACTGAATTGATTTAAATATTAATCGTAATTGGGTTTGAAATCCCCTAGAACTGAATAAGAAACCTTAGCCTGACATGTTCTCAATTTTGTCTTCAAATCTTGATCTCTTATCTCTCCTCTATGTTAATCTCCTCTAAAAGATACGTGTTAACATGTATTTATAGGTTACATAACAAATTCGTAGCATTAGAAGAAAATACAATCCAATTTGGAGTCAAAAACGTGTCCAAAAAAAGTCTTGACTAACCTTGGGTGTCTAAACGCCATCTCCTTTGTTATTCTGGGCATCTAGACGCTAATGCACATCTGAGCATTCTGCAATAGGGCGTCTAGATGCCGGTTTTCTTTACTATTTGGGCATCTAGATGCCAGTGCACATCTGAGCATTCTGCAATAAGGTGTTTAGACGCCGGTTTCCTTCACTATTTGGGCGTCTAGACATCAGTTCATTTTTTGGTCCGACATTTGTTTAAAAAATGATTATAACTTCTTCATACGAACTCTAATTGAGATAGTTCAAGATGTTCTAGAAAGTTGAGAAGTGGATCTATAACTTTCATATTTTAGGAATTGACAAATTATGCTCGGATAAAGGTCAAAATCAGGTCTAAAGTGACAGCTAGGTAAATCTGCAAACTAAAAATTCAAATATAGCAATTCTAAACTTCAATCCACCTAGTTGTGTGTTAAAAAAGCATTTTATATGCTTGTTTTGCCACCTCTTTCCTTAATTACATTCATCTGGATGGATTTGAATATATCAAGCATAGAAAAATGGGCCCATTCCACTCCCTCACATGGTCAGTATATTCACTCACAGACAATTGATGGTAGAATAAGATGAAAAATAAGGGAAAACCACCTTTATTACATTCAACAATTTCATTACAAAGTAACTACAACAAAACCACAACAAGAAAGCTAAAACAAACACACAGTACACCAGTATTTTCTTCACTCCTGCGTTGTTCAATTTCATCTCCTCAATTTTTGCCACCATCTCTTGATTTTTCTTTTCTACAATATCTTTGTCGTTTCTGGTGTTGACAATATCAATAGTCAACTCGTCAACCCTCTTTTTCAAAACTTCTATTTTAGACTTTAATTCATTATTTTCACGATAATACTGAGCAATTCTTAAGCGGGTGACATTGCTGGATCAATCCATTCAAACGAGTCACATGGTATTCTTTTATAATTTGTGTAACCAACAAATTGTCTCCCGGGATTTGTTTTGGTCCATGAAACCTTCACAGGTGAAAGAACTCCACATTTGCAATTGCGTGAAGAGCTCCCTGATGAATTAGTGCTCATGACTTGGGGGGGGGGGGGGGGGGGGAATGACTAGCTGAAGTGGAAGGAAAATATTTAGATAAAAGTATTATAAATTAGACAGTTGAGATTCAAGGATTACAAATTAGACAATTGGATTTTTGTGAATTCATGTGGGATGTTGGAAGCTTTATTATTATGCATGCTGGAAAATTAGTGGAAATTTTTAGCTACCAAAACTGGGTGTTGAATATCATTTATTCATCCACAACTAAAAATGAAAAGAATAACAACTAACTAAAATTGTAATCTTCCCTGTCTGTCTTGTAAATTTACAGTATTAATTACACAACTAGAGGCATGCATCTATATTGCACCAATATGTCTGACATGATATCTATTTTTTCTTTATGTACATAAAATTCTTGTCCTTGTATGATTTTTTTTAGGTCTTGCAGTTGAATTAGTTAAAATCAACAAATGATCTTTTTTGTGATATGTTGACTCTTTTCCTATTGAAAGATATATTAAAAAGCTTATATGCTGCAGGCATCTACTAAATAGGGAAACATAAAAAGTTCTATAAAACCAACCAAAGCTACCTATACTTCACATGTCAAAGAATCACTTAAAATTATCTCAACGGTGCAAAAGATTTGAGTCGAGTGAAAAGACCATAAACAATTAGAACTTTAGATTGAAGTTGGTTGGGTAATTAAATAACAATGCCTACTATATATTATACTAAACACAATATTCAACAAAACATAGTTTAAATAAAGTTCATGATTCCATCAATTTCATGAAAGTTTCAGTATTTTAGGCTTGTAATAATTACTCAAATACACAAAATGTAGGAAATCCTTTTTGAAGACCAAACTTCAATGTAAGTAAGATCAATGCAAACTACAACTTTGTGACCTTACAAAATATTTAAACTTCAATGTATTGCAAGAAAATGACAACAAAAAACAACAAAGTAACAAAAATTCAAACCGAAAGAAAATCAAAACAGCCAAATGCACGGTATTTTAGGCTTGTAATAATCACCCAAATGCACAAAATGCAGCAATTTTCATTAAATTCCAGCAATACTCACACTTCCATTTTAACAATTTGAAATCAACATAAAAAAAATGCTAAGATTTACCCAATCAAAAGATGAAATCCTTTTTGAAACCTAATTAATTCTTACCCTTCCAAAATCTCTAAATTGAACAATAACATTATCATCGGTGATTGTTCTCATTATTCATATAAGTAAGATTAATGTCTTCCAAAATTCTCATGTGTTAAAACAAAGTGCAAACAACCAAGATTTACCCAATCAAAAAATGAAATCCTTTCTGAAAACTAATTTATTCTTGCCCAATCGAAGTCTGTTAGATCGGGAAGACGGGATGCCCATATCTGGCTTTATTTTATTTATTTTTCAGATGTGAGGAGAGAGAAATAAATGACGTGTTTTCTTTTTATGGAGAGGCACAGGCTTTCAGATGTAAGGAGAGAGAAAAAAGTGGTGTACACTTTTTTTGGAGTTAAACAAGCTTATTTTTGGAGTAGCACAGTGGGCCCAGGTGGGGTATGTAAATTAAGGGGGTTTTGTAACTTAAAAGGGTATGCATGTGATCTGTTCTATATATATATATATATATATATATATATATATATATATATATATATATCAATCATCTTAATTTAGATTAAAAAAGGATGAATGTTTTGATTTGATCATGTATCAGATGATTACATTTCATTTGTTTTTTTTATTTTTTATTTTAATTACATACTCATTTCAAAAGGAAGTGTGTTTTTTCTTGATTGATTTTTTCCTTTTAAAAAAATAATTTAGGAACCAGAAATTTCATTGAGACCTCTATTTGTCTTACAAATTACAAGTGTTTAGATCTTGAAGTCCAATATCTTAACTATAGTAATAATCAACCTTTGAATTCACAACTTGCCTGTAGACACTCAAAATTTGTACTTTTGTACTAACCCTGACAGGAGGGAAAAATCGTCACTTGACCCGACATGCGAAAAGGAAGGTGGACCCCCACCCCAATGACTTACGGTCAAAGCTGTCATAACAAACAATGAGCATCAGGTTACTTAAGGCGAGACAAACAGCTGATCCAGAAGAACCTGATTTGATCACAAAAGACGACTAATGGCCACAGCGCCCCCTGGAAGCCAAGCACAAAGAGCGATTTATACATCAGGTAACAGCCTTTTGAAGTAATGCAGCAAAGAATGATGATTTAAGACTGCGTGACACGAAAATCGAGAAAAGGAAGCCAGACAGTCGCGGATACATCTGCGACCAAAACACGTGGCGCTTTTTGTGGCACGAGGAAACAACACGGCAGCCGAGGTTTGGCGCGGAAGGCCATAGCAGGCAGCCGCAGATGGATCTGCGGCCAGCCGCAGATGCACCTGTGGCTGCCTCCAGGACACTATACAGCGGCCATTTCTACGTCCGAGAGCAAAGGAAAAGAAAATTTTAAGTTTTTAGAGAGAGAGGCAGGCGAGGTAGAGAGAGAAAAAGCTCGGGTGTAGCTTAAACATATTGAGATTTGCATTTACCTTGCCCAAATAGTGAGGTTTTCTTGTGTTCTTGCTAAATAGTGAAATATATAACGATTTTTGAAGCATTGCAAGGTGAAAATGAGCTTTTATTGAAGTTTTATCTTACTTTTTCTTGTGATTTCTTGATGTTGTAGATCTATTAGATTTAATCCATTTATTTTGCTTTAGTAGTTAAATCGATAAATATTCAATTTTTTGTGCTTTATTGGGTGGATCTACTGTAGATCCGAATATATTTGGTGCATTGCGATTTAAATATTTTGGTTTGTGTATGTGGAAGTTAGATCCGATGTAGTCGATATATGTTTTGGATCTATGGATTAGGGATGGTTAGAGAGGATTTATTGCGGATGGAATCTCCTCCTAACCTCCCGATGATATCCTTTTAGTTTATTTTATATAGCTTTTACGTATGTAGCGATCGCAATGCGCCTTTGTTGTAAATATGTAAATTTTGGGCCTTAAAACGACATCGAGTCGAAAGTCGGGTTTAAGGCCCCGTGATAGTAAAGTGTGCGATTGTGGATGCTTGGGGTTATTTGGATGGCTCACATGCCCATGAATAACTCCAACGCCATTTTAATTCTTGAATTTCCCTTTCAACACGGAAAAAGAATTTTGGAATGAAAAAATGAAGATTTTCATAAAATCAATCAAACTAGGATATTAGATCATCCGTAGGCTAAAATAAAATTGTAAGTGTCGGATTAGCTCCATTCCTATTTGGCGAAGGATTTGAAAAAATATGTTTTACAAAATATCATCGGTTTTATTATCGAAACAAAAACAATAAAAATGAACTCTTCGATTAAATCAAATCCTTTGTGCATAGGGTCAACGAGATTTCTGAAGCACTTTCAAAATAAAGTATTCCAACAACATTCATTTAAGCATACACGCACGCGCACGCGCGCGCGCACACACACACACACACACACACACACACACACATGTTTTAGGATTTAAAAGGATAGGAAAACATCGAGATTGCGGTAACCGTGTTTCACGGAAGTCGGGGGGTGCCTAACACCTTGCCCTCGCTTAAGCAAGCCCCCGAACTCTATGAATCTCGGTTTGCGGACCAATTAACTCGGAGTCACACATGAGTCAGCGATTACGAAAACAAAATTCGGATGAGTTGGTACATCCATTTCAAATATACCAACTGGCGACTTTGGTCAACTGGCTCATTATAAAATCGACATTTCGAAACCCCGTCAACACTAAGCCGACTCTTTTCAAAAAGCACATCTTAATCTAAAGGCTAAAATCGGAAAGGGCTTTAATATTATTAAACAACGAAACGACGAAATCCCGGCGTCGACATTGCCTATATATAAAGTGATTTTGTACATTGATTTTAAAAATGTATTCTTACCTTGGAACTTCACCCCAAGAAAAATAAAAAAAATTACACCGCTCAAGTACGGTGAAAATAATCAAATACAAAGTTCAATTACACCACCATGTCAACTTACTGCATAATTTATTTATGTTTTGGGACAGAACACAACAACAAGGTTATACAGCTAAAATTAGAATTATGAAACACGGGGCTTGGTTAATATTACCGATTAACCTCACTTTTCAAATTAGCAGTTTTTTTCAGTATTTTTTGTCGATTGTCAGCCTATTAAGCTAATCTCAAACGATTTCAGTTGCCTGGCATAAATTTTCTTGGCGGCGATTACAGTCTGTTTTCTATGATCAAACTATTCGAAAAAAATCAACAGTCTAACCCTACTACTTCCCTTCCAGTCGCTTAATTCCTCAAATTTTAAATCCCTCTCTCAGGTTCGTCGAACCTTTCAAATTTTTTTATCCTATTAAAGGATTTTTATTTTATCTTATGAATTATTCTCTCCAAAAGATCGAGCTTATCTCATGTCAGTTCAATTATCTCATGAATCTGAATCATTTGTTGAAACCTTCAATCATTCTTGATGGAGAGATGCTATCTAGGAATAAAAAAATATCCAGGAAAAAAATATTAAATATTATAAACAATTATGTAATTTAATGTTCAAAAAAGAAATTAACAAAAGATGTGGTCTCTCTCTTACCATGAGTAAAAGAACCAACATATTTTGGAATGTTCCTTTCCTTATTTTTTTTCCCCTTAAAGAAAGAAACTGTTGAAAAAATGAAACTTTTAAGGTATCAGAACATGAGAGAAATCGTCTTTAGACTATTAAAAAAATAGTTAAAAGTTGATATATTAATATTGCATATACGTTAATATTATCACATATTATTAAAATAAAAATATTAATATGAATATTTTATTAATAAAATATTATAATTTTAATATTGTTTATGTATATACAGCTGCATAAAATTTTAATAAAAAAAAAAGTAAACATTCAAAAAGAGATCTATGTTCTTAATCGGGCCCGGGGAATAGCTCAAGATTAAATAATCCATATAAAAATGCATTCTTTTTGTACCTCCGTACCCTTAGATTAACTTCGGCCCTCGGCATCCTCAAACTAAGTACCGGTCTCATGATTACTATAGTCTGTATAATTCATATCGGAAAACACAAATCCCGACATATATTACTGATAAACACGTAATTTTGTATTTTTTATATTCCCATTTTTATTATTTTATTTGTTTATTTTATTTAATTAATTAGTTTTATTTTGTTTTGCAGGAAATAAAGAAATAAATAAAGTTGAGCTGAAAAAGGATTCTAAAAGCTTCCAAGTTGATTTCTATTTGGACTCCAATATTACCATGTAGAAGTTGAAATCAAGAAGGAAAGAAGAGTCCAAGCTATTTCAAATTAGATTAGGGTTTAGTTTATTTTCTCTATAAATAAGAGTATTATTTTAGAGAGTAGGGGATATCATATTTTATTCTTCTTTTTCTCTCTTTTAGCTTTCGGTAGAATTCATGTAGGAATAGTCAGAGACTTCATGTTGTATTCCATTCATGCACTCACGGTTTGCGAGGAGGGAGTATTACTTTTGTTACTTTATTGCAATTCCTTATTAGTTTAATATTAAAATTCTATTTAATTGTTATTTAATTAGTTTTTTTTCTTCTTCATGCAATTGTTATTATTATTAGTATTAATTTATCATTTCATGGCTAGTTAAATTTCTAATACTTAGGATGAAGATGAAATTAAATATTGCATATTAATTATTTAATTTCGTTCCGATATTAATGTCTAAGTATTTATTCTTTCAATTTACCTTCGTGCATAATTCGTTTTGGTTCTAAATTAATTATGAGATTTTGATAGGTTATTGTTAAGATATGAGTTTTTCATAATTCATGCTTGCTCAATGAAGTTTTGATGAGTTATAGTTAATCCTTAAATTTTCATAATCTATGCTTGTCCATATTAATTATATGAATCATTATTTTTAAGGGAAGGAAAAATAATTAGAAATTAATTAAGGAAATGAAGAATTTAATTATTATGTTAGTATTTAATGGATTCGGATTCCTAGGTAGTTTTTCTCATTAATAGTTTTTGTTATTAATTTAATTTTGCATTAGTTAGTTAATTAATCATCTTCACAATTTTTATTCCTAATTTGTCTGAAATTTAAATTAAGGATACATTGGAAATTAACTAGTCTCTGTGGTTCGACCTGTATTTGCCCGTTCTTCAATTTGATACTGTGCACTTGCAGTTACTAGTTTTTATCACATCAAGTTTTTGGCGCCGTTGCCGGGGACTAGATTTAATTTCTTATTTCTTAATTTTTATTTCTTCGAATTAGTTTTTACCACTAATATTTTTATTTTTATTTTTATTTTCAGGATTATCGAAGCGGATCGAAGGAGTAAAAACTTAAATATTTTGTTGCTGCGCTTTCTTGGTACTTCGTATCTCCATAATTTTTCTTATTTTTTTTATATAAAATTGAAAAAAAAAATAGTAGTTTAGTTTATTATTTTTAGTTTAAAAACTAATTGCCGCATTCATGCATTCACTCACGTAGAGCACATCTTGCTTAGGTTTTTATTTTTTATTTTATTTTTGTTAAATATAAACTGTGGTGATTGCTGGAGGATTGAGGTACGTCAAATTTCTCATTCTTTCATAATTCACATAGTTTTAGGACATTTTATTTGTTTACAGTTTTTATTTTATTTGTTTATTCTTATTTTTAATTTGACTTTAAGGGCACAAACCTTAACAAGATAAGGTGGGGATTTCATCACCCTTCCTTGGCCCACAAACAACCTAACTTTGCATAACCGACTTAATAAAATCAAGTAGACGTTAGCCCCTAAGACTCTCGAGCTCAATTAGGACAAGAAATTCTGAGAGGAGTCTGAATTCCTAATTAATCATATTACTGGTGTCTAGGCAAGTGGTTCAAAAGGTAAACGCCTAAAGGACGCGCGGTTACTCAATTAGTCACCGTACCCACGGAGAGACTCCCGCCGTTCTTACACTTACCTGGCTAGTGGTGTGATTAATTTTGAATTTGGTGGACCTTAAAGAGTAACTTGGAACAGTTAGGAGCTGTCTAGATTTTATTTAGGTTGACCTTAGAAGTAGTTTTTATTTTATTTTATTTTATTTATTCATTTTTGTGTGCTTATTTGTTTACGTGCTTATCTGCTAAGTAGTATATGCAAAAAGTGTGGGTTAGGGATAAAACATCTCGGTTAGTGAGAAGAATTGATTTTTCAGATTTCACTTTAAAAGACATCACTTCTACAAACATGGAAGTTGCACAAACTGTTTCTTTAAGGGACCGATGTTATCCTTCTCGCTCTGCCCACCCTTCATGCATCAGTCTACCACCAGTAAATGGTAATAATTTTGAACTAAAACCGCACTTTATAAATATGTTACCTAGGTTTACTGGAATAGAAGATCCATATTTATTCATTCGGGAATTTGAGAAAGTCTGTGCTTTAATGAAAATTCAACAATTGTCTGAAGACTCGATTAGGCTAAGATTTATCACATTTGCTTTGAAAGATAATGCTAAAAAGTTGTTATATAGCCTAGCGAATAATTCCATAACAACCTGGAAGGGATTTGTTGTTACATTTCTAAATAAATATTTTCCAAATCAAAAAACTTCCGAGATTAGGACTGCAATTCATCAATTTTACCAACTTGAAAACGAGTCGTTTTGGAAATATTTTGATAGATTTAAAAATTTGTTATCCCAGTGTCCACACCATGGAATTGAAAAATGGAGATTGTGTCAAATTGCCTACGAAGGTTTCCACTAAAACGATGTTAGAGTCAATGTGTCAAGGGGATTTTCTAAAAAATGATGAGGAAAGGGCTTGGGAGTTTTTAGAAGACTTAGCAGAAAAAACCGTGCAATGGGAAACCACCCGAAAGACCGACAAATCTAGCTCATTTAGGGGTGTTCATACAATTGACAATTCAATTGCTACCGAAGCTAAGTTGGAAAGTGTACTTAAAAGACTTGAAGTTTTAGAAACTAGGGATACATCACCTGTAAACCAACTTGAAGAATTTGACCAAGTCAATGTAATGTCTCAAAGACCTAGGAACGACCCATTTGCACCCACTTATAATCCAGGTTGGAGAAATCATCCTAATTTTGCATGGAACCAAGGATCATACCCAAATAACTCTTCAAATCAGGTTAATCGGTCTCAAAATCAAACTTTTCAACCCTATCAAAAGTCGAATCCTGGTCTGTACCAAAATTCAAATTCAGCAACTCAATGTCCACCAGGGTTCCCTAATGAAAGTGAAAAGAGACTTAGCAATTTAGAGAAAAGCATGGAATCTTTAATGAAATCTCAGGAAACTTTAATAAACTCTCAAACTAATTTCATGCAAAACAGTAACCAAGCCATATCTCGGTTAGAGATTCAAATGAGTCAATTGGCCACTATAGTTAGTGAAAGAGAGAAGGGAAAGTTTCCTAGCCAACCCGAGACCAACCCGAAATTTCCAGTCCCTAATCAAAAACCTTATCATGCTAATTCACTTGAAAACAACCACAACCAAGTCAATCATATGAATTCCGTAATCTCTTTAAGGTCTGGAAATCATTTTAACAATCATGCTGGTATTGATAATGAAGAAGAGGAAAATTTAATTGATAAATCTAATAATCTATCTTCACAGTCAACCCAGCCTGAAAAGCCCACCATTTCTGAGTCAGTAGGCCCATCTAACAAACAATTGTTAAAAAATGAGAAAACCATATCTTCGGAATCTAATGAAAAAGTCTTTAAACCAAAAGCCCCATTCCCCCAAAGACTAATTTCAAACAAGCAGTCAGCCCAATTAGACAAAATTCTAGAAGTGTTCAAACAAGTGAAAATTAATATCCCTCTTCTAGATGCCATTCAACAAGTTCCCTCATATGCTAAATGTCTAAAAGATTTGTGCACACACAAAAGAACCACTCATGTTCCTAAGAAAGCTTTTCTAACAGCCCATGTTAGTTCTATCCTGTCATACCAAGTCCCTGTGAAGTACAAAGACCCTGGTTGTCCTACTATTTCATGCATCATAGGAGACACCTTAATTGAAAAGGCTTTGCTTGATTTAGGAGCGAGTGTTAACCTTCTACCATTTTCTGTGTACCAAACCTTGGGCTTAGGGGAGTTGAAAAAGACAAGAGTCACACTCCAGCTAGCTGACCGTTCTATCAAAGTGCCAAAGGGAATAATGGAAGATGTACTCATTAAGGTTGGCGATTTTGTGTTCCCTGTCAATTTTGTTGTTCTTGAAACCCAACCTGTTGTCAATCCCAACAGTAAAATTTCTGTCATTTTAGGTAGACCATTTTTAGCAACCACTAATGCGTTAATCAATTGTAGAAATGGACTAATGAAATTGACATTTGGGAACATGACAATTGATTTAAATGTGTTTAATGTGGGAAAACAACCTAATGACTTTTCTGACCAACCCGTTGAAACAAACATGATTCAAGAAATGTCTGAAAATGAACTTAATGGGGAAGATGAAATTCTTAACTTTTGTTTAAATCACTTTGGTCAAAATTGGGATGATACAGAATATGTACATGAGGTGAATGAACTGTTAGAGCCATCTACATCAATGTATTCTAAATGGGAACCTGTGATCGAGCCAATTTTACAATCTTCAGAATCGAGTCCACCAGAGTTAGAACTCAAACCTCTTCCTGTTGATCTTAAATATGCCTATTTAGGTCCTTCCAAAACTCTTCCTGTGATCATTGCGTCTGATTTAACAAACCCACAAGAGGAAGAATTATTGACCATCCTTAGACAGAACAAAGAAGCCATAGGATGGAGCATAACAGATATTAAGGGGATTAGTCCTGCCATTGTCCAACATAGGATCCATTTAATAGATGATGCTAAACCCGTGAGAGACCCACAGAGGCGGTTGAACCCAGTTTTAAAAGAGGTTGTTAGGAAGGAAATTCTTAAATGTCTAGATAATGGGATCATCTATCCCATTTCTGACAGCTCTTGGGTAAGTCCTGTTCAGGTAGTGCCTAAAAAGTCTGGCTTAACTGTTGTTCAAAATGACGATAATGAGTTAGTTTCCACTTGTGTCCAATCTGGTTGGAGGGTTTGCATAGACTATAGAAAACTCAATGAGGCCACAAGGAAGGATCATTTTCCTTTACCCTTCATAGACCAAATCCTATAAAGGTTAGCTGGCCATGCTTACTATTGTTTCCTTGATGGATACTCGGGTTACTTTCAAATTCCCATAGCCCCAGAAGACCAAGAAAAGACCACATTCACTTGTCCTTATGGAACTTTTGCATATCGTCGTCTACCATTTGGGCTATGTAGTGCCCCTTCCACCTTTCAAAGATGCATGATGAGCATTTTTTCTGACATGATAGACAAATTCCTAGAGATTTTCATAGATGATTTTTCCATATTTGGGTCTACATTTCCTGAGTGTCTTCATTACCTCGACTTAGTTTTAAGGAGATGTAAGGACACTAACTTAATCTTAAATTGGGAAAAATGTCATTTCATGGTTAAAAAAGGAATTGTTCTTGGTCATGTCATATCTGAAAAGGGAATTGAAGTAGATAAAGCCAAAATTGACCTCATTGCCAATCTCCCACCACCTTGGACAGTCAAAGAAATTCGTTCATTCCTAGGACATGCAGGCTTTTATAGGCGATTCATCAAAGATTTTAGTAAGAAAGCAAGACCCTTAACCAATCTTCTAAGTAAAGATGCAAAATTTGAATTTAATGACAAATGTTTCCAATCATTCGAATAACTTAAAAAGGAGTTGACCTCAGCTCCTATCATTAAATCACCCGATTGGAATCAACCATTTGAGTTAATGTGTGATGCATCTGACTATGCAGTTGGTGCTGTTCTAGGGCAACGAATTAATAAGATTCCCCATGTTATATACTATGCTAGTAGGACTTTGAATGATGCACAATTGAATTATTCAACTACTGAAAAAGAACTTCTAGCTGTAGTTTTTGCCCTAGAAAAGTTTCGATCTTATCTTATTGGGTCTAAAATCATCGTTTACACTGACCATGCAGCCCTTAGACACCTTCTCTCCAAAAAAGACTCCAAAGCCCGATTAATTCGATGGGTCTTATTGCTCCAAGAATTTGACCTAGAAATAAGGGATAAAAAAGGGTCTGAAAATGTGGTAGCTGATCATTTGTCTCGTTTAGTTGTGGAGTCTAATTCTGAACTGCCTTTAAATGATTCTTTCCCAGATGAGCGACTTTTCTCCATATCCACTACACCTTGGTTTGCTGATATTGTGAACTACCTGTTACTAGTGACATTCCTTCCCATTGGTCCAAACAAGACCGATCAAAATTTCTTTCACAAGTCAAATATTTTTATTGGGACGACCCATATTTGTTTAAATATTGCCCTGATCAAATCATTAGGAGGTGTGTACCCGACCACGAGTTTAGGAGTGTCCTATCATTTTGTCATGACCAAGCTTGTGGAGGACATTTTGGAGGTAAAAAGACCGCTGCCAAAGTTCTCCAGTGTGGTTTTTATTGGCCTAGTCTATTCAAGGATGCCACATAATTTTGTGCCAATTGCAATAGGTGTCAACATTTAGGAAGGATCACTAGGAGAAATATGATGCCCATGCAACCCATTCTAGTCATTCAGTTGTTTGATGTGTGGGGGATAGATTCCATGGGTCCATTCCCAAATTCTTTTGGAAATCTGTACATTTTACTTGCAGTTGATTACGTGTCTAAGTGGGTAGAAGCTATACCAACCAAGACCAATGACAATAAAGTTGTTGTCAAATTTCTGAAAAATAATATTTTTTCTCGCTTTGGTACCCCTAGGGCTATAATCAGTGATCAAGGAAAACATTTTCGCAATCAGCCTTTTGAATCCTTGTTAAAAAAATATTCCATCACCCACAAGCTTGCCACACCATATCACCCTCAGACAAGTGGTCAAGTAGAAGTCTCGAATAGGCAAATCAAACAAATCTTGGAAAAAACGGTGAGTTCTAATAGAAAAGACTGGTCTCTTAAATTGTTAGATGCATTGTGGGCTTACCATACTGCCTTTAAGACTAACTTAGGAATGTCACCATATAGGCTTGTGTTTGGAAAAGCTTGTTACTTACCTGTGGAACTTGAACACCGTGCTTTATGGGCTATAAAAAAGCTAAATTTTGATATGTCAAGTTGTGGGAGTCATAGACAATTGCAATTGAATGAGTTGGACGAGATTAGGAATGATGCTTACGAAAATGCTAAAATTTACAAGGCAAGAACAAAAGTGTTTCATGATAAATCAATTTTGAGAAAATCATTTTCACCTGGTCAAAAAGTTCTCTTGTATAACTCTAGGCTACATCTATTTCCTGGCAAATTGCGTTCTAGATGGGATGGACCTTTTGTAGTAAAGGTAGTTTACCCTCATGGGGCAGTTGATATTGAAAATCCAAAGAGTGGTGAAATTTTCAAAGTTAATGGTCAACGACTCAAACGCTATTTAGAAATGCCGACCGAAACAGAGGAGGTGGTGGACCTTATTGAACCACACTATTCCAAATGACTGAAACTGCACTTGTAATTGTAAGTTTTGTATATATATTTTTCTTTCCGTCCCGTTCCTACCCACCATACGAGGTACAATTCTTTTATTTCTTTGTTCTCTATTATTCATTTGCATACATTGAGGACAATGCATGATTTAGGTATGGGGGGGAATTTGACATTTTTATTTATCTATTGCATTTTTTTTATTATTATTAGCATTTTATTTTATTTTATTCTTTTCTTTTCTTTTTATTTTCAAAAAATTTCTTTAAAAAATAAAGATAAAAAAAAATTGAAAAAATGGAAAAATTTGTTTGACTTTTTATGAATTGGATTAATTCTAATAAGTGTCTGTGGAGTAAAAAACTTTGAGTAGGGTTAAAAGATTTAGAATGCTTGAACCTTTGATAAAATACAAAATCCTAGTTTGAAATGCCATCTTGAATAAAATTAGAATTCACATGCATTTTTGCACTTCACGTTCGTACTAATTCTTGGTTGTGGGGTATAAACTATGAGTCATGTAATTTCAAGAAAAAAATTAGAAAGAAAAAAATAATAATGCAACAAGATGGAGCGTAAAACGCACTCGTTGTAAGAAAAGAAAAAAAAATTGAAAAAATGAAAAAAAACTGCTTCAATATCCATTGAATAAAAGAAAAATCAAGCTGAAAAGTATGATGGATATAAGTAGTTTGACTAGTCTGATTTTTGTGGCCTTTGTTACTCGAGTTAGTAAGCCCTTAGGGGTGTCTTTACGCCTAGTGCCCTAAAGCCAACTGGTTTGGGAGTCAATGGTCAAACGCTCGTTACATGGGTAACTCTGAAAAGCCTAAGAAAAATAGACATTGCACAAGTCAAGAATAAAAAAATAGAAAAAGAAAAATTTGAGTTTCCTTGATTTTCACGGTAAAAGTCCCTACTAAGAGTTACATCACATACACATGCATGCATCACATGGAATTAATTTTACGAAGGATGGTATTTAGAATGAAGATGGAAGATTTTTGATAAGGTGAAAGTGTGATTTTGAATTTGATCTTATTTATGTGTAATGCCCATGGATACTTAGAAGTTTTTCTTTCGATTTCATAATTGGTTAAATTCAAAAAGATTTTTATTTTATTTTATTTTGAATTTTGTGGGTATATTCACTGCAAACCCTCACGAGACACAACTCGTCCACTTGGGTTAACCTTGGGGTTTAAAGGCTTATTGCACATGCTAAGTGCAATCGTGTTTCCTACGAAAATGGAGTAGTTTAGATTTTATTTTGATGTTGTTTCCTTTTTGTTTTTGTTTCACTCGAGGACGAGTAAAAGCTAGGTATGGGGGTATTTGATAAACACGTAATTTTGTATTTTTTATATTCCCATTTTTATTATTTTATTTAATTAATTAGTTTTATTTTGTTTTGCAGGAAATAAAGAAATAAATAAAGTTGAGCTGAAAAAGGATTCTAAAAGCTTCCAAGTTGATTTCTATTTGGACTCCAATATTACCATGTAGAAGTTGAAATCAAGAAGGAAAGAAGAGTCCAAGCTATTTCAAATTAGATTAGGGTTTAGTTTATTTTCTCTATAAATAAGAGTATTATTTTAGAGAGTAGGGGATATCATATTTTATTCTTCTTTTTCTCTCTTTTAGCTTTCGGTAGAATTCATGTAGGAATAGTCAGAGACTTCATGTTGTATTCCATTCATGCACTCACGGTTTGCGAGGAGGGAGTATTACTTTTGTTACTTTATTGCAATTCCTTATTAGTTTAATATTAAAATTCTATTTAATTGTTATTTAATTAGTTTTTTTTCTTCTTCATGCAATTGTTATTATTATTAGTATTAGTTTATTATTTCATGGCTAGCTAAATTTCTAATACTTAGGATGAAGATGAAATTAAATATTGCATATTAATTATTTAATTCCGTTCCGATATTAATGTCTAAGTATTTATTCTTTCAATTTACCTTCGTGCATAATTCGTTTTGGTTCTAAATTAATTATGAGATTTTGATAGGTTATTGTTAAGATATGAGTTTTTCATAATTCATGCTTGCTCAATGAAGTTTTGATGAGTTATAGTTAATCCTTAAATTTTCATAATCTATGCTTGCCCATATTAATTATATGAATCATTATTTTTAAGGGAAGGAAAAATAATTAGAAATTAATTAAGGAAATGAAGAATTTAATTATTATGTTAGTATTTAATGGATTCGGATTCCTATGTAGTTTTTCTCATTAATAGTTTTTGTTATTAATTTAATTTTGCATTAGTTAGTTAATTAATCATCTTCACAATTTTTATTCCTAATTTGCCTGAAATTTAAATTAAGGATACATTGGAAATTAACTAGTCTCTGTGGTTCGACCTGTATTTGCCCGTTCTTCAATTTGATACTGTGCACTTGCAGTTACTAGTTTTTATCACATCAATTACTGTTATTCTCGTTTTAAATTATAAAATTAATATTAATTTTAAATATTTTTAAAATTAAAATTAAGATAAATTTATTTAATTTATATCAGTATAATTATAAATATCATAAATTATTTAAAAAATACTACTAATTATAAGATTTGTTGATTTAAAAACTTAAATAAATTATGTTAATTTTAAATTTAAAAATATTTTTAAATTGACTTTTAAAAAAGTAATAGTAATTTTATAATTTAGAACAAAATGAGTATGATTTAGGCAGAGAATGTATTTTTATATGGATTATTTTCTCCATTTTAAAATTAGTGATTCATTTTTAAAATGATAATTATTTAGGATAATTTTATTTTTTTCATTTTGAAAATGATAATTATTTAGTATAATTTTATTTTTTTCATACATATCATCGGTATGGTTGAATATAGTAGTGATAATATAATAATATTTAATATACCTACCTATAATTTAAGTAATTATATATTAGGAGTTTTATGTCAATTTATAGTTCAAAATTAGAAAAGTGAAAAAGTATCAATTAAAATAATATTAGTTTAAAGGAGACCCATAGCATGTAACCCTGCACCTCCCTTTTCCTTTCCCATGGGTTTGATTTTTGTGTTTTTCATTTGTCGTGGAATTTTCTTAATTTCTCCTTTATTACGAGACTTTAATTATATTTTATTTGTAAAAGTTGTATGCTTTATTCATTGAGTGTGAGATTTACATAATATTATTTTTCAGATATTGAAATTGATTATATTATTCATAGGACTTATACTATTAATATTCCTCTACAGTGGAAGCATTCCAAAAAGAACAAAAAAAAGTTGTTACGGCTAAACAATACTTTTGAGCTTGTGTTTACTAGTGATAAAAGATGTTATAGGAAAGGCAGGGGTTTTGCAGTTATTAAAATTAGGTTGCTAAATTTTCCCAAAATCTGAAGGAAACAAAATTAAGTTGCTACAACCACGGGATATATATATATATATATACAGAGAGGCTCTTAGGCGAATCAAAGAAATGAACCCAGCAACGGACTTAAAAAAAAAGCCACGTGACAGGAACTGACTTAAAAAGAAAGCCACGTGAGGGTGTCAAAATTGGCAGCATAAAACAGAGAAACAAAATGGCCAGCAGAGCTAAAAATCACGCCTCTTTCTCTCTTTAACACTTCTTTCTCTTTCTAACTCGTCTCTCTCTCACTACCAAGAAGCACGGAAGAAGAACGGAAGCACGGATCCGGCGATTTCAAACGAGTCAAATTTCTCTCTCTACGAAGGTAAAGCTCCATTATTGTACTAATTTTGTAATTAGATTTTGCGGCAACCAACAGCGATGGCGTTCGGCGTCACAAGCAGCAGCTCCCTCTATCTCTATCTACTCACATATTTACTATGCCGGTGCTTTATTGTCTGCGTTTGCGAATCGCAAGTTTGTTGAAAATAAAAAGAGTGAACAATAGGAGGATAGTACAATATTTTATTATATTAGGAGAAAATGAAAGGGAAATGAGACTTCTACGCCAGCTTCACAATTCTGTAAAGAAAGAGAAATTCATCCCCGCTTTTCTAAACGTACGAATTCTCTACTTGTATTTGTTGATTTTTTAAAATTAATTTTAAAAAATTTTAAATTTTAAATTGACATAATTTTTTTAAATTTTAATTAATATAATTACAAATATTATAAATTATTTGAAAAACATTACTTCTTATAAATTTTATTATTTCATAATTTTAAATAAATCATCTCCAAAAATATCTTAAATTAATTTTTAAATGTCAATAATAATTTATATAATATAATTTAGAACAGGAAAAATATATAGTAATATTCATTTAACTGATATCAGTTATATTCAATACTCTCCTGGATGATTGAGTGTGATTGCTTTTATGATAAAGATTTAAACAACTAAGTGTTTACATTGCCATATTTGTAGGTCAGTTCTCACTATCTGCTTACACTTGTGGGCTTACAGTGGTCTATACTACAATACGCCACTTTTGTTGTCATTAAGGTTATTATGTACCATGTTGTAGATGTAGATGTGAGCTTATGATTTCTCTCTGCCACTATTTTTTATGTCATATTTGACTTTTACAAGACATTTTTATCTGAGCTTATTGGGTGCAGGCTGTTGGTATTTTACTTCCTTTCCCGTTTTACTGTTGTTATTATATTCAAGGACAAGTGAGTAATTTATTTCATAACCTTCCATGTATGTCTTTATTTTATTATGCTAAATTGCTAATCAGTTGAAGGACTCTTTCAGAATGTAAAGTTTCTATTTGCAGTGATAAATATTCTATTTGCAGTGATAACTATTTTGTGCCTCACCATTGACTTCATTTCTTATGCTCAATTCACCATTGGTTGTGTGTGGTTGTGTAAACGCAATATGACCATGTCAAGAGTTTAAAATACTTTACCCATATCCATTTCCAAACTCGTCCAACTATGACATATAATCTGAACAATCCACAATGCGGTTTTCGATTAGCTATTCCTAAAATTATGATATTCTAACTTTGACAGGTTGTTTGCAGGATCATTAATCATTGATTAATCGTTATTTTCTGCCCAAGTTGTACTATTGATTTTTTCTTGGATATATGCATAATAGAAGAATCTTTTCGAGCTTTTGATATTACTGGAACTTCAAAGTTACAGCTCCTAAAGTTCATGAAGGAATTTGATGTTGCTGTTTCTTCCTCTAGAAAAAAAGTAATGCTCATTTTGGGATCACATTGCCCATTCTGCAATTCAAAGCTTCTTTTGGTCGTCATGACCAAACATTTTAGCCTCTTATCCCAAACTCTTCTAGATGATTTTGGCAAATTTTGTATAATGGCTAGCTAGTCTGTTGCACCAGGCATACGTGCTAGCTGGATGAGAGACATTGGAGAGAAATTTTTCTGTTAGGGTGTTATATGTGCATGTATCATGAAGAGCGATAGAAGACACGAGATGAATTTGGAGTAAACTTTGTATCAGTAGTTTGAAGAATTTTGGTACAATATAATCACTTGATGTGTTGAGGTAAACATAATAATTTGTAATGATCTCTCATTTTGCGGTGAAGTTGATGTGTTGAGGTAAACATAATAATTTGTAATGACCGATCTCATTTTGTGGTGATGTTATTGGATCAAGGCATTTTTCAACTTTGTAAATCGGCATTTATTTAGTGCTTGTTAATTGTTTCTTCTTTTTTCTTATATGCAATGTGACACCCCCAAATCTAGGCCCACACAGCCCAAATTTGAGTTGTCAAAAGACTATAACAAAATTATTACAAGGTAGAACAACGTTTAATAATACAGTGTATAATAATACACAACTAAGTCTTCACTATTATTATCACACTATTTTACAATACGTGAAGACTACGATAGCTATCCCTCGGACTCTCACTCCATTCCCCGGCTAGACCTAGCTACGTTCTCATCTTCTGTTGAAAAGTAATGGAACAAAAGAAATGGTGAGCTCAAATAGCCTAGTAAAGAATATCACGACTAAGATAATGACAAGTAAATTATCGTTAGCCTTCAACGGTTGAGTTCTTGATAGAATACAATAGACTACAAGGTTTATATCAAAAACTGCAGTTAAATTCTTGAACAATGTTCATATCAATAATAGCAGCGGAATGAGCAATCTATTAGAAGAATAATGCAGACTATAATGTCCACTCGGTTCTCTTTTTAGGAAAAACATCATCAACTTTTATCATCTGAAATACCATTAGTCAAGATAATACAATTCACAGTTCCTGATCATAATCATGCAGATCAACAGTTCATCTTTGCACTACGGGCCAAAGACATTCAATATAACACCAACGGTCATGATTATAACAGATTCACCCTTTGGTCATAATCATACCAAACAACAGTTCATCTTTGCATTACGGGCCAAAGAGAACATTCACCACGTGCCATAAAAGACACCGAACAGATGTATCACCTTTAACCTGTTATATCGCCTTTAACCTATCATCTGTTCAACAATTATATCACATCTGTGCCCTCGGCCACAGATATTCACAACAACTTGATTTTGGATGATTAGAATGATATAAATGATGAACAGAAGAAACAGGATAAACAATAAGTATCAAAAGTTTACTTTGTACAGATTCAAATAATGTCCAAATTGTCAACATGATGTGGAGTGAAATTCAAAAATGATATTCAAAATCCACAGTTCAGAATAACGATTACAGTTCAATAGAAAGGTTCACGTAAATAGGATGGTTCAATTGAAATGATGACGTGCAACTATTATGGAACATATAATATTTTCAGGAATTATAGAAGCAATAGTTCCATAATAAGTTTCGATTTAAGTGTATGAAAGAAAATAATATCCCTTACCGTAGCAGGTTTGATTAACAAAAGGTGAAGGAAATTAATATCCCTTACCATAGTAAGTTTGAATAATGGAAGATGAAAAAGATGGTATCCCTTATGAGTACAAAGGAAAATAATATCACTTACGAATATGAAAGAAAATGATATTACAAACAAATATGGAATAAAAGTGTCATGTGATAATTCGCGTAAACAAATTATTTCCACAAGAGACAAATAAGAAATGAATACAAAGAGTAATTTACCAAACATGTGGTAATCCGCGTAGTCAGGTTATTCTCAAAGATTAATAAGGAATGAATACGAAAGGTTATTCACCAACAGGAGGTAATCCGCACCGTAAGGTTATTCCCACAATTTAATAAAAATTGAATACAAAGAGTCATTCACCAAACAGGCGGTAATCCGCGCAGTAAGGTTATTCTCAGAGATTAATAAAGAATGAATACGAAAGGTTATTCACCAACAAGCGGTAATCCGCGCCGTAAGGTTATTCCCACAATTTAATACATGGAAATAAATGGCACATCTTATGAGTAAGAAAGAAACGATATTATTTTCGAGAATCAAATAATGATAATCCCTTACCGTAGTAAGTTTGAATAATAGAATATGAAAGAAGATGATATTCCTTACCTTGATATTGTGAAACAAGTTTATAGCCGAACAAATCCTTTCTTGTTTGTAACAGTAAAGAATCTGACTTTTGAGTCTTCTAGAGTTTTTAATATCTCTTTATGTTTTTAAAATAATGTTACTCTCGGAAAGATAGATGGCATAGACTCAAGAATCACTCAATTCGGAGTTAATATGAATGAGTTATGAATTTTTAAAACTAAGACTGAAAATAGTAACGAAAATCAGAATAGGTTACGGTTTTTAGTATTTTAAGGCATGAAGATGAATTCAGATGACTTTTCTTCCTTCTTCAAAATTGTAGAGGATGAAAAACTGAAGAGACAGGCTTTTAATTCATTAAATTCTGACAAATAATGAATTTACTATGATTTTTCGAAAGAGTTACTGTACATAAGAAAATTCCACTCGGGAATTCAAAGAAGAATGCAAAAGATTTCAAAACTAGGAATGACTTAAGAACACTTAGAGAGAACTTAAACAAAGAAGTATTTAGAGAGTGGAAGAAAATGTATGTAAGAATGTTATGAAAAATTTCTTAAGTTAAGTCCTCTATTTATAGCCAAAAATCTTATCATAACCAAAATTTCCTAATTTAATCCAAACCATTCATTTCAAGATAATGTTTAATCCATACCATTCATTTCATCTTTCAAGATTTCTTTAATTTAAACCATTCATTTAAAGAGCATCTTTAATCTACACCATTCATTTCAAATAATATATTATCTTTAATCTATGCCATTCATTTTATCTTTTAAGATTTTCTTAATTTAAACCATTCATTTTAATATCATCTTTAATTTACACCATCAATTTTAAATTCTATATTATCTTTAATATATATCATTCATTTTATATCACCTAACTTTATATTATAAACAAATAACTTTATCAATTCAATTATTCAACAATAAATCACACTTATTCATTATTATGACTAATTGTTATAAATACAGTGTAGTTAGCTTTCTGAGTTAAATACTAAATCAATTAATAATGAAATACAATAGTTTAATCAACATCATAATAGAGATAATGCAGAAAGTATGTAAAAGAAAACATATGTTACTGTGTAATGACAATTATTGATTCAATAATGTGAATTACTGTGCATATGCTACTGTGACAATTATCAATTTAATAATATGAATTATTGTGGATGCGACAATAAAGTCAAATATTGTACGATAACCACTTTATCAGTTCAATAATACGAAATAATGTGCAATGCCGTGTGCTACTATGCAATACCGTGTGCTACTGTGCAATACCGTGTGCTACCACCAGATATTTTAACAATTAGAAGTGATAGTACCATTGACCATTTAAAAATTATTTATGTCATTTTTCATATCCGACAATTATTTGTTGTGGGGTCCACCAATGATTAGTTCGTACGGCGCCGTCGTACGAATATTCCCCAACAGAACAAATATTCCCCGACCAAACGAATATTATCTGACATAATATAATTTACACATAACATCCTTAACTTTTAACTTTATCAATTTAACCACTTACTGTTTCAGAAAAAAATATATATATGAAGAAAAATTAAATTTGTATTTCATAAAATTCGGAGTCTTACATGCAAGTCCTTTCAGATCACCAATCTCACTAGTATAGTACTAGTATAGTATAGTACGCAGAAGGATACCAACGCTTGTCTCCTACTTTATAAGACCCAGATCAAATTGTAGAAAAGTCTTCATGATTTTGAGATTAATAATTTGGCAGCTTTCAAGTACGACATTCCAATGAAATAACAGATGAGCATGTGAACTCTTTTTGTGGGGCTCTCAACTTGGTTGTAATGAAACCCAAGTTTTGCCACCTTAAAAATATGGTATAATTGTAGGTATCTACTCAGATTGGTTGAATTGTACTGTGTAATTAGAACTGAATTAGTAGCAAAGTGGAAATGGAATAAGTAGGAACAAAACTGGTTGACGCATTAAGTTTCTTTTGATGCTACATAAGAAACTAAAAGATTTAAGGTTTACATTCCATCTATCATGTACACCAGAAGTGACTCTCTCTCCCAACCTTGCTCCCTTCTGTCATCCTTCAAATAGGGGCTGGTAGAAAAGTTTGTAAGCCTCCAGGACTTCTAGATATCACATTACCTCTCGATCAGGATATAGGGAAAGGTCAACTATTTTTGTGAACCTGAAATTCAAAGACAAAATGGCGTGAATTGCTGCAGAAAATAGTGTCTTCCTCTATTAAAGGTATAACAAAATTGCTGCAACTTTTACTAAAAAGAACCACATATTATGTTCTTTGATAATTTTATTATTGCCGCTGTTTGTTAAAAGACCAAACATAATTAGTGTTTATAAATTCCTTTCTTCATTTCGTAAGCACTAGTTTAAAGCCCTGATCATTAGTTTGGGAAGACAGGTTTTACCCTTCGTTCTTAATACCTATAACTTGTTAAAAGAAGTCCAAACCATTATTCTCCTCAAGTTATGCTGAATTACTTCCGATACAACAAAGAAAGGAAATAGTGTGCAAAATAATGCGTCTAAAATAGAGAATGAGGGATCCATTGTACTAAAACAGAGAATGAGGGGACAAAAACATCTACTAATACAGAGAATTTCAGACAATATGATTATGAGAGTAAAATTAGACAGTCCATGAATATATATAAGCACTACTTTTCAACCACAATGGTGTACCCAACAAAATCATCATTATATACGCAATCACATGTTTTCTTGATGATTATGCTTGAAATTGGGGATTTACCTTAATCATGGGGAGATTATCAGTACGAACAAAATACCCACCGACTACCATTACATACATCCCTAAATTTCTTGTCAAAAAAAACCCTAAATTTCTTACGCTAGAAGGAAAAATTACAAAATTAATACAGTTTTGGAGCTTTACCTTCGTAGAAATAGAGAGATAGAACGTTTTGAGGGTTCAATTTGGCCGAATTTTGGAGAGAAATTGCTGGAGTTTTCCTTCTGTTCATCTTTGTTCGGTTGTGATAGAGAGAGAGAGAAGATTTGGATAAAGAAAGAGAGGTCTGCTAGCAGCGTGCTTGTGCTTGTGCTTATGTTTTGGTTTTGTGTTTTTTTTATATAGAGAACCCATTTAAACAACCGACCCGCTGCTAGCAACCCGCGTCTCTTTTTTTTAAAAGTCCGTCCTTGGTTCGTTTAGAGGGGTTCGCTGGAGAGCCTCTCTCTCTCTCTCTCTCTCTCTCTCTCTATATATATATATATATATATATATATGGAAAATTCTGAACTTACCCACTTATAAGATAAATGAATGTGAACCATTTATTTGGGTTAAAGATGAAATGAGGTGGGATTACACTTATTTATCCTATATGCGGGTAAGAAAATTAAGCAAGTATAGAGAGACTATATATATATATATATATATATATATATATATATATATATATATATGTTAGGATGTATATTTCGCTAGGCCGAATTCGGGAATTCATATTGGGCTAAGCCCAATTGACTGTTAGCCTGGTAGTCTTCAATGATGACTCCTAAGTCTAATAGGTTTGAGTTAGGTCCCTAAACCAATCTGGATTGTGGTTATTTACTATATCTAATCCTAATTAGAATAAGAGTCAGGTTCTTAGATGGTTTAGGATATTACCTTCTTATTTAAACTATAACACGTTGATGGACAATCTTAAGAGGGATCGGTAAGAGTCAGGTATGAATTATAAATACCCAGTCAATGATAGAGAGCAGGGTTACAAACTATTCTACGATACTAGATACTCAAACCTCCATTGTTGACATTTCTTGAAACCTTCACTAACACCCAGACCGGATGAGTCCACCAACGGCCCAAGCCGTTTGAACTTTTGTGCAGGTATTCCTTCTAGATGGCCAACAGGACAGATGGATAGAATCAGGCGTCAACAATATATATATATATATATATATATATATATTAGCACTTCCTATAGATAGCTTTTTTTCTTCTTTACACTTGCCTAGCTTAAATACTAGTATCCGGCCCTAGAATAAGGCAAGCGTATTAATTTTTATTTTTATTTTACAAATTTATTAAAATAAAGTGTAAGCATAATTAGGCTAACTCTCATTCAATAAATCATTCTTCATTAGTGGCCTAATTAGCCTAAACCATTCGATAATTGGCCAAGCGATCATATATAGCTAGCGCTAGCTGAGCTCAGAACTACTTGATGACATGATCATTCATTCATTGTGCACAAACCAAACTACCCGTGCTTGCAAAGCTTATGCATGCTGTTTGGTTGATTTGAAAATGACTAAATCTTTAATTACACGTTGTCCTTAATTATATCTATTAGCATTTAAAATATGACACACACCTATATTGTTATCAATTAGACTCTTGCTAAAATTACCGAAAAACAAAAAAAAAAACTCTCGTTAAGAATTTATTTAAGGTCAATTGGTCATTCTGACAATGGAAACTTATATCTGTTAGTTTGAAATGAAGCTAGCCTGTCATTTAAGTCAACATGCATGAAAACAATGGATACTATATATGTATTAGGAAAAATGAAAACAACTTATATTAATTGCTCCTCCATTTCAAAAAAAAAAAGAAAAAGAATTCCATATGCAAAAAAAAAAAAAAAAATCTACAAAAAGCTAGAGTCTCATTTGCCAAAAGAGTTATTTATTTATTGATGATAGTAATGTAAAATGACCAGGGCCGGCCCTATGGTATGGGAAAAAAAGCCTGGGCTTTAGGCCCCATCTCAAAGGAAGGCCTCAAATTTTTATATACTATAAATAATTTATGTAAAAAAAATCTTATAAAAATATAAACTCAATCAATCCTTAGGGCCCATAGTCCAATACAAATATTAAATACCTAAAAAAAATTAACATTATAAAAAAAAGCCTCATTAAAATAAAAAAATTTAATATTTACTCCGTCTCAAAATAAAAATCATCTATTGACTTTTGTAATCAAATTAACTATTTTTAAAATTAACAATTAAACATATATATTTAAATTTTCAAAAAAGTAAACATTGAGATTAGTACTAAATTTTATATAGTTTATAATGTTTATAGGATTTTTATACATATATTAAATAATAATAAGATATATTGATTTAAAAAATAATTAATTTGACCATAAAAATCAATAAAAAAACATACTAAATATAAAAGGCCTCATTTAAAATTATCGCTTTAGGCCTCAAATTGTCTTGAGCCACCCCTGAAAATGACATAATATATATCTTCTAATATAACAATATAATTTTACTATCATGTAGTGCATCTAATTATATTTAATGATAAACATGAAAGAAAAAATATATAGTTAAAGTTTATATATTATACAAATAAGACTATTTTTATGAAAATATTAATAAATCAACATCTACACAGTATCCAAAAAGGTGGAGTGACTGACATTCTACAATAAGACAATGGTTTCATATGACGGCTGGAGAGCAACATATAGGAAGTATGATCTAATAGTCCGAGATTATTGAATAATTTTCTATATGAAAATTTAAAATATGAACCGAAAGCAAGTTTTATAAATTTTCACCAAAACCAGGGAAAATGATTTGTCGGTTGAGATTATTATTGGTCTTTGGGACAACGTTAAAGAAGATAACTGTGAAACTTGTCTCCGTTAAACTAATTTGACTTGACTGCCCCATTGCCATTGTGCTGAGATGGTTTCATATGACTATTGGGGAGCACCACATAGGAAGTATGATTTGGTAGTCTCGGACTACTTAATAATTTTCTGTAATTGATAGAGAATGGTACTGAATTTTACAATTTTCGTGCACTAAATCTTGTTACATGAAACATAAATTAGGTTTAGATCGAAACGGAAGCAAATTAGATATGGTCTTGATTAGTTTTTCCGACTGACTTAATATATAAGCAAATTTACAAACGGAAAAAAGTGATTCCATGTAGCAAGGTAATTCCTACGCGGTTTGAATGATTAGGTACTGTGCATGGTGATATATATAATTCAGTGATGTCTAATGAGAGGTGGTACTGCTTGGCGGCTATAATATTAACTATGTCAAGAACTTATCATGGCTGGTATTATGAGTTGTGATGTAATAATATGAGCATAAATTATATAAAAAGGGCCTTTAAAATTAGTGTTTTATGTTATTCAATAGTGATATATTATGTAGGTAAATTTAAGAGATTTGAATTGTAGTTATATAATTATTATTTATCACGATTAAATTGTCAATTAATAGTACTGAATTTGATATTTTTGATAAAAAAAATTCTAAATTACCTATATGACATCTTGTTAATTGAATGGTGCAAAACACTAATTTTACAAGTTATATTTATATAATTTATTCTCTATATATGTGTATGTATATGACAAATTGACAACTAGACGCACTACTACAAAACAATAAATAGACAACACTTAAATAACAACGTTTTTATAAAAAACGTTGTGGTGTTTTTTGGCATAACGTTTTTTTACAAAACGTTGAACGTTGTAGATACATATGAAAAAACGTTGTGTATTTATAATTGTAATTTTTGGTTTTAAATACATAACGTTTTTTTTAAAGAAAACGTTATGTATTTAAAAAATACGGAGACAGGCTAAAAAAAATTTTATCGCGCAAACTAAAAATTTGAAAACACGAAGGAGCATAACACCTGATAATGAAATAAAAAAAATTCATTACAAAGAAATATTTCCCGATCCAAACCTCAAAAACAGCACCCCAAGTCAGAAACACGTCCTCATTCATAATCTCTCTTCCTCTGTCAATCTTACTCACCAGATCGCAAAGCGAGCTTCGTTAACCAGTCTTCTATCTGATCTGACGGCTTCCGTAGCCTTTGTGATGGTGAATCCGTTGATGGAAGCACCCGTGGAGGCGGAGGTCGCAGTGGCAGTGGGTATGACGGCAGTGGTGGAGGGGAAAGGGGCAGTAACTGTAGAGGTGGTCGTGGTAGTGGAGGGGCACTTCACCAGTAGAGGTAGTGGTAGATTTGTTCTTTCTCCTGCCAGTACTGTAAGACCCCGAATATTATGAAATATAAAATTTAATTTTTCTTCATATATATATTTTTTTCCTGAAACAGTAAGTGGTTAAATTGACGAAATTGAAAGTTAAGGATGTTATGTGTAAATTTTATTTTGTCGGGGAATATTCGGGTCGTACGACGGCGCCGAAATAACTAATTATTGGTGGACCCCACAACGGAATATTTGTCGGATATAGAAAACGACAGAAATAACCTTTTTAAATAAAAATAGTCAACGGTGTTAACTGTTAAAATACCGGTGATAAAAGAATAGTAGCATACGGTAATTTATGGTATTTTACTGTAGCACGCGGTACTCTATAGTAGCACACGGTATTGCACAGTGTCTCATATTATTGGTTTGATAATTGACACCGTAACTGTTGCGCATCATTTCATCAATAATTGTCACTGCATAATATTTTATGTTATCAATTCAATAATTGTTGCTACACAGTATTTTGCATTATTGATTCAATAATTGTCATTGCACTGTATTTTATATCATTGAGTCAATAATTGTTGCTGCACTGTTTTTAAAATTATTGAATCTAATAATTGTCACAGTACCAAATATACTATAATTTATATTATTAAATTAATAATAATCTGTAACATGTTTATTACATTATTGTTGAATTATTGTTGTAGCATTATTTTATATGTTGGACCCACATGAAGAATAAATATTTAAAAAAAAAATTAATTAATTTTAATATTTGGAATAGTAACGTGAATAGTAATTGTGGACCCCTGTAGGACCCACTTGAGAAATTTTGCACAAAAATGTGCTTGGAGAATGCAAAATGCGTGGGCGGCTGCACTGCTGAAATTTTTCAGCAATGGCATGTAGCACGCCACCCACCTACCGCGCATAGTAATTTATTTTCTCCTATAAATAGCTTGCTCAGCTGAATAGAAAAATCACACCTAAAACATAAAAATTTTCTATAAGAATTTTATGAGTTTTCACTGAGAATAGTAAGGTTATTTTGAGAGTTTGAAAGTCAAAAGGAGTGCAGAAAATTTTCAAGTTGATCAACCTCATTTAAATCAATATCCAGTCACGTGTTAATGTAAGGGGTATCTTTCTTTTCATTATCATAAATGGATATTATTTTCTTTCTTACTAGAAGGGATTATCATTCTTTGATTCTCGAAAATAATATCGTTTCTTTCTTACTCATAAAATGTGCCATTTATTTCCATGTATTAATTTGTGGGAATAACCTTACGGCGCGGATTACCGCCTGTTGGTGAATAACATTTTCTATTCATTCCTTATTAATCTCTGAGAATAACCTTACGACGCGGATTACCGCCTGTTTGGTGAATAACTCTTCATATTCAAATTGATGGGAATAACTTTACGGCGCGGATTACCGCCTGTTGGTGAATAACCCTTTTTATTTGTCTCGTATGGAAATAATTTGTCTACACGAATTATCACATGACACTCTTATTCCATATTCATTTGTAATATCATTTTCTTTCGTATTCGTAAATGTTATTATTTTCCTTTATACTCATAAGGGATACCATCTTTTTCATCTTCCATTATTCAAACTTACTAATTTCCTTCACCTTTTGTTAATCAAACCTGTTACGGTAAGGGATATTATTTTCTTTCATACACCTAAATCGAAACTTATTATGGAACTATTGCTTCTATAATTCCTGAAAATATTATATGTTCCATAATAGTTGAACTTCATTATTTCAACTGAACCTTCCTATTTTCTGAACCTTTTTATTGAACTATAATCGTTATTCTGAACTGCGGATCTTGAATATCATTTTTAAATTTCACTCCACATCATGTTGGCAATTTGGACATTGTTTGAATCTGCACAAAGTAAACTTCTGATACTTATTGATTATCCTGTTCTTCTGTTCATCATTTGTATCACTGTTATTTGTATTAATCATCAAGAATCAAGTTGTTGTGAATATCTGTGGCCGGGGGCACATATGTGATATAATTATTGAACAGATGATAGGTTAAAGACGATATACTAGGTTAAAGGCGATACATCTGTTCGGTGTCTTTTATGGCACGTGGTGAATGTTCTCTTTGGCCCGTAGTGCAAAGATGAACTGTTGGTTGGTATGATTATGACCAAAGGCTGAATCTGGTATAATCATGATCATTGGTGTTATATTGAATGTCTTTGGCCCGTAGTGCAAAGATGAACTGTTGATCTGCATGATTATGACCAGGAACTGTGAAGTTGTATTATCTTGACTAATGGTATTTCAGATGATAAAAGTTGATGATATTTTTACTAAAAAGATAAGCGAGTGGACATTATAGTCTGCATTATTCTTCTAATAGATTGCTCATTCCGCTGCTATTATTGATCTGAACATTGTTCAAGAATTTAACTGCAGTTTTTGATATAAACCTTGTAGTCTATTGTATTATATCAAGAACTCAACTGTTGAAGGCTAATGATAATTTATTCGTCATTATCTTAGTCATGATATTTCTTACTGGGCTATTTGAGCTCACCCTTTCTTTTGTTCCATTGTTTTTCAACAAGAGATGAGAATGTAGCTGGGTCTAGCCGGAGAATGGAGTGAGAGTCCGAGGGATAGTTATTACCGTCTTCACGTGTTGTAAAATAGTGTGATAATAATAGTGAAGACTTAGTTGTGTATTATTATACGCTGTAATGTTGAACGTTGTTCTACTTTGTAATAATCTTGTTGTAGTCTTTTGACAACTCAAGTTTGGGTTGTTTGAGCCTAAATTTGGGGGTGTCACAAAAACACCCAAAACAAAAACCAAAAATCAAAATCCCTCCCTTTTCCCTCTTCTATTGTTTCTCATTCTCCAAATATTTCTCTTCAATTAGTATTGGGTTAGGCTTAAAGCTAGGGCTAGGGCGAGAGCTAAAGCTTAACCCTTACTATTATGATTCCTCTATTAGTTTTAATGGATTTGGCTACTGAGTCTGCGACAGTTAGTGACTAAATTTACTATTATTGATGTGCTTATAATTTGTGAATGGATTGGTCAATTGGTTCTCAGATTTTCTGTTTTTACATGATTGTGCTTTCATTGCTGTTACATTTGGCAAGTTATGAACAATGACTGCTTTCTTCTTTCTAATTGCTTTTACTTTCTTTTCTTCATCATCACTCTTTCTTCTAAAGAGAGGAACTTTGATAATGATTCTTCAGTAATTGTAACTCATCATTCTGAGCTTTCACATTTTTTGAAATTCTCTAAGCAGGGCATGAGGATGTGAATTGCTTGCTCAAAAGTAAACTTGTTGATGCCATAAATGTTTTGGTTTCGTATGTAGTGTATTGTTGTGGTAACTGGCAAATATAATTAGTATAATTTATGCTGTTGCTTGTGCTGAACTGCAGAATGAAGGAGCTGTTAGATGAATTTTTTTCTATCTCCCTGAGATTTTTCTTTGGTGACAGTTGATAGCATTGCTATGTTAAGAGTTAAACAATTGAGATGTTTGAAGTTCTTGTGTACGCTGAAATGAATGCTAGCATTCTGATGTTCAGATTACATTTAACTTTAGATTTTGTAATTTTAGGGACTAAAGGAAGGTCTTTTGGCTTTTTTTTATTCAAGCAGAATGATTTCTGGTGGTTCATTGATCCCAAAACAATATTTTTGTGCTGAATGTTCTGCGATTGTTTGTTCAGATGGCAACAAAAGGATAAAGTGTTCCTTAATATCACATTTATCTTATATAGATTAATGCCGCTGCAAGTCAAGCTTTGCTATTTCCTCCAGTTGCTCATCATGATTCTTTTTTGCTGACAATTTGTCCCCGCAGCTTCTATTTTTGGTTCATCGTGGAGTGATTGGCAGCAAATATTTGCGTACTCAAAGTAAGATCTCTCACTTTATAATGTGGTTTATTGATGTATTATGCCATGTCACAACAATTATGGCTCTTTTCCTATGATAAGTAACTTTGCATTTGTAATGATTTTGGAATGATATATAACCTATGACACTTTTTAGTATGAGAAGATGTTGGTGCTCTTACCTTTATGTTGGCTAAATTACTGTGTTATGAGTTGCTTTAAGGTATCACAAACTTTCACTTGTAGATAAAATGAGCAAATACATGAATGATAAAATGCTTGTAAATTCACATGTTATGATTTCGAAGAATTATGTTAGTCACATCTTTCCATTGGACAGATTTTCGTATATGTTTTCTTTAAAGTCAACTTCTATTTTTCTTTGTGGTTCATTCAGGATGTTACAATGAAGATCATATCATTTTCTTAAGAGATGAATATGAAATTATGCTTCTTGCAGGGACGTTTTGAGATACTTTCTTTGTCTGGATCATTCATGCCTACAGATAGTGGATGAACAAAAAGCAGAATTGGTGGGATGAGTGTCTCATTGGCAAGCCCAGATTGACGTGTTTTGGGTGGAGGAATTGCGGGTCTATTAGTAGCTGCTGGTCTTGTTCAGGTTAGATATTTTTTTCTTGAAATTGAAAAGAAAGAGAAACTGTAACTTTGGGTCTAGTCCTTGCTGATTGAATTATGTGGGAATTACCTTCATCCTGAATTTTTAAAAAATATTTATGGGTACGGGGGAGGAATATATATAAGTTAATAGCTACATGGCATTTTGTTGAACAACATGTTTAAACTAATGTTAAAAAGATTTCTTTTAGTCATGAAAAATATAATATTAGAATTATTGATTGTTGGTCAATATAACTGGTAACGAGCCCAACAAAAGCTACGATCCAATATGAGTATTATATTACATTCAAAAAAAAGTACATTCAGATTCAGGTGAGGAAAAACCTGAATCATGAAGTCCCCGAATAAAATTTTCAAAACATCCTTGATTGCTTTTACCCTCTGTTTACTTCATTGATGTAAAAAGGGAAATTTCTTGGCAAATACCACACAAAGTGTTTGACAAAAGCTGCATCCTACTTTTCTTTGTATCTTTAAAAGATTGAAATTAACCAAGAAAATAATGAATAAGAGGAAATTTCCCAGCTTTGCCATATGAATTGCTATTGCATAGCTGGACCCACTTTCATAGAAAATACACGCATTTATTTACAGCAACAATGTATACAATATAAAACCATAACTATATCTACATGTTCTTTTCATTGTTTTTAATCTATAACTTTGTTCCATTTGCAGACAATGCTAGTGTCATTGTGAATCCAAAAGGAGAATTGAAAGGTATGTAGAATTTATGTGCACTTGAAAGAACTATGAATTTACAATCTGCTTTTTATTCCTGGTAGAATTTCTTTGATAGGCTACAGTAATGTAATACTTTTTTAGTTAAAAGTCCCTTGTTACAAGTGTTTAGAAAACATATTTTACCCAACTTCCCTTCCATTTCCTCACATCTTCAAAATGGTGATGATTGTATATATGTATTTGTAAAGTTGGTTTGATTTGTGTTTTGACAAAAAGTACATTTGCATTGTTGCTGGTAGTGTATTTTTTTAAGTCTGATAATCCCATATGCATGCTTCATTAGGTCGTAGGTGTATTAATTCTTTTGTTTTGTTTTGATAAAATGCATATATATGATATTTCGTTTCAATGATGTATTCTGTGGATGGTGGGTTGGATTCAACTTCCCTTTTCGTTAAAAACTTTCCTTTTCTTTGTTCAAAATCCGTGTAGCTTATATTTACGTAGTACGTAGTACCCTAAGTTTTCTGTTATAATTATTAAAATATTTTCACTTTCATAATGTTTGTTCAAATCCCATGTTTGTATTATTTAACTTACTAGCTGGTAATCTTTGAATCCTTCCTTTAATAGATTCTTAATTCCCTTGTGCCTGTTTCAGGGTCTGCTATTACTGGCCCAATTGGAAAGGAGTGTGCTGATCTGTGGATGTACAGGTTTAGATGAATGTATTTTGGGATAATGTTTTTTTGCACATGATTAGGCAGTAGTGCACCACAGTTAATTTGATATATTTTGTGGATAGTTGGTATATTTTGTGGATGTAGTAATTTGAAACTGTAAACGTATGGTATAATTGTAGCAACCCGAAATATTTTAATATAAAGAAATGGAATTATTGGTTGTAATTGTAAATTCTGGGGGATTAAATTAAATCATTATATGATGGCTTGGTTTAATTAATTATGCGTTGAAATAATTAAAGGAATTTAAGGAAGGTTCAATTAATGGGTTAATTAAATTAATGGATCAACCTAGGTTGTATAGTATCAAAGTTTGATAGGGTAAATGAGCTATGTGATTATTTAATTAAATAGCTAGCAAGTTAAGCTGGATGTGTAAATTAATTAATGTGATTATTAATTAATGAGACTTCATAAACGTTAACAATGTTATATTTATTTTCATTTGGAAAGTTATTGATAGTGGGGTATTAATATTTTATATTTTCACTAGGAATTTAATTTGGGCAACCCAAAGCTTAGTTGCAATATAAGTAACAATTGGGCCACCCATTTGTTTAATTAACAAAACAAATAGCAGCCCAACCCAAAAGTAATAACATAACCCGGTGGAAAAGTAAGAGTGCCACTCATTTAGGGACAAAACCTCAGAAAAAGCAGAGCACGCGCAGTTTGTGCAAAGCTCAAGGAATCAGTGCTGAGAAAAGAAGGAACAAGTCAGGCATAGGGGAGGCTATAGGGTCCAACTCCTCAGAGTTGTCTAAGGCTGAGAAAGTGTTGTATAACCTCAGTCATTCTCTCATTTCCCCTTCGCGTTCATTTAGGCTAAGAGAGATATTGAGCTTGAGAAGTAAATGCAAACTTCAGAGAAGTTCATGCTATTCGGAGAAGGCAGAATCTGAATGTAAATCATCTGTCAAAGATTGAAGGTATTATCCGGTTATTTTGATTTAACTAGTTTTATCTTATTTTGGATTAAGGAAACAGAATATGCTAGAGTTGCATATGAGGTGTTTAAATGAGAGTAATGTGAACTCGGTAGTCAAATGTTGTTGAAACTAGTTAATGATTGAATTAGAACTAGAATAGTGGTTTCGGTTATTTTACACAATCAACATCGTGAGTCTGAACCACAGTTGGTCTGTACTCAATGTTCATGTTCATAAAACTTTAGAATGAACTGGTAGTAGAGTGCTGGTAGTAGAGTGATGCTGGTAGTAGAGTGCTCTGCTAGTATAGTGTTGCTGGTAGTAGAGTGAACTGGTAGTGGAGTGCTGCTGGTAGTAGAGTGCTGCTTGTAGTAGAGTGCTGCTGGTAGTAGAGTGAACTTGTAGTAGAGTGCTCTGGTAGTAGAGTGCTGCTGGTAGTAGAGTGAACTGGTAGTAGAGTGTTGCTGGTAGTAGAGTGCTCTGGTAGTCAAGTGTTGGTAGTAAAGTGCAAAACATAGAGTGAAAAATCCAAAACGTAGAGTGAAAATCGTAGAGTGAAAAGTCCAAAACGTAGAGTGAAAATCGTAGAGTGAAAAGTGAAAAACGTAGAGTGAAGGTGAAAATCGTAGAGTGAAAATCGTAGAGTCTGGACAGCTTCAGCATCAGTTAGTAATATGAGCATAACTTTCTCATACGAACTCGGATTGAGGTGATTTAAGATGTTTTGGAAAGATAATAGATAGACCTACAACTTTCATTCTTTACAAATTTCGATTTGATGTCTGTAGCAAGGTCGAAATTGACCATTTTTGGGACTGCTTTGACCTCTTATAGTAAAATGAGTATAACTTTTGTATACGGATTCAGATTAATATGATTCCAGATGTTTTGGAAATCTGAGAGATAGACCTATAACTTTTATTCTTTAACTTTTTCGATTTGAGGTCTGTAACAGAGTCTAAATTGACCATCTTGAGGTATGATGGGTAATTTGAGGCAATCGGAGGGCGTCGGGCATGCACGTGTGCAACGTGCAATGTTTTCGACACTAAGTTATACTGTTCTTTGTATAAAGCATGAATATTATGATTTATAATGATGTCTATCATTAATCAACGATTAATTAGATAAGTGTATGAGCATGCTAAACTTGTGCATATGAGGCGGGATAGACGTGTGGCGTATAAACGTCGAAACACTGTGTAAAGTGTTATTTAGCAATTTAATAACCTTAGAAATTAATTGAGGTAATACTAATTGGGATTAGTAAGAGTTTTAAATATTGTCTGAGGCGGGTAATATTATGACAACTTGATGAGGTAATTGTAGAATTAAACCTAGTAAAGTCCAGTAGTGACTAATTGGTAGATTGACCTAAATAATTATGAGGACCAAATGATAATGTTATGGCATTAAGGAATGTCGGATATACAAAGTTAAGTATAGAAGGTTTACGGTGTTTATGTGAAACATCGTGATGAATCCACAATGGACTAAACTAATGAATCAACCCTAGTGAATAAATGGGACGATAAAAGGAAGTAGACATCCTAAGAATATGATTAAATATTGAGTCAAACTTTGACTAATATAATGCACCATTGATCTCTCATGTTGTATAGGTGGTGCAAGGAACGCGAAAGGTTAGCGTAAACCGGTGTTGCAATCCAGGCAAGTCTTTCAGTGATCTGTGTTATCCCTGCAAGTTTTTCAGTGTTATGTGTTATATGCATAAATTATTAAATGTGCACTCGTGTTATGTGCTAACTGATTGTAAATGTGTCGGTGTACAATCATATGTTGTTAATAGCTGTTATATATAATTAATGCTATGAATCGAATGTGTTATATGAGTTATATAACATGGTAACATTGACATGCATGGTAAGCATGGGTAGATTTTATAAATGCAACGCATGATAAGCATGATGCCTATGTAAATGCCAAGCATGGAGCATAAATCATAAATTAAATGTAACCTACGTGTTATGTGTTAGCTGTTGGACTTGCTGAGCCGTCGTGCTCATTCTTGCTTTAAATTAATATTTTCAGCGAAGTAAATGAAGAAATTCTTGAAGACGTTGGATATACGGTATGTTGAATAGAAAACTCAGGTTGCTGTAATGGGAAACAGTTTGTTGCATTGGCTTTATTGATTGGTGGTCATGATCGTAGAGTGAGCCTCAACAATCGTAAAGTGAGCCTCAGCGATCGTAGAATGAGCCTCAGAAATCGTAGAGTGAGCCTCAGCAAATCGTAGAGTGAGCCTCAACGATCGTAGAGTGAGTCTCAGCCGATCGTAGAGTGCTTGGTCGTTGAGTAACCTCACTGTGAGATCGTAGAGTGAGTCTCAGCCGATCGTAGAGTGCTTGGTCGTTGAGTAACCTCACTGTGAGATCGTAGAGTGAAATTCCTCTGCTCAAGTTTTTCTGCGAGCGTAGACTGCCGAGCCAGACGATCGTAGAGTGATTTCACAAGCGATAGTAGCATATCTTACAGTTGGCTGTTTTGATAATCTAGTTGCTGAATCATATATTTAGTTTACTGGATTATAAAGAATATCTCATAGAGGTAAAGATTATATATTACATTATAATGTATATGATCTAGAGATGTAAAAGGGCGATGTAAAGATTGCGATTTTGGGAATGAAAGATTTTTGAAAGTTAGTTAAGTTTATCAATTAATATATTGAGTTTTAACAGCATTAAATTTTATCTTTTATGTAATGTTGTGTATAATAAGGAGAAGGTTGTTCGTGTAACGACTCAAACTCAGGATTGAGGTTATTTCTGACGGACCAGATCCGGGGTTATTGGAGACGGATTTTGGGACTGTCACAGTTGGTATCAGAGCTGATAGGTTATAAACCTTAGGTAGGAATACCTTAGGCTATAACCTTAGTAAGAAAGAGTAAGGTTAGTTGCATGTTCTAAAAACCCAAGCGTATAGTAAGCTCGTGACTCATGATTGTATAGTGGAGCCCCTCAGCGAATGGGCGACTATGGCCTGACTAGGACAAGCTCCTCAAGCCATATGATTATGGTAAGTTCCTGAGCCCAAATACGTGATAAGTTTGATGAACATGGGGGGATTACAGTAGAGAGCCATAAGTTGAGAAATATAGTTCTCAGATATTGGCTAAGGTTAAAGAAAATGTTAAATGATTTGTTAAAGGATTAACAGCATGTGCATATAGCAAGATGCTATAAACAAAAGATACTATGGGGAATAGTAGTAAACTCGTAGCGAGTGGTATGTGTTGAAATATGGAGTTGAAGGCATAAGTGCTGAATATATGAAATTAATAAAGAAGAAAATAAGGTATATTTGAGGAGATTCAAAGAAGGATCTCCATGGATGTATTCAAAATGAATAAAAAGGAAGGATCATACAGTAAAATGATTTAAGATGAATGATTAGACTGTGGAATTTAATGATCCTAGAATAAGTGAGAAATCATATAGTGAATTCAATTGTGAACTAAGGTCATATGGTGATCATAGTGAAATCATGGAATAACAGAAGATCTGTTAAATGATTAAGAGAATGTTTATATAGCATGACGCTATTCAAAGGTAAATACTATGAAATAGTATGAAGTAAACTCATAAAGAGTGGTTTGTGATAAGGTATGAATTTAGAAAATTCATATTAAGTTAAGAAAAGTTAGAGGTTGAAGGTTTTTAATGGAGGACTCATGTTAGTGGCTGAGTTGTATGATTCCTTGTATGGGCGGGGAATTTGTACCTGGTTTGAGAACCACTTAGCTTCCTATTAGATTAGTGGTTGAGATAACCAATTCCTTGTATGGGCAGGGGATTGTGTTTGGTTCGATAACCACTTAGCTTCCTACATTGATAATCAATTGAAACCTGGTGTCGCGTTATTCGCTATATGTATGTTGAGAAGGTGATTCTTTTCTCATATGTATAACGGATAGGTAGAGGATGTTAAAATAAGTTCGTGTTCTGAGAACCGACACGTATGGTAAGTTCGTGACTCATAGTCATGTGGTGGAGTCCCTCAGCGAATGGGCGACTATGGCCTGACTAGGACAAGCTCCTCAAACCATATGATTGTGGTAAGTTCCTGAGCCCAAATACGTGGTAAGTTTGATAAACAGTGAGTGTGGGTAGAATTAAGTAGCAAACTTAAAGCTATACTAAGGATAGTTATTAAGCTGGAAAAGATGAGGAGTAAAATTGGTGTTTATTTGAGGTTTTAGGATATTCTAAATCTTCTAGCTATGCTAGACCTTGAATTCTTAAAATCGTGCCAATTTCGCACTTGTGTGCCTTTCAAAAGGACATTTAAATTTTTTGTTTTATCGGGAAGTCGCGGTAAGTCGAGTTGTGAGACAATTCATTTATTACCTGTGGCGATACGATAAAACCTAAAATGAATTTTTAAATATTTTGAAACGTTTAAATGAGGGTCTATGCCATTTGTATCGGCTAGACATTGTTGATTTTAACTTGAAGTGATGAGCTTCACAAATTTTATTGCACATGTGTGCTTTTGGAGAGTTTAAAGTTCCGATTGATATTCGAACTATTGTTGAAAAGTCTAAGCTAATTGATTCGGCTAGACAAAGGTTGAGTTATATTTTTCAAGTATTTCTTGGGAGTACCCAGTTTAAATGTTATGCATATACATGGGGTACATAAGGTTGATCTCCATCAGTGGGAGTACCCAGTTTAAATGTTATGCTTATACATGGAGTACGGAAGGTTGATATCCTTAAGTGAATAGTACTCGGGTTAAATATTTATAATTTTTGCTGAATTTTTTAAATACCCCTAAGGTGTTCAGTAAAATTTCTAATGACGCCGGACAAAGGGGATTGTTTATTTTAAAGGGGTTATTTTACTTCCTGGTTATTCAAATTCATTCACAGTTATTGATCAATTGTGAAGACTCCTGGAGCTGTTCCAATGTTCTGGACATCTAGCGGGTAAAGGGGTAAGTATGTTGAAATTTCGAGGACGAAATTCTTAGAAGAAGGGGTGAATGTAATGACCCAGAAATTCGTAAGACTGATGAGTATGGTCTTAGGTAAATTGTGGATATTCATAAGCCTGTTGAGTATGGTCTTAGGTAATTGATGTGATTTAAGGCTACGCTAATCCTTGGATGAGGATGTAGTGGATAGTCGATTTGAGAAAATATTAAGCTTTCGAGGATTCAAGCAAAATTTGAGGTTAAGACATAAAACTAACATTGGTAAAGTGATGGCCGATCACTGGAAAGGAATTGGAGTCCTATCACGGAGGGACTAGGACAGTGTTTATAAAACAATAAGTAAAACAATGGCTATGTTAAAATAATCGATAAGATTGATCGGCGGGGCAAATGTTGTAAGGATTTAGTGCAAATTCCAAGGATGGAATCATTTGTAAGGATTAAGTTAAAAACTTAATCTGAGCAAAATAATTGTTAGGAGTTTAAAACCTAGAATTGGTTGAAGGGGTATATGATAAGGTATACACTAAGTTATGTATCTATATAGTATATAGGTGCAGAAAACATGATGAGGAAGAATTACCTTCATATTTTTGAGATACCTTATATTGAAATTTCGGGGACAAAATTATTATAAGAGGGGAAGAATGTAGCGACCCGAAATATTTTAATATAGAGAAATGGAATTATTGACTGTAATTGTAAATTCTGGGGGATTAAATTAAATCATTATATGATGACTTGGTTTAATTAATTATGCGTTGAAATAATTAAAGGAATTTAAGGAAGGTTCAATTAATGGGTTAATTAAATTAATGGACCAACCTAGGTTGTATAGTATCAAAGTTTGATAGGGTAAATGAGCTATGTGATTATTTAATTAAATAGCTAGCAAGTTAAGCTGGATGTGTAAATTAATTAATGTGATTATTAATTAATGAGACTTCATAAACGTTAATAATGTTATATTTATTTCCATTTGGAAAGTTATTGATAGTGGGGTATTAATATTTTATATTTCCACTAGGAATTTAATTTGGGCAACCCAAAGCTTAGTTGCAATATAAGTAACAATTGGGCCACTCATTTGTTTAATTAACAAAACAAATAGCAGCCCAGCCCAAAAGTAATAACATAACCCGGTGGAAAAGTAAGAGTGCCACTCATTTAGGGACAAAACCTCAGAAAAAGCAGAGCACGCGCAGTTTGTGCAAAGCTCAAGGAATCAGTGCTGAGAAAAGAAGGAACAAGTCAGGCATAGGGGAGGCTATAGGGTCCAACTCCTCAGAGTTGTCTAAGGCTGAGAAAGTGTTGTATAACCTCAGTCATTCTCTCATTTCCCCTTCGCGTTCATTTAGGCTAAGAGAGATATTGAGCTTGAGAAGTAAATGCAAACTCAGAGGAGTTCATGCTATTCGGAGAAGGCAGAATCTGAATGTAAATCATCTGTCAAAGATTGAAGGTATTTATCCGGTTATTTTGATTTAACTAGTTTTATCTTATTTTGGATTAAGGAAACAGAATATGCTAGAGTTGCATATGAGGTGTTTAAATTAGAGTAATGTGAACTCGGTAGTCAAATGTTGTTGAAACTAGTTAATGATTGAATTAGAACTAGAATAGTGGTTTCGGTTATTTTACACAATCAATATCGTGAGTCTGAACCACAGTTGGTCTGTACTCAATGTTCATGTTCATAAAACTTTAGAATGAACTGGTAGTAGAGTGCTGCTGGTAGTAGAGTGCTCTGGTAGTAGAGTGAACTGGTAGTAGAGTGCTCTGGTAGTAGAGTGCTGCTGGTAGTAGAGTGAACTGGTAGTAGAGTGTTGCTGGTAGTAGAGTGCTCTAGTAGTAGAGTGTTGCTGGTAGTAGAGTGAACTGGTAGTAGAGTGCTGCTGGTAGTAAAGTGAACTGGTAGTAGAGTGTTGCTGGTAGTAGAGTGCTCTGGTAGTCAAGTGCTGGTAGTAAAGTGCAAAACGTAGAGTGAAAAGTCCAAAACGTAGAGTGAAAATCGTAGAGTGAAAAGTCCGAAACGTAGAGTGAAAAGTCCGAAACGTAGAGTGAAGGTGAAAATCGTAGAGTGAAGGTGAAAATCGTAGAGTCTGGACAGCTTCAGCATCAGTTAGTAATATGAGCATAACTTTCTCATACGAACTCGGATTGAGGTGATTCAAGATGTTTTGGAAAGCTAATAGATAGACCTACAACTTTCATTCTTTACGAATTTCGATTTGATGTCTGTAGCAAGGTCGAAATTGACCATTTTTGGGACTGTTTTGACCTCTTATAGTAAAATGAGTATAACTTTTGTATACGGATTCAGATTAATATGATTCCAGATGTTTTGGAAATATGAGAGATAGACCTATAACTTTTATTCTTTAACTTTTTCGATTTGAGGTCTGTAACAGAGTCTAAATTGACCATCTTGAGGTATGATGGGTAATTGGAGGCAATCGGAGGGCGTCGGGCATGCACGTGTGCAACGTGCAATGTTTTCGACACTAAGTTATACTGTTCTTTGTATAAAGCATGAATATTATGATTTATAATGATGTCTATCATTAATCAACGATTAATTAGATAAGTGTATGAGCATGCTAAACTTGTGCATATGAGGCGGGATAGACGTGTGGCGTATAAACATCAAAACACTGTGTAAAGTGTTATTTAGCAATTTAATAACCTTAGAAATTAATTGAGGTAATACTAATTGGGATTAGTAAGAGTTTTAAATATTGTCTGAGGCGGGTAATATTATGACAACTTGATGAGGTAATTGTAGAATTAAACCTAGTAAAGTCCAGTAGTAACTAATTGGTAGATTGACCTAAATAATTATGAGGACCAAATGATAATGTTATGGCATTAAGGAATGTCGGATATACAAAGTTAAGTATAGAAGGTTTACGGTGTTTATGTGAAACATCGTGATGAATCCACAATGGACTAAACTAATGAATCAACCCTAGTGAATAAATGGGACGATAAAAGGAAGTAGACGTCCTAAGAATAGGATTAAATATTGAGTCAAACTTTGATTAATATAATGCACCATTGATCTCTCATGTTGTATAGGTAGTGCAAGGAACGCGAAAGGTTAGCGTAAACCGGTGTTGCAATCCAGGCAAGTCTTTCAGTGATCTGTGTTATCCCTGCAAGTTTTTCAGTGTTATGTGTTATATGCATAAATTATTAAATGTGCACTCGTGTTATGTGCTAACTGATTGTAAATGTGTCGGTGTACAATCATATGTTGTTAATAGCTGTTATATATAATTAATGCTATGAATCGAATGTGTTATATGAGTTATATAACATGGTAACATTGACATGCATGGTAAGCATGGGTAGATTTTATAAATGCAACGCATGATAAGCATGATGCCTATGTAAATGCCAAGCATGGAGCATAAAGCATAAATTAAATGTAACCTACGTGTTATGTGTTAGCTGTTGGACTTGCTGAGCCGTCGTGCTCATTCTTGCTTTAAATTAATATTTTCAGCGAAGTAAATGAAGAAATTCTTGAAGACGTTGGATATACGGTATGTTGAATAGAAAACTCAGGTTGCTGTAATGGAAAACAGTTTGTTGCATTGGCTTTATTGATTGGTGGTCATGATCGTAGAGTGAGCCTCAACAATCGTAAAGTGAGCCTCAGCGATCGTAGAATGAGCCTCAGAAATCGTAGAGTGAGCCTCAACGATCGTAGAGTGAGTCTCAGCCGATCGTAGAGTGCTTTGTCATTGAGTAACCTCACTGTGAGATCGTAGAGTGAGTCTCAGCCGATCGTAGAATGCTTGGTCGTTGAGTAACCTCACTGTGAGATCGTAGAGTGAAATTCCTCTGCTCAAGTTTTTCTGCGAGCGTAGACTGCCGAGCCAGACGATCGTAGAGTGACTTCACAAGCGATAGTAGCATATCTTACAGTTGGCTGTTTTGATAATCTAGTTGCTGAATCATATATTTAGTTTACTGGATTATAAAGAATATCTCATAGAGGTAAAGATTATATATTACATTATAATGTATATGATCTAGAGATGTAAAAGAGCGATGTAAAGATTGCGATTTTGGGAATGAAAGATTTTTGAAAGTTAGTTAAGTTTATCAATTAATATATTGAGTTTTAACAGCATTAAATTTTATCTTTTATGTAATGTTGTGTATAATAAGGAGAAGGTTGTTCGTGTAACGACTCAAACTCAGGATTGAGGTTATTTCTGACGGACCAGATCCGGGGTTATTGGAGACGGATTTTGGGGCTGTCACAATAATTGGATGTATTTTAAAACTGAGAATGGTTGATACATTTTGGCTTTAAATGAGTATTTAGAGTTTTTTAACTATATATAATTGCATTAATATTAGCAGCTCTACAAGTACAATATTGTAGGTGCCCCACTACTATGTATGTATTTTCAAATATGGGTGAACTACAACATTTTCAAAACGTTGTTTAAATGTATTACAATAGATGACATCTTATAAACGTCATATAAATTAGTCTAAAGGTTGTGTGATGTATCAAACTACAACATTTTAACCCAGAAAATGTCGTAGAATCATACTATCTACAACGTTTTCAAGCATATTAATATTTATTTAAAATAAATTTACAACGTTTTTTAGTTAAAAAACGTTGCGGTATGTGATAAACTACAACGTTTTAAAAATGTTGTATAAATGTGTCAAATAGATAACACCCTTAACCTCGACGTTTCTGGGGAAAAAATTACAACATTTTTTAGGTGTTATCTATTTACTGTTTTGTAGTAGTGACAAGTGATTATAAAATGCATGGTTAAGAGAAAACAAATTTGACTTAGTGACTTTAAATGGCTGGAGATAGACTGTAACATCCCAAACCAACTACATGTTCAAAGTGTCACATGTCGCAAGCCCGAAGGCTCGCAAGGCAATAATATCAATAGCGCAGCCTAAACGAAAACACAATAATTAATGAAACTAACTTGAAACCGAACTGTTTTTTATTATCAAAATTACACTAAAGTTCAATAACTAAATACCGAAAACATAACTTTGGAGACACAACTCCATTAAACAAAAGTCTTATCATAATTCTAAAATATTCATTCACTTCTTAAACTAAAATATCTTCCAATCATCCATAAAAGTATCCATAGTGCTTGGCTCTAAATAATGTTTCCTGTAAAAATTAATGTAAGGGTGAGCGGTAAAGCTCAACAAGTAATAATCTTTACTATTTAGGTGAATCAAGTACAGTTTGCAAAACACTTTTTCGAAATAACTTTTATTTGTTCAATAACAATATTAAATACACTTTTCGAAAATAATTTTTTCTTGTTTGATAATTATAGTCCATATATACATTCAAAACCAAAATCAATAATCACAAAACACAATTCGAAAACGATTTCAATATGTTCAATAAACGATTTTGATATGTTCAATATATTCGATGTATCTTTTGATCCACAGCCCTTGCGACTAAGGTTATAACAGCCCTGTAACACAGCCCTTATGTTCGATAATGTCAATGATACGCCCCCTACTAAAGTATCTTATCATGCACGTGCCCCGAAGAACGCCCCCCCCCCCCCCCCCCCCCGAAGGGTATCTAAAGGTGTGCGCCTTAGTAGGTCCTAAATTGTTCCGGAACTAGCGTAAACACTAACTGATTCAATACATAGTCGGACTGAGGTTTCTAAAATCAATTTCTTAATATTTTCGATATTCAAAACTATACTTATTTCACAGTTCAAAATCACATAATCTCATTTTCTAAATCAAAATTCTATTTTAATACTTGATCCGGGTTTTTAACAAAATACAAATGTAACATTTTCATTCAAATGGAAGCCTTAAATAAAGTATAACAATTTTTGAAATAATACATTTAGGCATCCGAATAATTTCTAAAGCATACATAATTATAAGCTACTACATAATACCCGATTTTTAGTGGGTGGACGATGTGGGATTAAAAAGAACCGGGTATTACATAGACGGAGCAAAGTCGCCTAATTGACTAGACATAAAATTGCAATTACAAAAATAACTTTTTAAGAAAGTAAGGGATATATATATCCATTGATGGAGAAGTTAACCTAATTTTCCACAAATTATTCCCGCTATAACCCAGAACGGAAATGTTTACGCCCAACTTAATTCTCATAAGCTACTACATATCTACGTGCATTGAACCAGGTTGACCCAGAGAAATGGCATAAATCTTTATAATTTCATAAATTTTTAATTTTATGAGTTTGTTCGGTTACTAACGTTTGCAGTGATAACGTCTGTAGCGTTTGAATCGGACTTCTACCAAACATATTACACAATTTTTAGTGCGTTGTATTTGGATCTTAAAAATTATTTATAAGTTAAATAAATTACATTATTTTTTAACAAACAAATTTTTTAAAAAGTCTAAACGAAGCAAACGATCTAAAAAGTAGCCAAACATATACATAGTTCTTATTGACATGAAGTTTAATACGGAGCTCCTATATATACTTGCATCAAACGCCCCCTAAAAGCATTGTTTGCTTGACCTTTACCAAACACTCTTACATAAGTATATTTGATATCCTATATATCCTTCGTACACGCAATATCATAGATTACAGGTACTTTTGAATAGTACGTATATTTGTCAGTTTCATTTGACATATTATATATATATATATACACACACACACACGAGAACCAATCCATAATCCATTAATAACGTTGTAATTTTTTTTTTTTATCCTTATAATAGATTTTAGTCGTCTAAACTGAGATCTGATGATTAAAATGACCATCGTCCGCATTTTAGCTTTCAGAAATCCGCTGTTTAATACTGCAAACGGTATTAAATGTCCAAAATACTCTAAACTTTCAATTTGGAAATGTACCGTCCGCAGTTTAATACTGCGGGCGCTGAAAATAGTCCAAATTAGTTCCTTTCCGCAGTATTAAACTGCGTACAATATATTCCTAAATTGAAAGTTTTGGGTATTTTGGACATTTAATATCTTCTGCAGTACTAAACTGTGGATTTCTGAAAACTAAATTATGGACGAGATCCATTTTAAACGTCAGATTTCAACCTATACGACTGAGATCTATAATAAGGATACATCATTTATTACAATGTTGTCAATGAATCGGTCATATATATATATATATATATATATATATATATATATATATATATATATATATATATGTATATATATATATAAACCTCTTGATCTAAGTGAGTAGACTACCATGCATGTATAACCAATTAAGTTTTCTGAGCGGCTACATCATAACACAATTAATGGCCAACCACAAGATATGATCACTATACCTGGGCTTCTTCTTCCTCTTTTTTTTCTCTCTTTCAAATGACCTTCGGTATTTCACAGAACTCAAATTTATCACTAAAGTCAGTTTCATAAATGAGAAATTCGTCAATTGTTTATTTTGAATTTAATTTCTAGCAACTTTGAAAGACTTATATGTCGACGTAGCTCTTGCTTCAAAGTTTCTTGCATCGCCCAAATTAGCTATATTAAAAACAGATTTCCATGGTACCAAGAAAATAAAATTTAAAAATAGATATTCTAAAAAAATTAAATGCCCATATAAGAAACCAATATTGCTTTGCCGATAAAAAAAAATTGTATACAAAAGTAAGATACAAAGTTATGTGTATAATTATGGTTGGTTGTAAGTTATAACGACTAAGTTCACCTTGAAACATCAACTAATTATAATTTAATACATTATTTTATATCCAACTGGTTTTGTCATTGTAATAACATCAATGATCTAATGCTATATATATATATATATATATATATATATATATATATATATATATATATATATATATATATATATATATATATATATCTTGTAAATTATAAATTAATTTAAACCGCATGTTAGGGTTGTTTGCATAAGCAATTAATTATCTATTTTTCTTGGCAAAAAACACTCATATTTCACAAAATATTATTTGAGCTGCATGCTGTTTTCCTACCACCAAAGATAACAAAAAGAAGCTACTTCAATAGATCTTTAGGAAGACTTACACCACGATATTCAGTTTAGCATCCCAAATAAGAAGCAAGACAATCACCTATCCATGTACACCCAATTAATGCTACCAAATTAATCAAAAAGAGTTGGTGTTGGATCTGGCAAGAACTAGAGACTGGACAATTTAGGTTAGCTAAGCTGTGAGAAGAAAACAGTACTCCTTCACTGTAAAATCAATGATTTGAGGGGTTTTAAAGCAGGACATATTGACTTGTTTCAGTTTCTCATCATGATGAAAACACACATAATCCAGGCAAAAACCGCATCAGCGCATCTCTCATGCTTTAATGCCTATCATACACACGATTAGAAATTACATGCTCATATGTATGATGTATGTGTAATTATAATACACTAATAGATACAGTTAGAAATTACATGCTCATATATATATGTAATTATAATACACTAATAGATACAGTGATGTTTTATGAGTACTATCGTTCCGAATTGTGATAGAAAAACTTATATATTTTGTTCATCATACTCGATTTTATTATGCATACCCAATCAATTAGCACTCCTAGCCAATTGTAACCACGAAATTCATCCTCCTATATAAAATATATAGGAATGATTCATATAAATAGTTAGTTTCTAGCCAATATCCTAACGGTTACATATTGTCTGCAGGACATTGACTAACAACCAGCTGTGCGTCAAAAATAATATATATATATATATATATAGTAAGTACGTGTCTGTTGATATCCATATGCACAGCCAAACGCATGCGTAGGAACAGAAAGAAGGGGTATAATCATAATCATATACAATATACATATATTTTCTCACGTCACTATTTTATATATTCCCGGGAAAGTGTCCGCCAAACAGACTTTCAGGCCAAAATCACATGTCTAATTGTATACTATCTTATAAATGGATGGATGTGCGTAACTCAAGCGATAACCGTTATGATTATTCCAATCCCCGTTCATATATAAATAAAATATATAGTCAACAAAATCCTAACAACCTTTTTCTTTTTCTTTTTCTTTTTCATGAACCCCTCCCTCCTAAAATAATACAAATATTTTCGCTTAAACGTCATCACAAATTATACAACTCCCTCTCTATACAATCAAATCCCCTTAATTCTACACTATATAAACCATTAGAAAAATGCTAAGCAATTAATCAGAAGTTAGCTAATTTACCTATATAAAATTCTACAAAACTATATTATAAAGACAGACTGTTTAATATTATTAGAGTAAAAATATCATTTTTAGATCAATAAGTATCATTTAAAATATTTAAGTTTCGTTAAAACAATTATAAGAATATACCTATATATATTTGCACTAGCAACATAATTTTTTCTCTAACAATATCAAATAAGATAAATTGGACAATTTCTGTCAAATAACCTAACATTACTAATATCATTATTACTCTTCAAATCATTCTTAATTAAACACGCAATAATAATACTAAAAATATAATACACGGTAATTAATTATTTATCCACTAATTACCTCATGATTTAAGGACACATCACACAAGTTCATGGCCAGTTGCAGTGTAAGCGGTTTGAGCCACCGGTTCCATAGAAAACGAGCCAGTGGAGCCGCCTAGAGGCTTGTTAGTTGCCACCGGGAAATTACTCATAACTCCAATGCATTGGGGCTGATGATTATCTTCAAGTTGCCGAATTTGCCTCTTCAAGAACTTAATATACCGGCCAGCTTCCTCTAGCATTGATGCAGTGTCCATTTTCGTTCCCCCAGGGACAAGTCTTTGTAAAATTCTAATTTTCTCACTTATTCTTTCCCTTCTGTGTCTTGCTGCTACACTTTGGGGGTCATCACTAATCCGGACATTGCGCCTTTTAGGCTTACGAATTGTGGATGGATCGATATCTACTGGTTGCATCGCCGCGATCTTGAACATCATTTCCTTCATGGCTCCTAGCTCTTCATCTTGATCGTCATGTCGTTCTTGTTCTGCTTGTATTTGATGATTATTATTATGATTTTCCCCTTGTTGATGAATGAAATCTGACGACAAATTAGGCAGTTGATTTAATGACGATGAACATATATGATGATCTTGAAGAGGGTAACTATTCGGCCAAACTGCAGTACCTAAAGGTAGTTTGTTGTGATCATGGAGAATTTGATCTTCCATGGCCATTTCAAGTTCCCAAGTAGTGTTAGAGAATTTATGGTGATTGATTTCCATCACATAAAGTAATGGACTTTAGGTTTGCTTAATTTAATTTGTATGGAGAAAGATGGAGAAAAATTGTATATACCATGTTCTTGAAGAAGGGTTTAAAATATAATATATAACTAGGTTTAACGAGAGTGGAAAAAAACCACCTTAGTCCCTTTTTGTATGTGAAAGAAGATTGATGACCTATAAATATAGGGTGTTAATGTGTGTTTGTGAGAGAGAGAAAGAGAGATATAGAGATTTTTGGAGAGTTTTAGTGAAGCGGGGAATGATAAATCAGCCAAGGGGACCACAATATATATATATATATATATATATATATATATATATATATATATAGGATGGATGGTGATGATGAAGGGCTATGATTTAATGATTCTTTTGTGGTAAAGGTACTTTAGGGTAAAAGAAGAAGAGCATTTAATAAAGAGTACTGGCAAGCTTTGACGTATCCCTAGACTATTGGAGCTAGTAGTATATAGACTCCTCTCTCATTCTTTTTGACATGGAAGCTGACCTTCGCAAGCTCTGAAATTCTAGGAATCATTATGTACCCTTCTTCCTTTCTTCGTCTTCTTTTTTACCTCTGAGATCTGTAAAATTTAAAACAGATTTTATAAAAAAAAATCACATCAACAAAGTTATAATAGATGTAGCAACCCTTTAGTTCCGAAAGGATTATGATTAGCTTTGTGAGATTTCATCACAACTCTATGGAACATAATTATGGGCATAAAAATCTGTGCTTACTAGCTAGGACTTGGGAGACCCTTGAAAATTGAAGGCATAATGATACTTTGAATCTATTTTTGTGAAGAACTGAATCAAGAATTTTCTTTTTTTATCATCAATTCCATTTTGTTTTAAAATATAATATTATTATTAATTTTTTAAAATTAATTTAAGATATTTTTAAATTTAAAATTAACATGATTTATTTTAACTTAGTCAATTTAAAGATGAATATTGTAAATTACATAAAAAGTACTCCATTCGTCCAAGTTTACATGCCTAGTTTTTTTATTTGTCCAGCTCTATTTATTCTCTTTTCATTTAAATATTATTTTTTGCCTTATTTTTTTTTAATACTATCCCGGTTTAACTTTATAATTTTATTTTACTAAAAATAACATAATATACACTGAAAAACGTAACATTATTAACTTTAATATTAGAAACACAATCACACCCTGTTTTCCCTCTCACTCTAACTCCTTTATTTTATTATTTCAAGAAAGAGAAAGAAAGAGTTAGTAGATTAATTCAAACAAACAACATGATAATAGAATAATTAAGATAGATAATTTTGAGATAATTTTTTTTTTCTTAATAAGTGTGTATTTTTAAACTAGGACAAGTAAAATTAGATAGAGGGAGTATCATTCATTGTAAAATTTGTTGTTTAATAATTTTTAATAAATTATCACAATTTTAAATTTAAAAATATCTCAAATTAATTTTTAAAATTTAATAATAATCTTATAATTTAGAACAGAGTTACTACTACTACATGGTTTAAAACTGCCCATATCAGCAAATAATTAGGACATATATGTGTGTAATTTTCTAAGTAATATTTCTTGATTGCAAGAGAAGTGTAGCTAGAATCGAAAGTATTGATTGGAAAATATACTAAAATTATAATAAATGTATCAAGAATCTTGCATGTCCATGTTTCTTGATTTAATCATGCCATTTATGTACTTTTCCTCAAGAATAGTATGTACATATATATATGTATGGTTTGGAAATTATACATGTAAGAAAAATACATGAATTCTTTGCGTTTTAAAATATAGTATTAATACTGATTTTTTGAAATTAATCTGAAATATTTTTAAAATAAAAATTGCCTTGAATCCATTTAATTTTGGATAATATAATTATGAAAATCTTAAATTACTACTTTCAAAATTTAATTGAATTATATCTGTTTTAAATTTAAAAATATCTCAAATTAACATAAGTAAATTTTGATCTTGTATTTTGAATGGGAGGGAGTATTTATTAAGATTGGCATGCACTTTATATCCTATATGTAATAGTAATAAGTCTGTCTAAGATTAAAAACTCAAATATAGAGCTTCAACTGAAATCGTTAGCTTAATATGAAGCAGTATAACTAGGTCAGTAAAGAGCTTATGCATGTTAATATCCTTAAGACAGGACAATTAATATACTACTGTCTCTATTCCATAATATATAAATCAATATTAATCGACTTTGTAAAAGTTAATTTAGAGCATTTTCAAATTTAAATAGATATAACAATTGATTTATTTTTGTTGGCACAATTATAAATACTATAAATTATCTTAAACTACTACTGCCTAATTATGAGATTTGTTGTGTTCAAAATTATATAGATGAATTATGACAATTTGAAATTTGAAATTTATCACATTGACTTTTAAAAAGTCAATATTTATATTTTGGAATGGAGGAGCTAGGGTGTAAGACATAGCTTCCTAGTGTAATTAGCCATTTGATTAGCATGCATAAAAAAGTTAACATTAAGAATAAGTTTACACACACAACAACAAAACACTACATCCATCTATACCATTACAAAATAGAACATGGTATTGAAATCTGTCATACTCCACTTTTTAATAGTGTAGATAGATGTAGTGTTTTGTTGTTATGTGTATAAACTTGTCCTAACATTAATGGCTGTATAAGGTCTACACATCACACTATAGTTCTTCTTTGGTCTTTTGTGTAACTCTATGTGTGGGTGCTTGAGCTTGATTTCTCTTTTTGTGTGTGTATGTTTGAGAGAGATAAAGGGAAGCATGATTACAGACCAAAATACTTAACAAACAAACTAGTTATACGATCATGACTCATGAGCTAATAATAGCAGTTTGTTTCAATATATGATGATGCTTTTGGACTTGAAAAGTCTTCATTTTTCACATTTTTGTTGTTGTCTTCTTTATTTTTCATTTTTTCTCTGATTTTGTAACTTTTTTTCCCTCTGATTCTGTTGTTGTTTTATATATATTCACAATATATTGATCAGTATGAAATAATTAAGACCTACATTATCCGTACAGAAGCGATAATTAAATTATCACTATATAGGTTTTTGATTGAAAAAAATGGCGTAACTTTAAAACTAGTCACTAATTAATGAAATCGGACGCACAAAACATTGTGCGAGTGCAGAGCACATACCCTCCTTATATATATATATATATATATATATATAAAATGATCCACATCTAGTATTTGCTATGTAAATTATTTCAGCAAACTCATCTAACACTGTTGAAATAGTAATTTAAGTGTCTATATTGAAAGTTAGTCGCTATCCTAAGTAACGGCTAGGGGGGGAGGGGATTTTTCAGCAGTTATCTTAGGTGACGGTCAGGAGAAATTTTTTTTGAAAGCTAGCCGTCATCTTGGGTGATGGATGAATCATATTTTTTTTCAAACGGTCAAGAGTAATGCCAAACCAAAACTACGTAGTTTTTATTCATTTATATAACCTTTATAATATATAATTTGAGTTATTTTTAAACAAAATAAAATATTTATAGATAAAGATAATATATTCATATATAAAGATTAACGTACAGGATAGGTAAATATATAAGATTAACAAAATGTATATTAAATCTTTATAGATAAAGATTAAGAGGATTTATATATATCCTCTTAATCTTTATCTATAAAGATTTTATTCTGTTTAAAAACAACTCAAATTATAAGATGATAAAAGTTATAGAAATGAATAAAAACTATGTAGTTTTGGTTTGGTATTGCTCTTGGTTGTTTTAAAAAAAAAATGAAATTTGGTCCCGCCATCACCTACGATAGTGGCTAGCTTTCAAAAAAAAATAAATTCCTGACTGTTATCTAAGATAGCGGCTAAAAAAAAACTCCTCCAACCGTTACTTGGAATAGTATTCATAATAAATGTTCGTTATAGATCGCTTGTCATATATATATATATATATATGTGTGTATGTGTGTGCGCGTGTGAATTATACGTATTTGTCACTTCCTTACTTATACTCGATACGCTTTTATACAGTTAAAAAACCCCTCATCAATAGTGATTCAAGCTGTATATATACTACTTATAGCTAAGCCGAAGTTAAATAAATTAAGAACCTTTTTAGTGTGGGGATGCGAGTTGCATACCCAAACAATAAGTATAAACTACGTACGTAAGAATGCATGGATAGAAAGGCAAGAAAAAGTTGTATTAAAAATTTTAAACTAAAAAAAATATTTAGGTAAAAGAAACAAATTAATTTTATCAAAAAACTTTTTTGCATTTATATAATGGAATGGTCCGAGCAAAGCTAGTTGAGATCGAAAACGGGAGAAGCATAAAAAATGGTCCAGATGTGCTAAAAAGGGCCGGGTGGAGTGATGATGCCCTCATCAGAAGAAACTAGCAAACTTTATCAAGAGTTTGCACAAAAGGTAAAACTTGTTGAAAGAAGTATTCGGATCTGAACATCTCATTCTACCGCTATGCCAAACAGAAGAATTATATTACACTAGCCCCCTCAAAAAAAGTAATTTTTAAATTACCTTTAACCATGTTGAATGTTTATATCACCTTTACTGAAATATTCTACAATGTTTCAAAAAAAAAAAATGTTCAATACATACAATTAATATTGAATGTACAAACGCTATAGGACTTCATTAAAATTTATTTTCAAAGATAGTGCAGCTCTCGTTTATCCTACATAAATATAGAGAGAGAGAGAGACTGAGAGAGCTTGTTTTTGGAGCATTTGAAAAGTGTGTTTGAGCAGTTTTAAGCCCCAAATGTACCACACCATATTTTGGTGTAATGAATTTGTGACTTAAAAACCATGGTTATGAGTTAAAAAATTGTCTTTAAAATAAATTGAGTTTAAACGAACAAGATTTTAAGCGTCTGTGCTAGCTACAATGCTACTAACCTTTTAAAGGAGGGAAAGGGTTAATTTTCAGCTTGGGAAATGGATAATTTTCAGCTTACCCTTTTGGGAAGTAGATAGATAAAAGTGATTGTTTCTCATGTTGGGTCCTAATATGGTGTCTAGATTGCTCTTGCAAATGCATCGGTCCTCACCTCCTCATAAGATATGTGTAGTTGCAATTCTTGTGTCATTGGGAAGATGCATATATATAAATTTTCTAGCTAGAGTTGTACATATAGAGTACTTTAATTTCAAATTTGAAACATGTGTTCATCAATTAAGGAGTGTACAGAATGCTTTTTAATAAATGCCTTCATACTTATGAGGTGTACAAAATGTCCAGCATGTAGCATGTTTTGATGAAAAGAGCCTAAAATCTTCAACCCCAACAAATTCATAAAGCAATGAAGAAAAATGTGTGTTTTAAATTTTCCTACTACTCATAGAATTAATGTAATCAATTGCCCGAGACTTATGAATTCGTTCTTGTTTCCTTGTTAGTGCTTGAGAGAGTTAATTCATTGAAATCAAACAATCCCAAAAGCCAAACTAACCAATATTTATGAGTTGGTTTGGTTTGGTTCGTATTTTATAGCTAATTCTAAAATTCAAGATTTGATTAACTGGGTTGATGCATGCGGTCCACTCAATTTCCTTAATTCTGTAAGGTTACGTTAGTTTGCAAAAATATCAAGAGATAAAATAGAATTATTTGTATTAATTTATATATTATTATTATAAATTATATTATTATATATTCATTAGTTTGTTATGTACTTATATTCTATTATTTCTAAGGTCATTTTGACATGTAATTGTAGTCCCTAATGACCTTAGAAATGATGTCAAAATGTTACTAAAGTCCAACTTCTCCCTTTTGATTTTTTTGTAGTATTATATTACTTTTTTTAAGATAATGAATTGCTTTTTCAGTTTTAACTTTTTTTTCCCTCAATTGTAAATTTTTTTATGTAGTTTCGCTTACAGATATGGAAGGATTTTTTCTTTTTATTATTTATATATTATTGAAATATTACATTAAATTCACGAGAAATTGGGAATGGGGGAGTACGACTTGAACCTATACCCAAAAACGTGGGTGGTTGGCCGACACACCGCTAGTTTATATAGAATTAAAATAAAAGCACTCTAACCATACACCACCAGCAGCAGCGATAAAACATGCAATGACCTAAGGTTATATTTATTTGAAAAAAGTATATTTTAGATTAAATTATTTATCATAATTTAATATTATTTAATTTTTTAAAGATGAATTATTAATCCCTTAATATTGGATTATTAATCGCATAAAGCTATTTAATAGCTTAAAATGAGGGGAATTATTAATTCTAAATTTTTTATAGAATTATATAATTTCACATAAATAACCTTAAAAATAATATAAAAAAAAATTCATAAGACTATTTAAAAGACTATTAATTCCTCATCATAGGATAAAATAATCCGAAATAGTATTAAGTTAATACAAATAATTCAATCTCAAATATATTTTTTATAAAAAAATATAGCTCAAGTGAAATAATATTTTTTGCCCAACTCTAGTTGATTCAAACAAAAAGAGTCTCAAAATGGGGGTTCAAAAAAAAAAAAGTAAATACCGCATAACTATATATAGTTAGTAAATGAGTCCATTTTAAATAGTTACATGTGTTGTTAGGTTCTTTGAGTAGAGTAATTATTTAGTAGTTTTAAATATTATTATGTAGTGTTTTAAGTTAATTATATCTTTTTATTTTAACAAATTTAAAATTATAAATATTAGAATACCACTATATATATATATATATATATATATATATATATATATATATATATATGTATATATATATAATTTGAGACACTGTATAACAGTATTTTAGAACCATTAAATAAAATATTTTTTTTGAATGAGCACTTTTTGTGGATGTTTTATTATATATTTGAAGGACAATTCTGGTGCGTGCGATAAAAGATGGTGACTAATAAATGCCAGAGAGTGACAGTAATAATAAAGCTACCCATCAAAAATGTACTTGCCACTTAATTACAGTTTCACTCGTGCATGGAAATTAACTGGTACGTAACAAAATACTATTGCATTAAAATTATTAGGTTGCATGCACGTCAATCTTAATTCAAATTTCAAAACCAAAAAAATAAAGATTCTAAGTAATTCTTTCTTATTTGTTTGCATCTTTACTACAAAAAAAAATGTGAAGGAAGAAATGGTTCAGTTTTTCTTATAAAAAAATTTAATTAAAAGGAAAAAAGGAAGTAATTAGAAATAATTAGGTCGGAAAAGATTTGGAGAGTAAAGAAAGTATCATTTTTTTTCTCATCCAAAAAGGAAAAAGGAAAGAAAGAAAGAAAAGATCCTATAATATAATACTCCCTCTTTTTATTATATACATCGTTTTAGAAAGAAAAAAAATCTCTATAATATAAAACGTTTTAAAAAACTAATCATTTATTATTTTACTGTTAAAAAATAAAGTAAATAAGAAAGAGACAGAAAAATAATTAATTAGTGCATGAATCGTAATAAAATTTTAAATTAACATTAATTACTCAATATTAGAATTAATAATTTTTTTAATATATATGATTATATTTTAAATGAATTATAAAATAAAAAAGAGTTGACTACCAAAAATCAAAGAATTTTGTGTTCATCCGAGAATTGCGGGGATGAGAATGTTTGAGTACTTGGAAAGTAAATAAACTACTTTTTATTTGGAGATAATTTATTTTATGTTTGAAAGTTTGGAAAACTAGAAGGAACAAAGAAGAAAGAAGAAGAAATACGTTAAAAGAAAATTATGTTTCAACTTTATTAACCTTTAATTACAGATTATAATATTATATTTAATACGATATTTTCCATTTCTATAAAGAATATAATTAACAACTTGAAATTGCACATTATCTTATTTTCTGCAAAGGAAAAGTGTTGCTAAATTTATACTGCCCATTATTTCATATGTGACTATAGTTCGATTACATTTATTATTATTAAGATAAAACTTTACATCTTTATTTATGTATTTATTTGTTTTACATATTTTTCTAATACCATACGTGGTCTTAATATACTTTCATAGTACTAATTCTGTAAAAACATAAAACTAGAAATATTTTAATATCACAATTACTCTATGGCAAAGACGAGCATCTAAAATAATACTCTCTGTACCATAAAGAAAATCGAAATAAAATAAACCAAAAGAAAACCAAATCAATCTTCCTCAAGTTCTAAAATTATAAAATCGAAATCAGATTTAAGGATATTGAGAAAACAGAATGCAACAAACAAATCAAAAAATCGGTTTGATTTAGCTCTCACATAGATTAGGCTTATCTCTATCCCACTCAAGCACAACTTTTTCCTTATTTTCTGCATCAGCTAGGGAGTATTATTTTATTACCTTGAAGACAAATAGTGGAGAGTTCTTACTGAATTAATAGTAATTAATGTGTCTTCTTCTCCTTCTTAAAGTCGGTGATTTAAGGAATGCAGATGATCTTAAATATGATCAAAACCAAAAGTGAGGTCATTATTTGTGGAAAGTTGTGGGTGAACCAATTATATATACTCCTCCGTTTCCAAATAAAACAAAGGGAGAAAAAAAGAAGAAGCAAAACTTACAAATATCGACGATGTATTTTCTTGTTCGAATCTTGTTCACAATAGGTTATAAAAAAAGGTTCAACAAAGATAAGTTTAGGAGGCAGTAACATGTGATGAATACAGTAAATTATCTTTTTTCTTACTTAAATCCCTCTCCTTAAATTAAGATAAATTATTATAATAAATTAAGATATTCAGAAAAAGGATACATTTTCTTGTTCGCCTAAATTAATAATTTGTTAATTAATATTGGTGGTCTAGGTTTAAATCAGAATACTTAAGAAAAAATGTTATGGTAGTCTAAAAATTTATTATGTTTGCAAATTAAAAAAAAAAGTAAAAAAATAAATATTTATTATACCTCATATTTTCTAGTAAGAATAACCTCTTTCGACACTCTTTTAAGGTCATGAAATGCATTAATATCGAACTTGTAGTGAAGGCCTATTTTATTAATGTACAAAAGTTTGAATCTATAATTAATGACTAATAATAACTATATAATTTATGGAAAGATAGAATTCTGAGTTACAGAAATGGTAAGCCCTACTTTTTAAAGGAAGAATAATTAAAAATATTATATACTTGGGAAGTAGTCCATGTTTTGTATATATGTCTGTGCATATATATTACTGATTGTTGTATATTCTATTCATTTTAATATAGGATTAATTTTAATTAAAGGTGGGCATGCCACGGTGCTATGCGATTATAAACACTATCTGCGACAATCACAATTATGTGATTGTTTGCGATTATGATTACTTACGGTACGAATACGATTACAAAACTATTTTTATATAGAAGAAAATAATTATAACATACATTGTAAATAATTTAATGATACTATTATCAAGGTATAAAATTATGTAATAAGATAGAGAAATTAGATTTTCATTCAATGTAACAACTAAAAAAATGTTGCACAATCATGCCAAAAACTAAGTGACTTCCATGCAGATAACTCATCTTTCAAGTGCCCTGTGGCTTGTAGGCTTTAAGCCAAGTTTCCGTGTTACATATAAATACAAAAATTTAATACCTTCGTGCCCACATAATTATAATTATAAATGAAACTATAATTGAATAATGTTTACACCTTAGATCAAATAGTTGCAAAATTAAATAAATGTAAAATACGTATTGGGATATTTTACATGAATTTTATATCAGATAAATTCAAGAGTGTAGATTAGCTAATAAAGTATGGTGGAGTTTCAACCTAATAGGCTAACCTTTTAGGTAAAGAAGTGATCTGACATGCTTATTAAATTAGTCTACACATGTGTGCGCTGCATTAGTAATGAATTGATATGAGATAAATTGTACAATTCCGCTACAAGTGGTATCAAAACCCATAGTTCGATGGGCCCAAGTATCAAGATGGTACTCCATGGTGAAGCACATTTGCAGGCCGCGTATTACTTTCTCCTCGCGGTGGAACAAAATAGAGTTGAGTTGGGCGTAAAGCACAAAGGATCACTCTCGCGTTTGCCATTATGCGGTGAAATATGATTTGAGTCGAATGGAGCGAGTACATGATAACTTTAAAAAGCTACTTAGGATGAAGGGTTCACAAGGAGCAAGATTATACTTCCACGTTTGCCTTCAACGTGGTGGAGTAGTATTAAAGTCGAGCATGACTCTTAAAATGACTCAAAGAATGTGTGCTCAATGGTGACTACTCTAGTATGATAATTGTGATAGATATTCAAGTGAAAGGTTGAGATTGTCGAAATTTTTCACATGACTCTCATATTTGGTAAATTCAAGAGTGTAGATAGGCTAATAAAGCATGGTAGAGTCTCAACCTAATATGATAACCGTTTAGGTATAGAGGTGATTCAACATACTTATTGGGTCAGTTTACCCAGGTGTGCAATGCATTAGTAATGAATTGATGTGAGATGAATCGTACAACTCTGCTACAAGAATTGTTAGGATACTCTTTGAATCCTATTTAAAAAAGAATTGCTATTATAGAAAGGAAGCGTCCCATTTTAAATAGAAAGAGAAAAGTTGTGGATACTCTGTAAATAGAGTATTATGTTTAGTTATTAAAATGTAACACAACTAAAAGTCATGTAGCATCTTAAGTGTTGAAAAAGGGTGTGAGTGGATTTTGTATTTGTGCAAGTGAAGGATTTTTTAAAACATTTATATTCTGTGTACACACAAAAATTGTACTATCATGGGAGGGAGGGTTTTACAGTTTTTAGTTCGTGCAAAAAGTTGTGTTGTGGTATTGTGGAACCTCAAGTTTTAGAGCATAAAATTTGGGAGGATTATTGTAAGCCCATTATTATTGTGATAGTGGAGATTCGAAGTTTGACTTGTAATTTTTACCTTTAAGAGTTTTTCACGTTAAATCTTGTATTGTTCTTCTCTATTTATTTTACATTATTTGATTTGCGTCGACTTAATTCACGACAAGTGATATCATGAGCTAGGTTAATTGGATCCAAGGTAGAGGAGAAATAGTCTCATTGGTGTGACAAATAAAGATATCGAAGTTTAAAGGAGTTGGATATGTTCGTCGTGATGATAATACACAAGAGATTTTGCGTTTATGGAGGATCACTGTTGCAGTCATTCGATGATTAATATAATAGAGATACTGAGGAAGATGAAGATGATGCGGATGACGCAAATAATGCAGATAGTACAGGTCGTCAATGATGTAGATGTTGCAGATAATGCAAATAACGCAAATGATTCAGATATTATGGATGATGCAGATTATATGAATAGTGTGGATATTACGGAAGATGAAGATGATGGTAGCGACTACAACAATGGTGACAGGTGACAAGTGACAGTGATAAAGTTGAAGTATTTAGGAATTTTAATCGAGAGATGAATTGTTGAAATACTCCTCAAATTCTATTCAAACATGAAGTTGAAGTAGTTGGGGATTTGAGTCCAGTTATGAATTGTTGGGATACTCCTAGAATTCCATTAAGAAAAGAATTATTATTATGAAAAAGAAGTATCCTATTTTAAATAGGAAGAGAAAAGTTATGGGTACTATATAAATAAAGTATTATGTTTAGTTGATAAAGTGTAGCACAACCAAAAGTCATGTAATATCTTAAGTGTTAAGAGAGGGTGTGAGTGAATTTTGTATTTGTGTGAGAGAGGATTTTTTGTAACTGTTATATTCAGTGTAAAAAAAGTTGTACTATTTTGTAAGGGGAGGTTTTACAGTTTTTAGTCCATACAAAAAGTTATGTTACGGTATTATAGAATCACAAGTTTCAGGGTGTAAAACTTGGAAAGATTATTGTAAGCTCATTATTATTGTGATAGTGGAGTTTCAGAGTTTGGCTTATGGATTTTCTCTTTAAAGGTTTTTCACGTTAAATTTTGTGTTGTTCTTCTCTTTTTATTTTATATTATTTGGTTTGCATCAACTTAATTCTCAACAATAGGTACATTCGTCTAATGTTTAACAAGTTATATAATGGTGTTAAAAAAAATAATAAACCCCAACCTCATGATGCGTTCTAATTATCCATACATACCGCCCAATCATTGACAAACCACTAACCTCTTTGATAAATTATGTTTCTAAAACACTATACATACATTAGTTGATGAATTTCAATTTATCTAAACCCTAACATAATATAATACAAAGACATTTAAACGTTAATTCATGCTTATCATATATAATAAATATAAATATATATAATTTATATATGTGGTGCAATGTGGTGTGGTTACAAGCTGTATCTGCAACCGCATCCACATAAATACGATTAACAAAAATAAAAAATGTATCGCGTAACCACACTGCATCCACAATTATACGGTGTTTTTTTTTTATTGCAGTGTGGTTGCAGTTATGAATGTGGTTACTTGCTCTGCCCTAATTTTAACTTTCTAATATCAATTCGGCATTTTCAAATTTAAAATTGAAATGAATTTATTTTCATTTTAGACAAGTAAAAAATAGTAAATTAATTTAAAGTACTAAGAGTTACAAAATTTATTTTACTTCAAACGATGATGAATAAAACAAAATAAAAGCTTTGTCATAATTTGCTTTTATAGAGTCATGGCAAGAAAATTTCGTTGGTCCCTCTATAGACAAAAAAAAATCAAATAATAGTTTGGTATTATTGTTGAAATTTTTTTTGACAATAAACAATTCGAAAAAAAAAATTATTTATTAAGGATCAGACAATTGTGTGTTCGATGCCTTAGACTCAAAGACTTTTTGGAACACAAAATAACTTGTACAATTAGAACAATTATACAAGTACAATTTTCAATAACACGGGAGTGAAAACTGTTTCCAACTACTACAATTCCACTAACACGACACTAAGAATTGTTTACATAAACTATAATTATGTTACTCCTACCTTTCAATCATTTGGCGATGCGCCTAACATGTGTCTATTCCTACTCCTACATAGTAACTATAAATAGAGTTGTTGTATTGATTTGTTGATGATGAGTTTATCCATGTTTTTTCTTCTGATCTTGACGTGATCATTTATAATTTTTCAATTTCTAATAAGTTGTGTAACTCTTACACCCATGATCTCTCTAACTTCTCATAACTGTTAGTTAGTAAGAATTAAAATTCTTAATTGCTTCAATTCTTAGTCGCTTCAATTTATCTTGTCACATGTCATTATGGTATTAGTCCTGCAACAAGGTCCATGATACCCTTAGTTAATATTTAATATATTTTACTAATGTAAGGGTATTTTAGTCTTCCTCTTTTTAATTATATTTTACCAATAATCTAATAAAATATGGGTACTCAATAGATTAATTTATCGTTTTAAATAAGTCTGCCTTTATTTTGGCACGAAGAGAAAATTAAAATTTAAAAACTAAGTAGCTGTATAACTCCCTACTAATTCTCCGAACTGTTTCAATTTCCAAATTGGCAAAGGATTTATTGCTTATAAATTAAGCCCTAATTAACTCTATTGCAAGGACCCCTAAGTATTGGAAACTCCTCTAGCAAAGTTACTAACAGTTACTTTAATGGGAATTAAACAAGTTTCATCTATACATAATTTCTTTAACATCCTAGCCGAGATGGTATTAACTGCAACCCCATTGTTAACTAGTATCCTAGGTATGGGTTGACCATCCAATAATGAAGTGATATATAGTGGCATAATATTTTTAATCATTTCTAATTTAGGATTAACAATAATAACATATCTTTTTGTGCCTTTCATAATACCTGATGTACTGGAGTATGGTTAGAACTTACCTCATCAGATTGGACTTGTGTTGCAACCTTTGAATTGTCCTCCGTTGCTTCTTCGATAGGCTTCTATTACTCTTTTTCCTAAAATATTATAGGTCGAGTATGACTGTGTTAATCTCTACTGGAGGCAAACTCCCAAACTTTAGCTAACAAACTAGCTTTTTTTTCTCTTGAGTCTAGTTGGTTTTCTTCTATGTTTGGTTGGTTAACTTCTGTCTTTAGTTGGTTATTTTCAGCCCCATTTACTGTCGTTTGATCCTCGATAGGATCTTTCATCTCCTTCTCGGGTGACAAGTCTTTAATCAATACGAGAAGCTCTACCAACTCATAATTTGCTAAAACATCATCCTCATTTAAGAAAGCCTCATCATCTCCCCAAGCTTCTTGTTCATCATATGGGTCCCAAATCTTGGCAAATTTGAACAAATTCCCACCAAATTGTTCGAACTTATCATTGGTAAATTCGAATTTTATCATATTATGCTCCTTTATAGATGGCAGGGAGTCATTTCTTCTGTTGACTAGCTATTGGCCTCTCATCGGCCTTCCACTTTGATGAATTCCCATTCGTTTATGGCAGGTTCAATAGGTTCTGCAATTGTCCCTTGTCCTTTTTATGGATATTCAATTCTTCCTTGGCCACTCTGTCTCGTATGGCAGTCTTTTTAACATTTAGCAATATACCAAAACCCAGTAATTCATTTGTAGTCCATAAGGACTTTTTATAAATGAATATAGCACCTTTTGAATTAAATGTCTCTGTAACTTTTATTTCACAAACCATTACTAAGGTAGAGTCATCTTCCCTAGTCATTCCACCATATTTAAAAGTTCATAGGCACTTGGCCTCAGATTGTCTTAGCCTACTCCTCAACGGTCTTTTCTATTTCATTTGCAAGTCATGAGGACTTTTCATCAATGAATATAACACCTTTTTGAATTATGTGTCTCTATAACATTTATTTCACAAACCAATACTGAGGTACATTTTCCCCAGTCATTCCACCATCTTTAAAGTTCATAGGCACTTGGCCTCGGACTGTCTTAGCCTGCTCCTCAACGGTCTTTTTTATTTCTTTCAAAATGGTATGTCGCATCAGTCTTTTTTCTTCTGTTTCGCCTTTCTAATAGAAGTATCATATTCTACATTCCCCCTATCACCAAATTTTGGTGAAGATGTATGGGTACCCAATATTTTCTTCATCATAGCCCTATATTTTCTTTGGGCTCTTTTTTTCTGTGTTCGAGTCATTTCTTTGTAACTCGACGACTTTAGGAACTTTGGGTGTTAGACCTAATGGCATTTCCTTGGTGGTACTGTGGGTGGCCTAATCATCTTAGCAATGTGGAGTGACTCTGTTTGCTTAATTTGATGCCATTGATTAATAGTTCTCTTGGCAGTGGGATGCCCCCTTGTTGGTATCTGGATTCTCTTACTACACTCAGCACAAAACATCAATGGTGTCTCTAGCCTATCGACCTAGCGAGTGAATTACCTTGTTAAGGTAACTCCATTTTCTTTTTGCCTTTCAAAGAGGTAAGATTAGCAGTTGCAACAGCCACTTCTGCAATATTTGAGAAAGGTTGTCAATCCACTTTTATTGCTTCATCCTTATCAATGAATTTCAACATACATTTTTTCAATATTATCCTGAATAATATTCTTAAAATGCATACAATTAACAGTAGAATTCCTAAAAGATTAATGTCATTTTTAAAAATCTTTTCCTTTAATTTTTTTTATCTGATAAACCATTTTCTTATCCATAAATTTGATTAACCTTACTTTCATTTTTTCTCTTTCATTAGACTTACAAATTTAGTGACATTGTTCCAAGTTCACATATTTCTTTGAATACATAGACATCGAATTTATTTCTAAATTCTAAATTTAGAGTACTTAAAGTTAAATGTACACTTGAGATTCTCCTAATTGTACTGGACTTCTATTTTTTAACCTTTAAAACTTTTCTAAGAAAGATTTGACCGGTTCATATTGCTTTTGTTTTAATTTATATAATTATGCTATGAAAATTTCAGATTTTACCCTATAAAATTGGGTATAGAATTGTTATTTCATATATTTTCTATAAATGTATGGAATTTGATGGTAGGTTAATATATCATGTAAAGGCTTTTATAATTAATGAACTTAGGAACATTCTCAGTTACATAAAACCATTATGGCCTAATTCTCCATACTGAAAAGTAAACCTTCCAATGTGTTTAGTGGTAGACTGTCCTTCTTTCCCTAAGAAAATGGTGAAGTCTAGCATTATAAAATCTCTAGGGAATTCATACGTCATGTCTACCCATTCAAGATATGATTTTCTGTATTTTGGCCTTATGGGGAACCTCATGCTAGGTCCACATATAATCGTAACAATCTCTACTACTTGATCGACATGTATGTTTAATTTGGATTACTTACAAGTCAGATATATAGGTTTCACGTTAGCATTTGGCCTTATGATATTACCTACTTGAGATATGTCTACATGAACATATGTTTGTTTTTCAAACAATGGGTTATTAACAGGTTTTTCAATATCAACCCTAAGTTTCAACCATAGTTTAGAATCTCTTCTTGGGCCTAAAGGGACAACGTTTGCCCTGGTAGCCCTTGGATGAGCCTTCAGTTGCCTAGATTTACTAGATTCGTGAGGTCCATGTGTGGACCTAGAGATAGTAATTTGAGGTGGGTATATAGCCATATATGGCTGAGGTCATATATACATGTTGGGTTGTCCAATAACCAGACGAGTTATCAGAAACTACCCTTTTAAGTTGTATAAATGTGTTTCTGTCATCAATTAATGACATTGGTTGTATATGTATTATTAAAATGTTTAACATTTCATCAATTTCTTATTTATAACATTCATGCATTCTTTTCTTAAATCATGTATTTCCTATCGTAAATCAAACGAAAAAATTTCAGGAGGACCACTTGATTTTTAGGTTCTGAACTTGAACCTCTTCCCCTCCTGAGTTGCCATCATCAACGCGATGACATACCATTGTTCACAATATTTTCAATTACTGGTCCCATTGGGTGTGCCAATTCAACGTGTGGATAAAAAATCAAATATTAGCTTGTTGTTATTGTTGAAGAATTATTTTAGACAATAAACAATTCGATAAATAAAATTATTTATTAAGAACCAGATAATTGTGTGTTCGATACCTTAAATTTAAGGACTTTTAGGAACACAAAACAACTAGTATAATTAGAACAATTACACATGTATAATTTTTAGTAACAATGGACTGAAAACTGTTTCCAACTACTACAACTCCAATAACAATAGACTGAGAATTGTTTACAGAAATTACAATTACTCTAATCCTACCTTACAACCCCCTGGCGATGCGCCTGACAGATGTCTAATCCTACTCCTAGATAATAACTCTAAAGAGAGTTGTTGTATTGATTTGCTGATAATTAGTTTGTTCGTATCCTTCCTTCTAATCTTGATGTGATAAGTTGTGTAACCTCCACATACATAGTATCTACAACTTTTCATAACTGTCAATTAGTGGGAATTGAAATTCGTAACTGCTTCAATTCTTAACCGCTTCAGTTTATCTTGTCACATGTCATTATAGTATTGGTCCTATAACAAGATTCAAGATTCAAGATTCGATCTTCTCTTTTTTAATTATATTTTACCAATAATCTAGTAAAATATGGGTACTCAACACCTTCTTAAATCAAAACTATATATTACTCATTCGAGAAGTAAATTTTTAGATAGTATATTCGAATCATCAAAATTATTTCTCATATTTATGTACTACTCAAAAAAATACTGTGCAACTTAAAAAATTAACTTGGGAACATCAATTATGGATTGTAATAGCTAAAATTTTACTTTATATGATCTTAAAATCTGACTCTTATTTCAGGTCATCAGTTTCCCCAATAATACATCAGGCTCAAAGCCTGGCGCGAGAGCTGGAGACGCTAAAACAATTAGCTATACTTGAAGCCATGAGATCAAGGAAACAAAGCAAGGGCTACAATTTTTTAGCATCATTCATAAATTTAGCCTCACAATTTGAATCTAAGCATCTCATCTTTTCAGAGCTTAGTCACAACAAAAAAAATAAAATCTCTTTGTTCCACAAAGTCCCGTTTGCAAATTCGCAAATAGTAAGCATATATCTTTGTTCTATATATACCCCTAATATAATAATAATAATTTGTTAGTTTAGTAGTGTGGTACTATAATAAAAAATTCTGATAACAATCTTGAAGATATTGTATCATTTATACTCTTTCACTAAAATTGTACTCTTTTTGTGGAACATTATTTTATTTTTTTTTGCAAATGGAACTGTTTTTGCGGAACGGAGCGAGTAATCCACAAGTCTAGTCCAGATGCCGGCCTGGAGATACAACCCAATTACTAACTGCAAGCAAAAGAACACAGGCTCACACGGTAAGGCAAGAAATGAAATGTAGCAAAACTTGGTGGATGGCTGTCCAAAAAAACTAGTATATTTATCAGTAGCATACTGAGGTGGCTCAAACAGTTTCCACTCACTGAAGTACATTAACACAAGGAAAGTAATCTTTCTAGCAACTACGAAAACTTTGAAGCACAAGAAATAACTTAAAAGTTAAAACAGCTTGCTGCTTACACACTAACTAAAATTGAAAGGGGTAAAAAAACCATACAGGAACAGAAAAAAGACGAGCATTTCATGTTACAGCTGGCTTTTCTTTCTGAATTTTTTCCACATATGCCTGCAAACAAAGAAATAGAATAATGGTAAGCAAACATCCATATCTGGTGTAACAAAAAGCCAACTTTCAAATTATAATGTGGCTTTAAGTTTCACAATTTTATACTAAGAGTTGGAGAAAGAATAACGGTAACAATATATCTAATCTAGCCATAATTTGATTATACTACAAAAAGAAAACATAAATCCAAACAAAAAACACTCTTTAGGTCTTACAATTGCAGATTTCACTGTAGGAACCCATCATCAAATTAAACAATTAGATAATATTTTGAAAGAAGGAAATGAAGAGAATCTATAGTATGTTAAAAGCACAAGTTAGGAAGCAGTTAGACGATGTGACTAATTTTGAATTTTTTTAACTTGAAGAAATTATGGTATGGTATGGTTTGTAAGTGATTTCCAACTACAATAAGCTTAAACCATGACGACGCATTGACAAAAGACTTTCCTGAATTCATGCCTGAAATATGAAAAAACATGAAGATACATAATCTTCTTTTCTAAGAAAACTTGATAAAAAAAAGTTCATTTTTTCAGAAAACTATAAGAAACTTTTCATTCATTATAACCGTAGATATTCTTACTAATATTTAATAGACTAGCAAACTACAGGTATTTAGATGCAAAAGGAAGAACACTGAAATTTTAAGTAACTGAGGCAAACAAGCACAAACCTGTACAAGCTTGGAGAGCTTCGGTTTTGAAGATGACAAATAGCTGTCAATCTTCTCTTGCGACTGAGGTATATGACCCCCTTGGATGGTTCCAGTCACTTTATCTACCACCTTCTTCACTATAGACTTGTGAGCCTCTTTGTTAATTTGACCTTCTTTCCAAGTTGGTTTAAGAAGCTCCTTTACAAACTCCGCAAGAGCAAACTTGAAAGCACGAATTCCCTTCCGATCATTGTTTTTCTTGTTCTCATCAGCCCTACCATCTCCCTCTATCTTCCCCGTGACACCATTGTATTGTCCTTTATTTCTTTCCCCGACCTTCATTGTATTGTTTTCCATACCCTTGTTGTTACCATTTTGATCTTCTCTACTCAACTGGTGAATATTAATATTGAGGTCAACATTTATACCATCAGTACTATACAGATTGACATCACTTGACCCACAAGGAAAAAATGGAGGCAACTGTGCTTGTATCTCTGGTTTCTCACTGAGAAATCTTTTATTTTCAGAAGAATTTGATACCACTTCACCTGGTAAATTACTGATTTCAGATTTAGTCAGCTCCATGCTAACACTTACAGGATCATACTGCTTTTGAGATCCAACTGCCGACTTTGGCTGACTGGGTACTGGAGCTGGAAAGGCAGCAGGACAAGCAGAATTGGAAAGGGATGATTGCACGAATCCCATTGAGCTTGAACCATTCAGAGCAGCAAATAGTTCAGGAAGCTCTTTCCCACTTTCAAGAAGCCGAGCCAAAGAAACTGTAAGGTTTGAGAATTGTTCGCTGCTCGCTATGTTCTGAGTCAATGGATTATCAGAGATTACATCTGATTTTATTGTATCTAGAACATCAGGTTTGCTAGATGTCCCCTCCTGGGGGGGTGGTGGGTTTCCTATATAAGTAAAAGATTCGTCTTTTGGAGTGTACGGTGCAAATATCTGCTGGTTTTTATCAATTGCATTTAAGCCTAAATGCAGTTGAGTGACTGTAGTTGAAACCTGACCATTTTGATCCAAGCCTTCTCCTGGTGGGGCATATGCAGAAAAATTCAGATCAATATGTGGCAAGGCACTATCTCTGATTGTGTTCCTATTCTCGCAGGAGAATCTATTTAAAGCATCATTATCTAAACTGGGGTTCTGCTGGAAATATGGAGTTTGTGAGATCAATGGTTGCATGACTGCAACAGTTTGAAGTTTCTGATTCACATCACGAATTATATCCTGTTGAAAAGTTTGTAAAGCAACTTCATCTTGAAGTGAAAATTTTGAAGGCTCGGTAGTGTGACGAGACTCTTCTGTAACAATATGATTGGAAGATGGCAATCTATAGTCCCATGAAGAAGAGATTTTCATATCAGCAACCCGAATATCAGCATCCCTTGACTCAGCGACACCAATGCCAGAACCAGTATTGTCTGCTGTCAACTGAAGATAACCCCTTTCACTGTTGTCTATTGCTTTATCATTATCCATACGATGAACTATAAATCTGTTATCTGTTGCAAGACTATCATCCACGGACCTTGAGATAGACCTTTGCTCTGGAATACCAAGACCTCCACTTATATCTTCATTCAGCTTGAAAAAGTTTGCAACATCTGAGACAGCTGTACCACTCCATCTTGAACCTTCCTTCAGTGAATCCAATCTATCCAGACTGTTGACTCCTTGTCTCCAATCACTTTGCAGCCTGTTATCGAAACTGTCCCGTGTTTGGCCATGATGAGAAAGCCGGCAAAATTTCCCATTGTGGCAGTTTCCAGCAGCAAAGAATTTGCAAACAATATCACCACTTCTACGAGATTCATGAGCCCTATTATGCTCAAACGATGTGACTCTATCCCTTCTGTCACTTTCCCTTTCTCTCGAGACTTCATTTGCTGACCGTCTACTAAAATCATTAGATCTTCCAGTCCTAGGTGGATGCTCCCTGGTATCATCAGATTCAGAAGTGAAATATTTAGAAGCATCAACCCTCCTGTGTCTACCTTCCCAGCTATCTGCCAGACCACTTCCCAAATATTTCCTATCCTCGGAATATTTGTAATCTTGGTGAATATGAAGACAAAGATCACCTCTCCGACATCTCCCAGCAAAAAAATCTTTACAAGGCTGAACCGCAATACTGTCATTTGAACCTGCTCGTTTGAAACCATGTTCTGGACTCTTGCTTCTGCTTCGACTTCTGCACAGATGAATAATAAACTTAGGCAGAGCCAAGAAACAGTAACTAAGTGAGCCAGCTGCATATAAATCATCATTGAGGGGGGAAAGGCAGTAATCTCCGTAAAAGATCGAGAAGGAACAGCAACATGTTAACATGATTTTTCATTCCCATAGATCTATTGTACCTGATCATGAGAAACTGAGATGCCATATGGTGAAACTTTAATTCTTGAAACTTTCTGCTTAAATAAAAAAGTTAGGCAAATTAAAGATGACTTTCTGTGAGCAGTTCATGTCACGATGTCATTTAGAGGAAAAAATAAGGCACATATTGTCATATAGTTTGATCCAAATTTATAGTCGTGTGTTGCTCTTCCTCTTAAGAGAAATTCATACCAAACATGTTGGAATATGTAGCAAATTAGGGTTCACTTGTCTAATCAACAGACTTATGATAATAGACATTTTCACTTGAGCATCATAACTACAATTCATGGGGTTCTAATAACTTGGAAACTATTGCCAGTGTGCAAGTAGAGAACCATACCTGTATGATCTTCCCCGGCCGCTTTCAGCGGAGCAATTGTGTTTCTGTTGCCTCCATTCATCAAGTCCAGGAGACATTTTTGTGCCATATGTGGTATCCCCATCCCAAAAATCTGAGGCATCTAAGGATTCTCTGCCCTCTTTATAGTTTCCTTCCCCATAGCGCCACCTAGGTTGTGGCTCTTTATTGCTTGTTCTCCCTGGCCCAGCATCGTTATGTTCACTAGGTAAAAGATGAGGCGCTTCCTTCAAATCCCACTTGGAAATGCGTTTACGGCCACTTCCACTCATCCAGTCCTCACAGAAAGCAGGAACCTCCCTCCAACTATGGTAGTCTAGAGGAAGAAGAAACGTGATGGATATAAAAATCTCTAAGAATAAGATCACTCCAACAGAGAAAGAGATTATAGCGAGGGTAATTATCTTAGTCCAAAAGCCATAAAAATATTGCAAATACACAAAAAATGTAATTATCAAACATCATAGTAAGCAAGCAAGCCACTTGCTTAGCCAAAACAAGCAAACCCACCTTAATATGATTCAGAGAAAATGCTAGGGAAAAAATGAAAAATAGAACAATCTAATATTCAAATTATTCAAATTGATGGCAATGAAAATTGAGCACAATACTTATGAACAATTATGCAAGGCTGCATTGATGAAGTAACTCAACGCAAGGATGCAAAGATTTATAAAAGTAAGTTTTATACAAGTACAATAAATCCACCCGGTGCACATAAACTTACACTATCTCCTTTCTACATTCCTATTTTGACTTTTCAAGTCTAACTTCTGACAATTTCAAATTCAAAATTGATATGAATTCATTTGATTTTAATCACTACAATCATTGTAAAATATATAAAAGCTTCAACTAATTATACTATTTGTTGTTTTCAAAACTAATGATTTCACATCAATTTTTAAATCTAAATTTGCTAAGCGGCAAAGCCAAACCTGACCGAAATCTTTAGGATTTTGCAAATTAAAACTGTTGCAGGGAGTCGTAAAATGGTGTTGTTTGGGTAGGAGAACTATTAACTGTAAATAAATGAAGCAGAATGAATTCAATAAATAGAAAATCTCCTAATTCGTTATATGTCCACATACCCACAACAATTCACATATGTTGAATAAGAAAGACTATATACAGCCCCGTGATTGAACTTGCAAAGCAAAAATCTCTACTGGGCCAAAATAATGAAATTTTACCACGTAAAGGGGTGGGCTTTTGGTAATATAAATCAATAAAGTAATGTAGCCCTAAATCCCTAAATTTGCAGCTCAAGAACAGCAAATACTATTTCAATTAAGCAAAAGGCAGCAAAAATAAGCAATACCCATATAATTAAGCATCAAAAGGAGCAAATATATATCTAAAACACCACAAAACCGAAGAATTGCTAATCAAAGATTAAAGAACTTACATGGAGTCGAGAGAAACTTCACATGTAGACAAACAAGGAATAAGACCGGGGCAGGATATATGAATGCTGGGAGGGAGCTACTGACTCCGCCATTAATGGATTCGTGGATAGACCGAAAGAAAGTGTCGAAGCCGTGGGAAAAGAGAGATTTTCGACTTAATTTGGTTTATAGCCATGGATCCGGACCCACTATCCAAAAAAAGTATTCGTGGATAATCAGCGAATCGTTATTAAACGTTATTAATATATAATATATAATTAAATATATTAATTATTATTATATATGATATTTAATAAATATGTCAAATTAATCATTTTATCTACACATAAAAAAAATTAAACTTAATTATGCAATATTTATTTTATACAATTTAAATAAATATTAAATCTATATAAATAGAAAGGTATCAAATCATAATCATAACTCAAAACTCAATATTCAAGAGTGATAAAATTAAACACAAATGAATATAAATATCTCTAGATACATTCAATCAAATTCGATAAAAAAATTAAATTTATTTATATAATATTTACTTTATACAATTCAAATAAATACTAAATTTATATGAAAAGAAAGATATTAAATTATGATCATAACTCAAAACTCAATCAAAGATACATTCAATAATATTTAAATGGTTAAATTAAAATAAAAATAATAAATAAATAAATAAAAAGATAGGGAACCGATAAAATCGATGACCCGATTACCGAGTTATTGGGTCGACCGGTCCAACCGCTGAGTTACCGAGTTTCAACTAAAATTGATTTTTTTTTGCTTGGACCGGAGGGCCAACCGGTTCCAATTTTTACCAATCAGACAAGCAGTCTGGTCCATGTTTAATAACCATGTTTATAACTAGCCTAGATTTCTAATGGTTGCATAAGTCCCACTCATCTGTTCTTTGATTTTCACTTTTGCTTATTGTATTATTATGACAAATTTTATGTGCACAAATTATGCACAATTAATTACGCATGCTATTATTTTTTAAAATCATCTTAATTTATCATTTTATTTAATTGAAAATAACATAATTATAAGTTAATTATTTAGCGGAGAAATAATAAATAAAGAAAAAGTAATATAGTAATATAGTAATATATTTGTATAATTGAAAAGGAAAAGATAAAGTAAAAAACTTTAAGTCTAATGAATTACTGAAGTTAGGGTTGATCATTTGACCTGTGTCCATAGTGAAAAAAATTATTCAGTGCTCTTGAGATATTGCCACTTAATGCTCAGACCAATCACATGATGTCATTTCAGTATGTGTAATGGACCCAAATATAAAGGACTCACTGCACATGCTAAAATGGTAGTATGCGATTAGCCTAGGACACCACGTGGCAATGCCTCAAAAGCACTGAATAACATCTCCTATAGCAGTGTGATGGATGTGATTTGGTGAAAGAAAAGAATAACTGCAAAGAAAAAACTCAACAATTTATAATTTGATTTGACTTAATTGAATTTAAGAAACTGCAATTTTTTTCTTTTCCTATAAGAATAAAAAAAAAGATAAAATTAATTAAATTATAGATGGTACAAATAGGAAAAAGGGAATAATCATTTAGGAAAAGTAATTAAATGGGGAAAAAAGATAGAGCTAGAACCTAAATCGAGCAAGTTGTTTTTGTTTATTGTTTGTCGCCGTTAGTTAGTGTTCTTGATGGTGCCATTGCTACAATCAAGTGAAAGGGAAGAATAAAATACTTAAAGAATAACAAGTAATCTAGAGTTTGATTTGCCTAAATTGGCTAATTCTAATTTCTTTGAAGCATTAGAAAGATCTTGTATTTCGATCCAATTGTAAATAGTTCAAATACGTGAAAGGAGAAATAATTACAAGATTGATCATTAAGGGAAATATTTAAAAGGAAAATATTTAAGTCATCAGTTTAATTCTTTATCTATTTAAAAAGAAATGGTTGAAGAAAAACCTAGTGCATTTTCGAGATTGTCTTTGATAGTTAGTCAGTTTCGACCAACTTCGTTTGTCGTGCAATAAGAGCGATTCGATGAAAGACAATAGCTACTACAAAATAAGTACTAAGCAGAGCTCGATTTAGGTTTGATTAACCCTAGTTTTAGGTTAATATTAATTTTGGTCGGTTCAATTAACTCATGAATGGTTCAATCAACTAGTGAATGGTTCAATCAAGCGAACGACGTTTCTTGTGACTCTTTTTCTTTTTTTACTATTAGGTACAAATAATTTTATACTTGATGGTAACTAGATTATTTTTTTGACTAGTCCTAAATTGACCTAGTAGTTTATTATAAATTTATTTTTAGTTGTCGAACATTTGTGAAATATAATCTTAGTTTGGTTATATTTAACTTGTGACGTTGAATAGTATAATTCACTAATCTCGTGCAAAGCACGTGTGGAATATGTGAAAATTTCTTCGACTAATTATTAAGATATTCAATTAAATGTAATGTATATATATTCACTAAATAAAAAGAAGTTAATTATTAAATTTTTATTAAAGTAATTAATTGAACTATATAGTATAATTTCTTTCACTCGAATATTAATAGAATCAATTTAATGTAGTATAAAGTTTGTAGACACATGTCTGTCGCCACTCGTTCTAGCGGCAGAGAAAAAAAGTCCATATTTTAGGTCATTAAATTTACTTATAGAGAATGTAAGATGTATTTACTAAAATAGTGTCCATAACAACTATTGGGACATAATTTATTAGACTTCATGTTTAATATGGGCTAAGGATTATTTTTACATTTGGAGTCGGGTTGGATTATTTTTACATACTACGATTGCCCTGGACCGTGGGTCAGCTCATTCAAGTATTCATATCTTTAAGGCATTTTAGGTCAGTGGAGAAATATATTATTTTCTACTTGATAAAGTTGATGGGACTCCAGGCGGTGTATGAAAAAGTATATATATATATAACCTCGACAAGTGAACCAGGCAATGCTAATACATGCATAGCTGCAATATCAAATATCTTACAATTATTCCAGCAATTATCTTGGTTCTCCATTTGTGAAGTGTTATCACCTGTACTTATTTTTACACCTGAGTATCCCCGGAAGGCCCAAGCCGTGACCTGATCTGTGGAGTGTTTAACGATTTCTTTTGAATGCAAGAATCTAGTTGTTGGGTGATTTCAGCGGGAGAAAGATTCACGCGTCAACATTAATGCTAGAAAGAGGGCTTGATGGCCATTGTAATTTCAAATCACCAAAAAAAATTTAAGCAATTTTTATGGCGATAATACATTTTGGAGTTGGCATAATTAATATTATCTCTATATTGGCTCACCATGACAAGAGGCCTGATCCTACATGTAAAAGCTAAGTGATTTTTTTTATAAACTATATATAATATATGTTTATAATTGCATTGTCTCATTAACTTAATCAAATATTAGAATATTGATCACATGTCTTGAGCATCTGGAAGGGGTGGCACCATGTGCACTTTTTTTTTTCAAGCTTTATTGTCTTGTTCAATTACAAGATCACATCTCATAAACATTATATTCCTTTATTTTTTTTCCCGGACATGGCTAATATATTCCCATTTATACATATAAAACCTTTGTTCCCTTGAAGTAAACTGCAACAACTTTACTCTACTCATTTTACACCAGGTCAAGGAAAATTCCTTCGACTTTTAGCAGAGCTGTAGAAAATTCGTAAGGCAGCTTGAGAAGCTGCCGAAGTAGTAGCCCCATTATCTTCTGTCTTAAGGACGGGGGCATTCAGTCGGCAGTCTAAATTTGGGGTTGGCAGTCCGGGCTTAGGGTCGACAGTCCGAATTTGGGGTCGGCAATCCTAGCTTGGGGTTAGTAGTCTGTATTTGGGGTCGACAATGTGGATTTAGAGTCGACAATTCGAATTTGGGGTCGGCAGTCCGGGCTTGGGGTCGGCCATTCGGGTTCGAGGTCAACAGCTCAAGTTCATTAGTTTTGGGTCGACGGATTAGGTTTTGTAACGCCCCCAAATTCGGGTACCTTGAATCTTAGACTTGGTACGTCATGATACACCATCTTCATACATATTCTATAACTAATGCGGAATATCTAAACATAAATTATTTATTATATAGTATTCTACAATATTTTTCAAGGTTTCTAACCTTAACTTACATATATACCTTTAGATTCACAAAAAGGTTGACACAATTAACTTACATCAAATAACTAATTAGTTATCATGCATAACACTATAATCTTATCATTTGCTTTTGTCTCCGTCTTTCCTCAAACATTTGTATTAATCTGAAATTTGTTATCATGATATAGCAAGGGTAAGCAATGACTTTGCTCAGCAAGTTTAAATACAATAAAGATATATCATGATTGAAAGAAAGAATAAGCTTTCGAATTTTCAACAATATAATAATTGTGAAAGAGTACGCATCATAATTTTAATAATTGAATGACTGAATTAATTAATGTTGAGTGTCAATAATGACCATGAACAAATTTAACTGAACCTTATGGTAATAAAGGTGATCAGTCTTTCATACCTGATGAACATATGCAATATGCACTATGTGCAAATCAATAATTAAAGAGATGGAATAATTATAAAGAATTAAACCACTAGTATGCTTGAAATATAACAACTCAAGTTTGAGTTAAGAGGAACTTGCTCAATAGAAATTTGAGTAAGATTAGGGAACTTGCCTTGCCCATCGATTACTGCTACGCAATCTAATTTAACCTCTTATAAAAGACCTATTATTTATAAGATTGATCTTTCAATTAGCATATCATATTATACCTCATAACATTACTTCTAATATTTAAGCACATAATCAAATATTATATAGCACCTTAACACTATACGTATTCATAATTCTAAAACTAACCCACATAGAGTCTTTAATAGTGTTCAATATAGTACATTGAGTGGTTTTCCACAACAACCAATGTGATATCCCGAATAATTACAGAGTTAGTAAATATGATTTTAGATAAGCAATGAGTTAATAGAGTACGATGATCCTTAAATAAGAAAATGAATAAGAGATAATTTCGAAATAAATAATTAACTAGTTGATAAATTTGAATTGTCTAATAAATAAGAATGGAAGCTAAGAGGAATAATTAATGAAGTTAATCATATAAAAATGATTTAAATTATTAAAGTTTAAATGTTGGCCGTGAATGACAGTACTAATGGTTTTGATTAATTAAGCTTACGTTATTAATTAATAAAACTTAAATGATTTACATTGTGTGACAAGGTTAAGAATTAGAATTAATTAAGTCATTAACTTAATTATAAGGATAGGAAGAGAAAATTCAATAAATTGATTATGGTTATTCGAAAATAAGAATTTAAGTTAATTAATATTAGTTGGACTAAGTAAGGAAGAATGATTATAATTGGTCTAATTAAAGAAAATTTAATTGAAGCTTGGGTTATAAATAACCAAGTTAATGGATAAGTCTTGTTTGACATTTTAAGAGACCAATTAAATTGTATGGGTGTCGACGCCGGGATTTTCGTCGTCTCGTATTTTTAATATTAAAAATGTCCTTTCCAATTTTAGCCTTTAGATTAAGATGTGACTTTTGAAAAGGGTCGGCTTAGTGTCGACGGGGTTTGAAATGTCGATTATATAATGAGCCAATTGACCAGAGTCGCCAGTTGGTATATTTGAAATGGATGTACCAACTCATCCGGATTTAGTTTTCGTAATCGCTGGCTCATATGTGACTCCGAGTTAACTGGTCCGCAAACCGAGATTCATAGAGTTCGGGGGCTTGCTTAAGCGAGGGGAAGGTGTTAGGCACCCCCCGACTTCCGTGAAACACGGTTACTGCAATCTTGATATTTTTATATCCCTTTAAATCCTAAAATGTGTGTGTGCGCGTGTGTGCGTGTGTGCCTAAATGAATGTTTGTGGTGAATTTTGTTTGGATTTTTGTATGGCAAATGTGCTTTATCTGGAAAGTGTTTTAACGTCTTTTGACCCAAATGACAAAAACTTTTGAGGGTTTTTTATTAGATGTCATTTTAGAAAACAAACAATTTTAAACTTTTGTCAAATAGGAATCGAGACTATACATTGCCTTCTAACAGTTAATATAAATAAAACGAGGGCAACTTCTAGAACTCTTTAACCCTATGCACAAAGTTTAATGAAAACACTTATTTATTTACAAAATCGTTTTTTATGACGTTTTAAAAACCAATTAAAGCCTATTCATCAATCATGGATTAAAGTTCGCCAAAACACTTAACCTTTAGACCTCGTGACTCTAATATCCTGAAATTGATCATTTTTTACAAAATCTTCATTATTTGCCTTATTTAAAAACCATTTTTGTGTCGTAAATTAAACAAGCACTCACAACGTGTCGGGGCTATCCATGGGCATGTAAGCCATCCAGACAACCCCAAACACCCACAATCACATATTTTATTATTATTACGGGGCCTTAACCCGAACACGACTTTGTATCGCTTTAAGGCCGGATATTACAAAATACACATCCATGGACCCTATACCATGATTACATACACCAAAATGTCCATCATCGGGATTTGACCGCGAGGATCTCCTCCCTAGGCTCACATTTACCCAAATCATGGCACAACCAACCCTAAACCAAATCTAACGAGATTTAACATTGCTATCACATTACATAACCCAAATATCACAACTTAATCACTAAAACTATCAATTACCACAACGAACGAGATATCACCGTACGGATGTCATCGGGGCGTTAGGAGGAGTTACTTTCCGATGGAAACCTCGCTAACAACCCCTAATCCATGGATCCTTTATCAACATAACAACATATTACATCACATAACCCAAAACATAAGCTATATTAACAATACAAGCGATAGAATACCAAAAAGACAATCTTTTTACCTTGCAAAACGCGGATTCAAGCTTCTATATCACGAAATAGATTACACCACAAGATTGTTAACCAATGGATACAACAAATGGGATATATTGCTTGAATCTAACAAGCAAAACGACCCCTCTCTCTCTCCCCCGCGAGCTCTCTCTCTCCTCTTTTCTTTTTTTTTCTTTTTTTTCTTTTTTTTTTCTCTCTCTCTCGGTTCTCGGGTTGAAGATGGCGATCTATAGTGCCTCAGCAGGCAGCCGCAGATACATCTGCGGCCAGCCGCAGATGTATCTGCGGCTGCCTGCTGTGGCCGTCTCCTCGGCTGCCGTGTGCCGCCCTCGAGCCACGCGAACGTCTTTTTGTCGGCAGCCGCGACTGCATCCGCGGCTGTCCGGCGCATTTTTCTCGAATTTCGTGCCACGCGGTATTAATTTGCCAATTTATGCTGTATTATTTTGGAAAACTGTTCTTTGATACCTGAATCAATTCTGGGAATGGTTTCCCGACGTCGAGACCCCACCCTAATGCTGTAATTACAGTGTCCTTGTCCTTTTTTGGCGATTCGCATCGGGTTCCGTCTGGATGGCCCGTAGGCCTCGCCTCAGATGCCTCAATTCTCGTTTTGCGTTTGACAGCCTTGATCGTAAGCCGTGGTGGGAACTGCATTTTGGCGCCCCCCTCTCCTTGTCGTATATTGGGTCACTTGACGATTTTGCCCTCCTGTCAGGGTTAGTAGAGAAAGTGCAAAATTTGGGTGTCTACAGCTGCCCCTCTTTATCATGTTTATGGAATGGTAAGTGAAATGAACAGGATAAAGAAGTAGGCACCCAATGCATGAGGATGGCAACATGTGTTGATGATGCAACATATACACATTAATGATGCAACATATATATCAATTGTGCAACATATACATATTAATGATGCAACATCAATATCACCAGTTACTGTCTCAAATGGACTCGCATCGCATATTCGCCAAAAACTATTTTTCTCTTGCTTAACGCATATCGCATATTTAAATATCAAATTCAATATCATACTAAATCAAAATCGCATTACATCGCATATGAAATCGCATATCGCACTGCTTCTCATATGATGTATCGCATATCGTATCGTATATCGCATCGCATCGCATTGTTTTGGTCATCGTCGGATCTTTCCCCAACGGTTACCGCATTGTCATCGTCGGATCTTTTCCCAACGGTTCGTTTTTGGACGGTCAGGAATTTGCACTGACGGGTCATTTTTTGGACGGTCATGTATCCTTGACAGGTCATGCTTGGACGGTCAGTTCTTTTGACTGACGAGTCATGTTTGGACGGTCAGTATCCTTTGACTGACGGGTCATGTTGGACGGTCAGTATCTTTTGACTGACGGGTCATGTTGGACGGTCAGTATCTTTTGACTGACGGGTCATGTTTGGACGGTCAGTTTCCTTTGACTGACGGGTCATGTTTGGACGGTCAGTTTCCTTTGACTGACGGGTCATGTTTGGACGGTCAGTTTCCTTTGACTGACGGGTCATATTTGGACGGTCAGTTTCCTTTGACTGACGGGTCATGTTTGGACGGTCAGTTTCCTTTGACTGACAGGTCATTTTTGAGTTGGTCAGGTATCGTATCTGACTGGTCGTTTTTGGCTTGGTCAGGTATCATATCTGACGGGTCGTTTTTCAATTGGTCAGGTCTCGTATCTGACGGGTCGTTTTTCAATTGGTCAGGTCTCGTATCTGACGGGTCGTTTTTCAATTGGTCAGGTCTCGTATCTGCCGGGTTGTTTTTCAATTGGTCAGGTCTCGTATCTGACGGGTCGTTTGAATTGGTCAGGTCTCGTATCTGACGGGTCGTTTTTGAATTGGTCAGGTATCGTATCTGACTGGTTGTTTTTTTGAATTGGTCAGGTATCGTATCTGACGGGTCGTTTGAGTTGGTCAGGTCTCGTATCTGACGGGTCGTTTTTGAATTGGTCAGGTATCGTATCTGACTGGTCGTTTTGAATTGGTCAGGTATCGTATCTGACTGGTCGTTTTTTTTTTTTTTTTTTTTTTTTGGGTTGGTCAGGTATCGTATCTGACTGGTCGTTTTTGGTTTGGTCAGGTATCGTATCTGACTGGTCGTCTTTTGGTTTGGTCAGGTATCGTATCTGACTGGTCGTTTTTGGTTTGGTCAGGTAACGTATCTGACGGGTCGTTTTGAATTGGTCAGGTCTCGTATCTGACGGGTCGTTTTTGAATTGGTCAGATCTCGTATCTGACGGGTCGTTTTGAATTGGTCAGGTCTCGTATCTGACGGGTCGTTTTTGAATTGGTCAGGTATCGTATCTGACTGGTCGTTTTGAATTGGTCAGGTCTCGTATCTGACGGGTCGTTTAGAATTGGTCAGGTCTCGTATCTGACGGGTAGTTTTTGAATTGGTCAGGTATCGTATCTGACTGGTCGTTTTGAATTGGTCAGGTCTCGTATCTGACGGGTCGTTTAGAATTGGTCAGGTCTCGTATCTGACGAGTCGTTTTTTGAATTGGTCAGGTATCGTATCTGACTGGTAGTTTTTGGGTTGGTCATGGGTTTTCACTGACGAGTCATTTTTATAATTGCCGGGTATCGTCTCCGGAATCGTTGTGTATTGTCCCAAATGGACTCGCATCGTGTTGTACATCATAAAAATGCAATAATTCTAGAGGAAATTTTAAAAGGAAAGCGTACCTGAATAGTTTGTGGGGCCTCCCTGGGATTCGTCCTCGTAAATCGCTTTTGCCAGTCATTTCTTTTGGTTTGACTTGTCATTCTTGGGGTTTGTCCTCGTAGATCGCTCTTGACAGCCAGTGCTTTTGAGCTTTGATCCTTGTTGATTAGCTAAAGGTGCTTCAGACAGTCATTTTGCAATTCCTTGATGTTCCATAGATTTTGGGTGCATCGGATCGTAGAAGTTTCCCGCTGTCATGTCTTTCCGATCAATGGTGTGACGCCCCCAAATCTAGGCCCACACAGCCCAAACTTGAGTCGTCAAAAGACTACAACAAAATTATTACAACAAGGCACAACGTACAACAATACAGTGTGTAATAATACACAACTAAGTCTTCACTATTATTGTCACACTATTTTACAACACGTGAAGACTAGGACAGCTATTCCTCGGACTCTCACTCCATCCCCCGGCTAGACCCCGTTACGTTCTCATCTCCTGTTGAAAACAATGGAACAAAAGAAAGGGTGAGCTCAAATAGCCTAGTAAGAAATATCATGACTAAGATAATGACGAATAAATTATCATTAGCCTTCAACAGTTGAGTTCTTGATAGAATACAATAGACTACAAGGTTTATATCAAAAACTGTAGTTAAATTCTTAAACAACGTTCAGATCAATAATAGCAGCTGAATGAGCAATCTATTAGAAGAATAATGCAGACCATAATGTCCACTCGCTTCTCTTTTTAGTAAAAACATCATCAACTTTTATCATCTGAAATACCATTAGTCATGATAATAAAAATTCACAGTTCCTGGTCATAATCATGCAAATCAACAGTTCATCTTTGCACTACGGGCCAAAGACATTCAATATAACACCAACGGTCATGATTATACCAGATTCAGCCTTTGGTCATAATCATACCAATCAACAGTTCATCTTTGCACTACGGGCCAAAGACATTCAATATAACACCAACGGTCATGATTATACCAGATTCAGCCTTTGGTCATAATCATACCAATCAACAGTTCATCTTTGCACTACGGGCCAAAGAGAACATTAACCACGTGCCATAAAAGACACCGAACAGATGTATCGCCTTTAACCTAGTATATCGCCTTTAACCTATCATCTGTTCAACAATTATGTCACATCTGTGCCCCCGGCCACAGATATTCACAACAGCTTGATTCTTGATGATTAATACAAATAACAGTGATACAAATGATGAACAGAAGAACAGGATAAACAATAAGTATCGGAAGTTTACTTTGTGCAGATTCAAATAATGTCCAAATTGCCAACATGATGTGGAGTGAAATTTAAAAATGATATTCAAGATCCACAGTTCAGAATAACGATTACAGTTCAATAGAAATGTTCAGAAAATAGGAAGGTTCAGTTGAAATAATGAAATTCAACTATTATGGAACATATAATATTTTCAGGAATTATAGACGCAATAGTTCCATAACAAGTTTCGATTTAGGTGTATGAAAGAAATTAATATCCCTTACCGTAGCAGGTTTGATTAACAAAAGGTGAAGAAAATTAATATCGCTTACCATAGTAAGTTTGAATAATGGAAGATGAAAAAGATGGTATCCCTTATGAGTATAAAGGAAAATGATATCACTTACGAATATGGAATAAAAGTGTCATGTGATAGTTCGTGTAGACAAATTATTTCCACACGAGACAAATAAAAAGGGTTATTCACCAACAGGCGATAATCCGCACCGTAAGGTTATTCCCATCAATTTGAATACGAATAGTTATTCACCAACACAGGCGATAATCCGCGCCGTAAGGTTATTCCCATCAATTTGAATACGAAGAGTTATTCACCAAACAGGCGATAATCCGCGCCGTAAGGTTATTCCCATCAATTTGAATACGAATAGTTATTCACCAACACAGCCGATAATCCGCGCCGTAAGGTTATTCCCATCAATTTGAATACGAAGAGTTATTCACCAAACAGGCGATAATCCGCACCGTAAGGTTATTCTCAAAGATTAATAAGGAATGAATACAAAAGGTTATTCACCAACAGGCGGTAAACCGCGCCGTAAGGTTATTCCCACAATTTAATACATGGAAATAAATGGCACAAGAAAGAAACGATATTATTTTCGAGAATCAAAGAATGATAATCCCTTCAAGTAAGAAAGAAAATAATATCCATTTATGATGATGAAAAGAATGATACCCCTTACCGTAGTAAGTTAGAATATGAAAGAAGATAATATTCCTTACCACAGTAAATTTAAGAGTTTGAAATGAATGGTATTCCTTACCGTAGTAAGTTTAAGAGTATGAAAGAAAATGAAATTCCTTACCACAGTAAATTTAAGAGTGTGAAAAGAATAATATTCCTTACCTTAACACGTGACTGGATATTGATTTAAATGAGGTTGATCAACTTGAAAATTTTCTGCACTCCTTTTGGCTTTCAAACACTCAAAATAAGCTTACTATTCTCAGAGAAAACTCATAAAATTCTTATAGAAAAATTCTATGTTTTAGGTGTGATTTTTCTATTCAGCTGAACAAGCTATTTATAGGAGAAAAGAAGTTACTATGCACGGTAGGTGAAATAAAAAAAATTCAGCAGAGGCTGCGCAGCAGCCTCCACCAACTCTTCAGCAATTCTCACATTTCTCACATTTCATGTGGGCCCCACAATGGGTCCCACATGTTTCTTACTATTCACGTACTATTCACGTTACTATTCACGTCACTATTCACGTTACTATTTCAAATAGTAAAATTAATTATTTTATTTATTTATTTATTTATTTATTCTTCCTGTGAGTCCAACATATAAAATAATGTTACCACAATAATGTAAGAAATACGTTACATATTTTTATTAATTTAATAATATAAATTATAGTGTATTTGCTACTGTGACAATTATTAGATTCAATAATTTTAAACTACAGTGCACCAACAATTATTGACTCGATGATATGAAATACAGTGTAATGACAATTATTGAATCAATAATGCAAAATACTGTGTAGCAACAATAATTGAATTGATAATATAAAATATTATGCAGTGACAATTATTGATGAAATGATGCGTAACAGTTACGGTGTCAATAATATGAGACACTGTGCAATACCGTGTGCTATTGTAGAGTACCGCATGCTACAGTAAAATACCATAAATTACCGTATGCTACTATTCTTTTATCACCGGTATTTTAACAGTTAGCACCGTTGACTATTTTTATTAAAAAGGTTACTTCTGTCGTTTTCTATATCCGACAAATATTCCGTTGTGGGGTCCACAAATAATTTGTTATTTCGGCGCCGTCGTACGGCCCGAATATTCCCCGACAAAACGAATATTGTCCGCCACAATAAAATTTGCACATAACATCCTTAACTTTCAATTTCGTCAATTTAACCACTTACTGTTTCATGAAAAATATATATGAAGAAAAATTAAATTTTATATTTCATAAAATTCGGGGTCTTACAACCTCCCCTCCTTATGAAATTTCGTCCCCAAAATTGACGTACCTGGCATTTCGAAGAGGTAACGATACTTAGATTTCATCTCGGATTCTAGCTTCCAGGTCATTTTCTCAATATCTTGGTTCCTCCATGAAACCTTAACTTGAGGTATAACCTTTGAGCGTAGAATCTGCTCCTTCTTATCTAGGATCTTAACAGGTACCTCCTCGTATGTTAAATCCTCTGCTATAACGTCTGCTTCTAACTCAATGACGTGGTTTGGGTCCTTCATATATTTACGTAACATAGATATGTGAAAAACGTTATGGATGCGAGACATACTTGGTGGTAATGCTAGTCTGTAAGCTACAGTTCCCACCCGATCGAGGATTTCAAATGGGCCAATAAATCGAGGGTTGAGTTTTCCTCTCTTTCCGAATCTCGTAACTCCTTTCCATGGAGAAACACGTAAGAATACATGATCTCCGACGTTGAAACTTTCGTCTCTCCGATGAAGATCAGCATAACTCTTTTGTCGTTCTTGTGCTGTCTGTATTCGTTGTCGGATCATTTGGATCTTTTCGGTCGTCAAGCGTACCAACTCGGGTCCCAACAATTTTGTTTCTCCTACCTCATTCCAACATATTGGAGAGCGACACTTCCTTCCATACAAAGCCTCGAATGGAGCCATGCCTATGCTTGCTTGGTAACTGTTGTTGTAAGAAAATTCCACCAATGACAAGTACTTATCCCAACTTCCTTTGAAGTCTAATACACAAAGTCTCAAAAGATCTTCGAGGGTCTGGATCGTCCTTTCCGATTGTCCGTCCGTTTGAGGATGGTATGCAGAACTAAAACATAGTTCAGTGCCCATAGCTTTTTGTAGACTGATCCAAAAGCGTGAAGTGAATCTAGGATCTCGATCAGAAACTATGGAAACTTGCATGCCATGTAATCTCACGATCTCATTTATGTACATACCGGCAAGACGTTCAAGTGAAAAGTTTTCTCGTATAGGCAAGAAATGAGCGGATTTGGTCAATCTATCTACGTTGACCCAAATTGCATCTAAGCCTTGAGAAACTTTGAGAAGACCCGTCACGAAATCCATATTGATGTGTTCCCACTTCCATTCGGGAACCTCAAGTGGTTGTAAAGGACCCTTAGGTACTTGATGCTCTGCCTTGACACGTTGACAAGTTAAACACCTTGAGATAAACTCTGCAATCTCCCTTTTCATATTATTCCACCAAAATGTATGTCGAAGATCTCGATACATCTTGGTACCTCCTGGGTGGATTGCAAATGGCGTGTTGTGTGCCTCCATCATGATTTTATGCTTCAATTCAGGATCGTTAGGAACACAGAGTCGAGAGTTAACTCGAAGTATTCCTGTCTCGTCGATTCTTGCTTCGGGGATGGCACCTTCTTGTACTTTCTTCATCATGTTCATCAGTTCCGGATCGGTAGCTTGAGCAGCTTTAATTTTATCCATTAAAGCTGGTTCTACTCGCACGTGAGCAATCTTCGAGTAGGTCCCTGGTGTCTTTAGCTCTATCTCCATCTTTTGCAAGTCGTACAAAATACACTTTTGTGTTGTCAGCAGTGCACTTGTACTCGCATAAGATCTTCTGCTCAAAGCGTCAGCTACAACGTTCGCCTTTCCCGGGTGATACTAGATTGTGTGGTCGTAATCCTTCAACAGCTCAAACCAACGTCGTTGTCGCATGTTGAGTTCCTTCTGGGTGAATAAATACTTGAGACTTTTATGATCCGTATAGATATCCACTTTTTCTCCGTACAAGTAGTGTCTCCAGATCTTCAACGCGAAAACGACTGTTGCCAACTCTAGATCATGAGTAGGATAATTTTTCTCATAATCTTTGAGTTGTCGAGAGGCATAAGCTATAACCTTTCCATGTTGCATAAGGACACAACCTAGACCTTTGCCTGAAGCATCGCTATATATGACGAATTTTCCTGATCCTGATGGAATGGTCAGAACAGGAGCTGAAACAAGTCTCCTCTTGAGTTCTTGAAAACTCTTCTCGCATGCCTCGCTCGAATGATACCGATATCTAATAATCAAACTTTCATCTCTTGGCGTTCTATGGGAGCCATTTGGTGTTGGGCTTTGGAAAAGGGCTTAGTATTGGGTTCAAGATCGATACAGAATTCAATTTCTCGGTTTGGGATAAGCCAAGAAGTTCCTCAGGAAAAACGTCAGGAACTCATTAACAATAGGAATATCATTCAAGTTTGACGTGTTTTTGTTCAAATCAATGACATGGGCTAAAAAGGCTTGACATCCGTTTTTCAATAAACGAATAACTTTATGGCTAGAAATAATAGTTATAGATTTCAATGGTTTAGTTGCTTGAATTTGCATGACAGGTTGATTAGGAATATGAAAACTAATAATCTTATGAAAACAATCAATTTTAGCATGATGGGTAGTCAACCAATCAATTCCTAAAATCACATCAAATTCATGCATCTCCAAAGAAATAAGGTCAACAGGGAATGTGAGGTTGTTGATTTGAACTAGGCAAGATTTATAGATAGTAAATGTAATAGGTATTTCTCCCAATGAAGTTTCAACTGATAAGACAAGATTTAAGTTTTCAATAGTCAAATTTAAACGTTGAGTACATATAGGTGAGATAAAAGAGTGGATAGAGCCAGTATCTAACAGAGCGTAGAATTCACGAGAATTTATGAATAGCTTACCAGTTATCACCTCCTTCGGTTTCTTGACTGTTATCGTCAAATCGAATCCCGAGTACTTCATTCGGATCTTCACGTATTTCAACCATGGGAATACCACTAAATAATTCTCTAACGAACTGTTTCTCGGATTCCTCAACTTCATCAGTAGTAACGTACCAATGATTTCTATAAGAATAGTATTTTCGATATACTGCAGTTTCCACGATAGTGACTAACTTAACCTGAATTCCTTTAAATTGTAACGCCCAAAAGTATAGAAACATCATTTTTAAATAATCTTGAAAATCATAGCTGGAACACCATAAATCCCAAAGACTTATATGAAACGTCCATATATTTTGATCCTTTGTTATAGAGCATAACCAGGTGATATGACTCTCCCAATTAGTGAGTAAATTAAAGGCGATAATTTCCGCAAGTTCATTACTTCCTTTAATTGCTTCTAATAATGGATCTGGAACGACTGTAACAGAACTTTCACCTTCATCCTTACTGGATAGAACACGCATAATTTTTGCCTTAGGCAAATGATTCAACTCTGAGTTTGTAAGAAGATTATTCGTCGCCTCTTGTTTTGCAGCTACATTTGTTTTGGTCATTTCATAGTTAACCTCCTGATTTCCAGATGCCATACCTAACTGTGGTCACAAAATAAATGTTAGTTCAAATAAACTGACTCATCACTTCATGTCCCTATATTCAAATCAACTCATTAGATAATAAAATCTAATTTAGGTAGGACACACTAGTGACTGATTCTATTCATCTCTCCCCTCCTAGTTCTAACCCCAGATCTCCATTAAAGACCATATCCCTAAGCTCTGATACCAACTGTGACGCCCCCAAATCTAGGCCCACACAGCCCAAACTTGAGTCGTCAAAAGACTACAACAAAATTATTACAACAAGGCACAACGTACAACAATACAGTGTGTAATAATACACAACTAAGTCTTCACTATTATTGTCACACTATTTTACAACACGTGAAGACTAGGACAGCTATTCCTCGGACTCTCACTCCATCCCCCGGCTAGACCCCGTTACGTTCTCATCTCCTGTTGAAAACAATGGAACAAAAGAAAGGGTGAGCTCAAATAGCCCAGTAAGAAATATCATGACTAAGATAATGACGAATAAATTATCATTAGCCTTCAACAGTTGAGTTCTTGATAGAATACAATAGACTACAAGGTTTATATCAAAAACTGTAGTTAAATTCTTAAACAACGTTCAGATCAATAATAGCAGCTGAATGAGCAATCTATTAGAAGAATAATGCAGACCATAATGTCCACTCGCTTCTCTTTTTAGTAAAAACATCATCAACTTTTATCATCTGAAATACCATTAGTCATGATAATAAAAATTCACAGTTCCTGGTCATAATCATGCAAATCAACAGTTCATCTTTGCACTACGGGCCAAAGACATTCAATATAACACCAACGGTCATGATTATACCAGATTCAGCCTTTGGTCATAATCATACCAATCAACAGTTCATCTTTGCACTACGGGCCAAAGACATTCAATATAACACCAACGGTCATGATTATACCAGATTCAGCCTTTGGTCATAATCATACCAATCAACAGTTCATCTTTGCACTACGGGCCAAAGAGAACATTAACCACGTGCCATAAAAGACACCGAACAGATGTATCGCCTTTAACCTAGTATATCGCCTTTAACCTATCATCTGTTCAACAATTATGTCACATCTGTGCCCCCGGCCACAGATATTCACAACAGCTTGATTCTTGATGATTAATACAAATAACAGTGATACAAATGATGAACAGAAGAACAGGATAAACAATAAGTATCGGAAGTTTACTTTGTGCAGATTCAAATAATGTCCAAATTGCCAACATGATGTGGAGTGAAATTTAAAAATGATATTCAAGATCCACAGTTCAGAATAACGATTACAGTTCAATAGAAATGTTCAGAAAATAGGAAGGTTCAGTTGAAATAATGAAATTCAACTATTATGGAACATATAATATTTTCAGGAATTATAGACGCAATAGTTCCATAACAAGTTTCGATTTAGGTGTATGAAAGAAATTAATATCCCTTACCGTAGCAGGTTTGATTAACAAAAGGTGAAGGAAATTAATATCGCTTACCATAGTAAGTTTGAATAATGGAAGATGAAAAAGATGGTATCCCTTATGAGTATAAAGGAAAATGATATCACTTACGAATATGGAATAAAAGTGTCATGTGATAGTTCGTGTAGACAAATTATTTCCACACGAGACAAATAAAAAGGGTTATTCACCAACAGACGATAATCCGCACCGTAAGGTTATTCCCATCAATTTGAATACGAATAGTTATTCACCAACACAGGCGATAATCCGCGCCGTAAGGTTATTCCCATCAATTTGAATACGAAGAGTTATTCACCAAACAGGCGATAATCCGCGCCGTAAGGTTATTCCCATCAATTTGAATACGAATAGTTATTCACCAACACAGCCGATAATCCGCGCCGTAAGGTTATTCCCATCAATTTGAATACGAAGAGTTATTCACCAAACAGGCGATAATCCGCACCGTAAGGTTATTCTCAAAAATTAATAAGGAATGAATACAAAAGGTTATTCACCAACAGGCGGTAAACCGCGCCGTAAGGTTATTCCCACAATTTAATACATGGAAATAAATGGCACAAGAAAGAAACGATATTATTTTCGAGAATCAAAGAATGATAATCCCTTCAAGTAAGAAAGAAAATAATATCCATTTATGATGATGAAAAGAATGATACCCCTTACCGTAGTAAGTTAGAATATGAAAGAAGATAATATTCCTTACCACAGTAAATTTAAGAGTTTGAAATGAATGGTATTCCTTACCGTAGTAAGTTTAAGAGTATGAAAGAAAATGAAATTCCTTACCACAGTAAATTTAAGAGTGTGAAAAGAATAATATTCCTTACCTTAACACGTGACTGGATATTGATTTAAATGAGGTTGATCAACTTGAAAATTTTCTGCACTCCTTTTGGCTTTCAAACACTCAAAATAAGCTTACTATTCTCAGAGAAAACTCATAAAATTCTTATAGAAAAATTCTATGTTTTAGGTGTGATTTTTCTATTCAGCTGAACAAGCTATTTATAGGAGAAAAGAAGTTACTATGCACGGTAGGTGAAATAAAAAAAATTCAGCAGAGGCTGCGCAGCAGCCTCCACCAACTCTTCAGCAATTCTCACATTTCTCACATTTCATGTGGGCCCCACAATGGGTCCCACATGTTTCTTACTATTCACGTACTATTCACGTTACTATTCACGTCACTATTCACGTTACTATTTCAAATAGTAAAATTAATTATTTTATTTATTTATTTATTTATTTATTCTTCCTGTGAGTCCAACATATAAAATAATGTTACCACAATAATGTAAGAAATACGTTACATATTTTTATTAATTTAATAATATAAATTATAGTGTATTTGCTACTGTGACAATTATTAGATTCAATAATTTTAAACTACAGTGCACCAACAATTATTGACTCGATGATATGAAATACAGTGTAATGACAATTATTGAATCAATAATGCAAAATACTGTGTAGCAACAATAATTGAATTGATAATATAAAATATTATGCAGTGACAATTATTGATGAAATGATGCGTAACAGTTACGGTGTCAATAATATGAGACACTGTGCAATACCGTGTGCTATTGTAGAGTACCGCATGCTACAGTAAAATACCATAAATTACCGTATGCTACTATTCTTTTATCACCGGTATTTTAACAGTTAGCACCGTTGACTATTTTTATTAAAAAGGTTACTTCTGTCGTTTTCTATATCCGACAAATATTCCGTTGTGGGGTCCACAAATAATTTGTTATTTCGGCGCCGTCGTACGGCCCGAATATTCCCCGACAAAACGAATATTGTCCGCCACAATAAAATTTGCACATAACATCCTTAACTTTCAATTTCGTCAATTTAACCACTTACTGTTTCATGAAAAATATATATGAAGAAAAATTAAATTTTATATTTCATAAAATTCGGGGTCTTACAAATGGCACTGGCATTCGCGACGCCGACAGTCTCGTACCTGTGATTTTTCTTTCATGTATAGTTTGTTTTGATATATACATGGATGCGCAGATGTTATGCATGGATCAATAGATATGCTTGGAAGGAAATGACCCCTGTTTAGTCAAATGATACAATTTTTCACGTGTCGTTCTTTTTGACCACTCAGTTGTGTCATTCCTTATTTGGGGGGATAGTTTTCTGGACTTCAAGGTTGGTCCGTTGAATCGCATGCCCCTGATCGTTTCTCTGTTGGGGAATTGTATTTGTCGTTTTCGAATGCCCAATTGACTTATCCCGGCTCCTCATCCTGCTGGTTCTCAAATCGTCATGTCTTTGAATTTGGGACGCTGGGACTTCCTCTTATGCCAAGACTCTTGGTTGATATTTAGGTGATCCTCTTGTCATTTGATCGTATGCATTGATAGCATTTGACTCTCATCCGATTGGGGCAGTTCATTTGGCTTTTTGCTATGATCGATGACCATGTTGCCCTTCCTCGCCTTTTAATCGATCAGTCCTGACGTCCGAGATTATATCGCTCTGGTATATGCTCGCTTGAATATCGAGGTAATGTCAGCGTGCATCAGACTGAGTTCGTCAAAATCCATTGATGGTCGTGGAGGAAGGTTCGTTGATGAGGAGTCTGATATAGACCTGTGCCCCTTTCATTTCCATGATCTTTAAGATGCCCCAGCCTTTACTCATGTTTTTGTCGAGGATTCGTTTGGGAAGTCATTTCGTTTGTCATGCCGAGTAACGCACACCGATTCATATCCTGCACAAGTAACAAACGCTAAATGCTCGACCGTTCGGGTCGGCGGGGTTAACTCCGATATTACTAAACATCTCAACAGTAAAGCACAAAAATGGAAGGCTCGTGATTATGCAATTTAGCTCATGTCTGTGATGTTTTCGTCTTATCGTAAAAACTTAGCATCTAGATGGATCTCTTTTTTCGTGAATCGTGAGTGGATTAACTTGACATTGAATGAATTGTGAATGTATTAAGTCACTCTCGATTTCACTTTTTTTTTTTTTTTTTTTTTTTTTTTTTTGACGAGTTATGAAATCGTAATAAAACATTTAAGCATTCATGGTCAATATACGTGAGTATGATTAAATTCAAAAACTACCTTCCTTTATCAAAGGTATTCCGGCTTCATTCTCGTTATCGTTATTCACGGAATCAACGTCATATGGCAAGTGCACTGTGCGATGCATCCTTCGATATGGGTTTCTTTTCCATGACTTTAGATGAGCTTTTCCTCTTCTGGTCGAACATTGTTTTTATTTTTTCTTTTTTCGACTCCACATTTCCCTTCTTGTGTCCACTTAACTTGTTTCGTTTTCTTAGGCTATTCAGAGTTACCCATTTAACGAGTTTTGGACCAATGATTCCCAAACCAGGCGGCTTTAGGGCATTGGGTGTAAAGACACCCCTTCGGGTTTACTTGCTCGAGTAACAAAGGCCACGCTTCGATACAAGTTAGGTGGCTTACTGCATTCATTCCCCGTCTGACTCTGTGCAAGATTCGTTTTCTGAGGCTTGAGTTACCCATGTAGCGAGTGTTGGGCCGGTGATTCCCAAATCGGACGACCTTAGGGCACCAGGTGTAGAGACACCCTTTAGGCTTAATTACTCGAATAACCCTTGCCACGATTCGAATCTGCTCAGGTCTCTGCAGTCATAATGCTCGTTTTCTTAGGCTCTGAATTACCCATGTAACGAGCGTTGGGCCGGCGACTCCCAAATCAGACGACTTTAGGGCGCCAGGCGTAAAGACACCCCTGAGGCTTAATTGCTCGAATAATTCAGGCCACGATTCGAGGCATTTGACTCACTTTTATTTACCCTCCAATTCTGCACCAACTGTCATCTTATCGTCATAGCTTTATACCCCACATCTGAAAGTTGGCGCAAACGCAAAGTGCAGACTTGCCTATGAGGTGGATTTTGCTTCGAACGACACTTCGAAATCAGGTCTTTGTTGAACAGTTTTAACCATCTAATCATACTCATGAGTCTGCCCCACGGATGCTTGTCAGAATTAATTCGATTCCTAACAAGTCAAATAAAAATTTTCTCTTTTCCAAAATTAATGTTAGAGTTAAACTATGTGCAGTCTTAATATATGTACAGGGAGACAGGAAAGAAATAAATAGATGAAATGAGTTGTATCTTACCTGTGGGTCCTCGTATTCTGAAGGAGCTCTGACTGGAAAGGACCAATTGATAGTACATCTCTGATGATGTTATTGTACGCTGACGAGATCGTATCATAGATGTTGAATTGTGCACTACCTTTCCACGGATGGCTGATGAATGCCCCAGTGTCGAGTCCCCATCGATTTCAAAATTGCCCCAGTCTTGATTGTCGTCAAGGCCATCGCTTCATGGTGTCTTTGACAGGTGGGCTGATGAGATGCTGGTAACCCAAGAATCCTTTGCATTTGATTAGGTTGGAAATGTACTCCGATGGTTTGACAGGAGAACAGGTCGCCTGAGTCATTGATCGTTAATTGTAAAACCATCGAAGGGTTCTATGGATTTTGCAAGGATTAGACCGCGCCAAAGTGGCTGCCTACGTACTCCTATAGGAAGAGGAGATCAGGTCTTACGTAGTTCAGGCTTAGATAGCACACAAGACTTTTTTTTCTTTTTTCTTTTTTTTCTTTTTTTTTTTTTCAAGAAAACATAACATAATAATGCACAGAAAATAAAACTGGATAACACATTAAGCAGATGATAACGTCCCCACACCCCTTTTTCGGGACTCACAATCGTATCCTTGGAATTTACCATTTTATGGTTCGTTGAGGCTCGGCAATCCGTTCGTCGGTGGTCAGGTTCCCCATTGCGGTGATCTCAAGGTCGTTTGCCATTTTCAGCTCTCCTCTTTCGATAAGATTTTGGATCTTGTGCCGCAACGCCCAACACTCTTCAGTATCATGCCCTGGTGAGTTGGAATGATAGAGGCATATTCGTGTAGGATCGTATCTTTTAGACTTGGGGTCGGTTTGTGGCAGCAACTCCGTAATCTTTCCCCGGCTGATCAGAAGGTGCAATATTTCTGCATTTGATTTGCTCAAAGGGGTGAACTTTCGATCTCTTGGGAATGCTGCTCGATCTTTCCCCTTTGAGGGTTTACCTCTGTCCGAGCGGTTATCAAGGCTCCACTGGTGGGATCGTCTGGCATCTTTATTATTTTCATTTCCCTGCCCTTTCATTCTGTTTTGATCTCCTTGAGTCAGCTGGTTTTCCTGGGAGGGATCCTGGTTTGAAATTTGTTTGTCCTCTTCTTCCGTTTGGTCTCTCAGTAATTGGGTGAAGAGTTGCCTCGTCAGATTATGTTGGTGTACCACCAGGTCTGCTAATTGTTTCATTTGATGCCTGACCAACTTCAATTCTTGCCTAATGACCTTAACCTCCTCTAGACATTCCCCTTCAAGGACAATTGTTTCGCTCATTGGGGGGTATTCTTCGACCTTTCGTATGTATTTGCGATTGGGGTCCACCCCGATATTTCCTGCCCCAATCATGCTTACCTCATCTGTTCCGTATTTTGGCAGATGGTTGGCGTTAACATCTGGTCGTTGAACTACAATGTCCCCCCTGTCGATCAAGTTTTGTATCTTATGTTTTAATGACCAACACTCTTCAGTATCATGCCCAGGAGATTCTGAGTGATAAGCGCATCGTTTGCGGGGGTCAAATCGTTTGCCTCTTGAATCGCTGGGTGGAGCTAGCTCAGTGATTTTCTTCTGGGCGACCAATAACGCCAATACGTTCTCGAGGGAATCGCCTAAGGGAGTGAATCTTCGACTATCTGTTCGTTCAAACTTCCCTTGCCTGTCTGGACCCTGATTGAATGTGGCCTGTTGCTGTAGTTGCAGATGGTTTCCATTTACCGAGGTGGGGGGGCCATTGTTGGGTCTCCACGATTGTCCGTGCGAAACGAAAGACACATCCACCTCTTCCTGACTCTGTTTGGGTACAAGGTTGTGCTCTTTGGCTAAAAGGTGCTCAGCTATGGCCTCTAATGCTGTGAAATCTTTGATTTTCCCAGTCCTTAAACCTATTTCGGCCATCTCACCATGTTTGATCATCTCTGAAAAAGGTTTGCCTAATCCAGCCAATACTCTTTCATAATAAGGAGCCTCTTGTATGTCTATGAAGGTTATCACCAATTCAGCCTCATCCATGGGAGGGTTCACTTGTGCGGCCATCCTCCTCCATCGCTGAGCATAGTCTCTAAAAGACTCTTTGGGCTGCTTCTTTATCTTCGTCATTTGGTAGCGATCAGGGGCCATTTGCGATTGGAAGCTATATTGTGTCAAAAAGGTGTGGGCCAGCTCCTCCCAATTATGAATTTTAGTATTATCCAGCCTCGCGTACCAGGTCCTAGCCTCCCCTGTCAAGCTTTTCTGGAATAACTGCATTCTCAACGACTCGTCCTCAGCATAGGCCCCAAGTTCTCCGATATAGACTTTCAAATGCGTGTAAGGATCCCCCGACCCGTTATACTTTTCAAATTCGGGGATCTTGAACTTCTCGGGGTATTTGGTTCCCGGGAAAATGCATAAGTCGGAGTAGTTGACACTGCCATATGACCCGATCCCTTTCATAGTTTTGATGGCCTCCTCCATCTGCTTTATTTTCTTGCTGACAGTGCTGACAACCTCATCCTCTGGAATGATAATGATTTATTTTGCCGGTTCAACCTTTGGAGTTTCTGGGGTCAGTATGTTCTCTTGAGATGATGGCCCCGGCTGGTCCTCGGTTTGCGACTTCGATTTTAACTTGAAGTGCTCTTTTAGCATTGTGGTCAATTCCGTCATCTGATTTCTCACAGCATCGAATTCTTCCCGGGATACAGGAGCTGGGTTAGGATTAGGGTTCTCAGCCATCTCGACTGTTGATTCTCTGGCTTTCTTGGACCGGAGACGAGTTTGGGGCGCAATCCTGCGAATAAAACAAGCCAAGTTTAGTTCCGGGAAATGACACTGGTGGATGCATGCTAAAGCAAATATTTTTGTGTTTTTGAGTTTTATAATCTTTTCCTACAAAACATTGTTAGTATTCCTTTATTTTAACCAATGTATGTCAATATGCAATTATGATGCTCTCCCAGCTGTCCCTGTAAAACAGAGGTTAGTATTTTTATTTTGACAAAGCGGGAGACACAAGATGTTTGACTAAAGTATGATATCATGTGCGTAAAACGTAAAAGGGTATGAAGAGACTTCCCACGCGTTGGGTTTATCTGAGGCTGACCTACCCTAAGTTACTCTCGCGGGCTTTTTGGCATGAAGGTTCCCAGATCTTCGCAACATACTCGAAGGGAATAAATCCGATATTTCAATTGGATTGGATCTGAGTGGATGCTTTTCCTGAGCCTCGCCGGGGAGCACCCCTTTGAGTCCAGTAATCCACATCCGACGGGTTTGCCTCAGGAGGAGGAACTGCTCAACATACATTCATCATATATTCATCGTACCTCACCGTATGCATATGATGCTAATAAAGTAAAGACTTGAAAAGAAAACGCAATCACACTATTCACATACACGCGCAAAAAGGTAAATCAACGCAAATAACGCAAACACACATTTTTTAGATTTTTAAAGGATAGGAAAACATCAGGATTTTAAATGCGGCTTAAGCCCTCTAATGTCCCCAGCAGAGTCGCCAGCTGTCGACGCCGGGATTTTCGTCGTCTCGTATTTTTAATATTAAAAATGTCCTTTCCAATTTTAGCCTTTAGATTAAGATGTGACTTTTGAAAAGGGTCGGCTTAGTGTCGACGGGGTTTGAAATGTCGATTATATAATGAGCCAATTGACCAGAGTCGCCAGTTGGTATATTTGAAATGGATGTACCAACTCATCCGGATTTAGTTTTCGTAATCGCTGGCTCATATGTGACTCCGAGTTAACTGGTCCGCAAACCGAGATTCATAGAGTTCGGGGGCTTGCTTAAGCGAGGGGAAGGTGTTAGGCACCCCCCGACTTCCGTGAAACACGGTTACCGCAATCTTGATATTTTTATATCCCTTTAAATCCTAAAATGTGTGTGTGCGCGTGTGTGCGTGTGTGCCTAAATGAATGTTTGTGGTGAATTTTGTTTGGATTTTTGTATGGCAAATGTGCTTTATCTGGAAAGTGTTTTAACGTCTTTTGACCCAAATGACGAAAACTTTTGAGGGTTTTTTATTAGATGTCATTTTAGAAAACAAACAATTTTAAACTTTTGTCAAATAGGAATCGAGACTATACATTGCCTTCTAACAGTTAATATAAATAAAACGAGGGCAACTTCTAGAACTCTTTAACCCTATGCACAAAATTTAATGAAAACACTTATTTATTTACAAAATCGTTTTTTATGACGTTTTAAAAACCAATTAAAGCCTATTCATCAATCATGGATTAAAGTTCGCCAAAACACTTAACCTTTAGACCTCGTGACTCTAATATCCTGAAATTGATCATTTTTTACAAAATCTTCATTATTTGCCTTATTTAAAAACCATTTTTGTGTCGTAAATTAAACAAGCACTCACAACGTGTCGGGGCTATCCACGGGCATGTAAGCCATCCAGACAACCCCAAACACCCACAATCACATATTTTATTATTATTACGGGGCCTTAACCCGAACACGACTTTGTATCGCTTTAAGGCCGGATATTACAAAATACACATCCATGGACCCTATACCATGATTACATACACCAAAATGTCCATCATCGGGATTTGACCGCGAGGATCTCCTCCCTAGGCTCACATTTACCCAAATCATGGCACAACCAACCCTAAACCAAATCTAACGAGATTTAACATTGCTATCACATTACATAACCCAAATATCACAACTTAATCACTAAAACTATCCATTACCACAACGAACGAGATATCACCGTACGGATGTCATCGGGGCGTTAGGAGGAGTTACTTTCCGATGGAAACCTCGCTAACAACCCCTAATCCACGGATCCTTTATCAACATAACAACATATTACATCACATAACCCAAAACATAAGCTATATTAACAATACAAGCGATAGAATACCAAAAAGACAATCTTTTCACCTTGCAAAACGCGGATTCAAGCTTCTATATCACGAAATAGATTACACCACAAGATTGTTAACCAATGGATACAACAAATGGGATATATTGCTTGAATCTAACAAGCAAAACGACCCCTCTCTCTCTCCCCCGCGAGCTCTCTCTCTCCTCTTTTCTTTTTTTTTCTTTTTTTTCTTTTTTTTTTCTCTCTCTCTCGGTTCTCGGGTTGAAAATGGCGATCTATAGTGCCTCAGCAGGCAGCCGCAGATGTATCTGCGGCTGCCTGCTGTGGCCGTCTCCTCGGCTGCCGTGTGCCGCCCTCGAGCCACGCGAACGTCTTTTTGTCGGCAGCCGCGACTGCATCCGCGGCTGTCCGGCGCATTTTTCTCGAATTTCGTGCCACGCGGTATTAATTTGCCAATTTCTGCTGTATTATTTTGGAAAGCTGTTCTTTGATACCTGAATCAATTCTGGGAATGGTTTCCCGACGTCGAGACCCCACCCTAATGCTGTAATTGCAGTGTCCTTGTCCTTTTTTGGCGATTCGCATCGGGTTCCGTCTGGATGGCCCGTAGGCCTCGCCTCAGATGCCTCAATTCTCGTTTTGCGTTTGACAGCCTTGATCGTAAGCCGTGGTGGGAACTGCATTTTGGCGCCCCCCTCTCCTTGTCGTATATTGGGTCACTTGACGATTTTGCCCTCCTGTCAGGGTTAGTAGAGAAAGTGCAAAATTTGGGTGTCTACAATGGGAATTAAGCCATAGGAAATGAAAATGAAATAATTAAATAATAGAATAGTTCATATATTATGAAAAATATTGAGCAAGAGTGAAAATATTAATTTTCACAGTTTAATGTGGCTATGGATATTACTTAACTATGTTAGAATTAATTTTAGAGAATTATAGAAGTACATGAGGGTTAAGTGTTGGTATTATATTGCTTTTATCACACTCAAGTGTCAAGGTTGCTCACCAACTACCCAACTACTCTAGTCAATCAAGTTGTCATTCTTGGTGGTCAACCAATGAGTAATGTAATATCCCGGATATTTACAAGACTTAGAGATAAGATCTTAAATGATTAATTAAAGGTTAAGGTTTAAAATTTAAATTTGGAAAAGTGAGATGTTTAAGAAATGAGTAAACATTTAACCTAAGTTAAGCGCTAGGAATTAAATGTGTATAATTATGGGTTATAAATATTCAAACCCTAGAAAAGACATATATCTATACTTAGATGTATAATAAAAGTAAGGTAATACAATATCTTTAAAATTTGATAAGATTGTTCAATGAAAGAGTTTATGTGAGAAATCTTATAATGATATATGTGTAGGGTTATTAAGGAAACAAAATTCAATTAAGAAGTGATTGTGGTTATATAGATACATAATATATGCATAAAGTTGTGTTTTTTTAGCCAAATAAGAAGATGAGTATAAAAAGATTTAAGCTTTAACCATGGGTTAAGGGTTGAAAGAAATGCAAATATATTGTGTTGGTAAAAGACAGAGAAAATTTGGGTGGAATGTTAGCCTTTGGTAGCTTGTATTTCACTCAATGAATAAAGTGATTCACCAACTCCCAACAACTCCTACCTAACCTTACCAACTCTCACTAACTCTAGTCAATCAAAAGTATCAATCACTTGGTCGTTCAATGTGTCATTCAAATAGGTAAATCAAGATGGTCAATTCTTCCTAAATCAAGGATGATGGAGTATAGTCAAGTTATTGGTGATTTATGTAGAGATACATATTGTATAGATATTTGATGAAAATTAACTAATATTGGGTTAGTGGGTAAACCTAAGGGGTAACAAGGTTAAATAATTTAACCATGCTTAAGTTTATTGGTGTAAATATAGATATACAATCTATATGTAATGATAATGTAAGTACACTAGTAGTATGATAACAAGAAAAAAAGAAGTGTTAGCTTTCATGTTACTTTAAATTTACTCAATGAACAAAGTTGTTCAACCACTCCCACCAACCCTAGTCAATTAAGTTGTCATTCAAGTTAGTTAATCAATTAATCAAGTCAAATGTTAGTCAATCACCGTATCACATCTCCTAAAAAGTGGAGCTAGGATTTGATTTGTACAAGAGATGTTAATGATAATGGATAGATATATATAGATTATATGTACACATGATTGTAGAGAATTAACTAAAGTGAAGTTAGAAAATTCAATTTAGGTTAGTTGTTAGAAGAAGGTTAACCTTGCTTGGATTAATTGGTGAAAAATGATAAAATAAATATACATATTGATATGATGAGTTTGGATATGGTTACGTGTGTGGACTAACCTAGGTCATTTGAATGTAGAGAGTTAACCACATTGTGGTTAATTATTGGGAGATGTATAAATATGTAAATATATAAATAAGATGAGCTTTAACTAATGTGTCATCCAAAGGTGGATAATGACCGATGTGTAATAACTAATGGGTAATCTAAGATCGGATAATGACCCATGTGTAAATTAAGAATGGATAATAACTAATGTGTAATCCAATGGTGGAAATGACTGATGCATAATAACTAATGGGTAATGGCTAATAACCGATGGATAACCAAGTTTTTTTGCGAAATGACTATTTTGCCCCTAAAAGAATATTGTTAATGACTAAAATACCCTTGAGGAAACTTTCTAATAATGATAAATTGTCCCTCACTAGTAATGGTTAAAGACCATTTTACCCCTCACCTTGTTTTTCTTTCTATAAATAGGGCAAGATGAAATTATTTTCAAGGTTTAGCAAAATAAAATCACTGGGGAAACTTGAGAGCAAAAATAATGGAAAAATAATGGAGGCCATGTGGGGTGAAAGCTAGTATAGAGAAAAAAAAGTTGGAGCTCTAGCATTATTCTAGCAAGCCATTGAAAGAAACAAGAAGGTATATTAATCTAACTTTAAAACTAGTTTTATGTATATATGTTTACGCATATGATTTTGGTATGGTTGTGGGAGTTTGAGAGGTATGATGTTTTTATGTTGGTTACGATAAACTAAGGTGGTGGTGTAGGTGATAATATGTTTAGAATTTCATTTCTATGCATTTATAGTCAACAAACCACAAGATGATAGTCTAAAAGTTCAAAACCTAGTTTTGTTGATGTTTTCAAAGAAATAACCTATTAAGATTGTGTATTATTTTTTTTAAAAAGATCTAGGGGTGCACACGATAGGTTTTTTGGGAAAAAAATAACCAAACCATTTAAGTTGGTTATAAAAATTTAAAAACCAAAACCGCCCAAATTTTTACATCGTAATCGATTATCGATTTATTCGGTTTCGGTTAAATCGGTCAGTTTATTCGGTTCCGTAATTGATAATTTGATATTTATTATATTGCCAATTTTTCATAATAATTAATAAATTACTAACTCAATAACTACTAATTATAATAGAAGTTCTCTAAATCCGAAAAACAAAAATCACATAACTCACTCACTAGGATAGAAGTTTTGTAAATTTGTCACAACAAAGACATATAATAAATATATAATTATATAAAATAAATATTTATTAAAAAAGTATATAAATTATATTATAATTTTAAATTGTTCGTCAATTTGGTCGATTTCGGTTTTTTGAGAAGTCAAACCAAACCGGCCGAACTAGTCTCGATTTTTTAGTTTTACAGTGTTCGATTTTTTTGGTTTTATGTTTTTCGGTTTGAAATAGTAACGGTTTGGTTCAATCTGGTCGGTTTTTCGGTTTTGGTCGATTTTATGTGCACCCCTAAAAAGATCCATATACTTATTGTATAAATCAATGAGTTCTTTAAATGAACTATTTTGATATGAACAAAAATGGAGCCTAGATGAGCTTATAGTGATTTGATATAAACTATGTTATTTTTTTTGGGTAAAAATGTAAAGTGTTTTTCTAGTTATGTTGTTCAAGTGTTGAATTAGTGTGGATATATATGATGTAAGTTATGTATTACAAGGTTAGGAAGTCATTTGGCATGATAAACTATCCAAACAATGCATGTGATGTTAGGGTTTGGTAATAAAAGCATGAAAGCATAAAGTTAGTTTGAATACTGTTTTTATGAGCGGATTTCAGTCCACTTCGGGTAGGATCAGGGTGGTTTGACCTGAAGATAAGTTATAGAGGAGGAAGTTACGAACACATGGGCTTTTGAATCACTTAAAAAGGTTAAAAAACGAAAAAGTTATGACCGTTAAAGCAAGTCAGGGTCTAGCAGTCTTTAAGATTGGAAGGCCCTCGGGTTTGGACTCTTTAAACGAACTTTTTGAGTTTGAGAATTTTGGGGTTTATGCCACCTATGTGGGTAGTTAGACCATATTATACATAGGTCACTGTCCAAAGATGAGTCAATTCCGAGTTGGTATGAAGGAGTTATGAATTAACTAAGATTTAAAATCGATTAACGAAAAAGTTAAAACAATTAGAAGTTATGGTCATAATTAAAACTAGTAATGCATCAAATTGCGATTAATATTAATATTTCAACCACATTATGATTGTAGGTTATTCGAAGAATGTAATGTTAGCGTGTACCAAATAAACTTATCGGCAAATTTTTCAGACTCTATCGTATGTATTACGTGCAAATCTTCTGTGATACATGAAATTATGTTAAACTTGTATTAATCTTGTCATAATTGTTGTTGTTATTTATTTGATGCTTAAGGTAAGATGTCCTATGTGAACATTACAAATCATTGTTATAATGCATGAATAAATGTAAGCATGATAAACATGGAGTATGAATACATTTAAGATTTGATAAGCATCAGTCATGTAAGAAAATAATGCATAAAGAAAGTAAAGTATGCTCAGTATGTGTATTACTTGTTGCGTGGATATCTGCTAAACTTACTGAGCAACGTAGTTGCTCACTCTTGCTTTAAATATACATTGCAGTTACATTACGAACTTTGAAGCTTCCGATAAAGACAGTGATTGGAGGAATGAATATTAAATCAAAGTACTTGTAGTCTAAGCTAGTGCTAAATAATTCCCGCGTTATAAATAAACTGGCTTACTGATTCGAACTTTAGAAATAATTATATCTTGTATTGCTAAACTTCAGAACGACTTGTTTACGTAGCCTCTAACGGCACTAGAGGAGTGTTGATGTTATAGTTAGTGGATATATAGTCAAAGCATACTATATAAGAAATAGTTAGTTCTTGATTGTGAGTTCATGAATACTCTCAATCAATGTAACGAAATGAAATACATTGTATATAATATGAGACGAATTGGATAGATCAAAATGATCTACAAATGTAATAACATATAGTAAAGGTTGCGAATTCTTGAACGAAAAGAAATTTTTGTATTCATTGGTATCAAAGCGAGGTTTTGTTAATTATATTATGGTTGAAAATTGTAAATATGAAGATAGGAGTTGTATCATGACGTACCAGACCCGAGGTTTGGAAGACCCGAATTTAGGGACGTTACAACCAACAAACTAGTTTCCGTCTCGTCTACACAGTTTTCATGATGAGTTAGATTAATTGCTAGTTCGTATATACCTCCGCTCCCTGAAGGAATCGTTTAGCCCATATACTCTATACATCAACCATTAAAGAGTACAAATGTACCACTATTTTATCATAAATCTTATGAATTAAAATTAAGTCTTTCATTTTATAAGTGCTTCTTTATAATATAATAAACCGAATATCTCAATCTAGTAAGCAGGATTCAAACCGTATTTCCTTTTTTTTAACGTATTGAATTTTCAATTCATTATACCATTCAATATAGCCTATTGAATGTCCAATCAATAACTTAATTCAACTTTTAAATTTTCAATTAATATTATTAATTATTTAATAATATTCAATTTCTTACCTACTAATATTATTAATCATTAAATAATATTTTAAATCAATGATTTAATAACACTTTAATTTAAATGTTATCAATCTCTTAGCAATAACTTAATATAATATTATTAATATCTTAATATTATTTTAATCATTTATTAAACCAATAAATAATTTATTTTAATTGTTTAATCTTCACTAATTCATTTATTTAATAACCATAAAAATCCATAAACATAATATATCATCAAAAATGACTAAAAAAACCTTTTTAAAAAATCTTAATATAGCATATCTAGGATTTTCAAGTCATAAAATCCTATTTTCCAAAATTTCAACATCACATAGTTAATTTAATACATTTATTCATAACTAGATCATTTCCATGAAAAATACCAAATTAGTTCCAAACATTTTTATTTTATGATATTTGATATAATATGAATCCCTTATGAACATATATTTTTCCTGGAATTTTTGAAATTCATTTACTATATTTAAATAGTCCAAAACAGCCAAATATTGCTACATTTATCATAAATCGAAACTTTGTCTGACAATTCTGAAATTTTCAAGGTATGATCATGTCATACAATTACACCTCCAGTAAAAATTTCATAATTTTTTAAGTTACACAAAAATATTTATTCGGGTGTACTTTTAAAAGTAGTCATTTACCGTAAAATCAATATCTCTCATTCAACAGGGCTGAAAATTCTGAAATTTTTACAGGACTCACATAACTTCTCATATTATCACTCCAAATATTTCCAAAAGTTTTATAGTAAAATAAAGAGATGAAACAGCCCCTAGAAACAGATAGCTAGCAAGTTTTTTCCCCCTTTCTTGAAAAGTCTAGACAATTTTCACTCCAATAGCTACCACGGTTTGTAAACTCAATATTTTTGAGTGATACCACTTGTTTTTACTAGTTAACTCATATATCTAGCATCCCCCTTTGACGGATCGTAAAAAGAAGGTGTAAAATTTAAATGGTAGATTTTTAAAGTATTAGAAAGCTAGGGTTTTCTAACTTTTTCAAAATATAGTTTTTATTTTTTTCTCCTTGATCCAACTTTTGACACTCCAAAGGAATATATCTAAACATATAACACTTATAAACATGTAGATCCATAGTTTTGGAGTTCAAAATCATAACGTCATGATTCAAAATAACAAAAATCAAATATATAAACTAAATTATAGTTAAAGGTTTTATTCCTTTTGTTGGATGATCTCCTCCTTTCAAAATTGTGACCCTCCTCTCTCTATTCCTTTTTTAAAAATATTTTTCTTTTTTCTCTCTTAAAAACTTAATGACTTGGAAAGAAGATGATGGCATAAGTCTTTGGACTTGAAACTAGATTTAATTTCAATTAAGTTTTTCAATCTTATCCCATAATTAACCAATTTGGAATCTCCTTACAAATTCACCAATCAAAAGCTAGGACTTGAAAATTATACAATCTATTTTAATGGACTTGAAATATTATGCATTATAGCTAAATCTCTTATCCCAGCACATACTTAATCACTTTGGAATCTTATTTCATGTCCACCAATCGAAAGCTTGGATTTAAAAAGATATACAATCTAACTTAATTTTAGGAATCTCATCTCTTTATTAACCAATTTGGAATCTCCTTTTCTAATCCGCCAATAAAAAACTATGACTTAAAAAGATATACAATCTAATTTAATTCTAGGAATCTCGTCCCTTTATTAACCAATTTGGAATCTCCTTTTTAAATCCACCAATCAAAAACTTGGATTTGAAAAGATATACAATCGAATTTAATTCTAGGAATCTCATTCCTTTATTAACCAATTTGGAATTTCCTTTTCAAATCCACCAATAAAAAACTAGGACTTGAAAATATATGTAAATCTAATTTAATTCTAGGAATCTCATCCCTTTATTTACCAATTTGGATATCTATTTCACTTTCACCAATCAAGAAGCTTGAAAATAAATGTTGACCACCTTTTTTACTTTTACTTAAATTATTTTATATATCAAATGTTAGACCACTAATAACAATCCAATTAGGCTCAATCTAATTTACACATTAGGTCATCATAACTTTACTAGCATACATGCAATTTAATGCTCATAGTAGCTACCTTAATTAATAAAATGATCTTATATTAATAATCAATTTAATTAACTTGAATATTTAATCCAATTAAACTTATCATATTCAAGAATTACTTGAATATTTATTTATCTTGCTTTATCAATGTATTGATATTAACATCCTTATTGTAGTCCATGAAATTAATATATTCACTTATTAGACTTACCTTTAATTAAATTAACATTCAAATCACATAATCACATAGTCACACAATAGTTTAATTAAATTCACTAGGGTTCATTCTATTGAAAATAATTTCTCAATTTGATTTACAAAGTACATTAATAATTGTGGTTATTACAATATGTGTCATTAATAAGATTCTCCAAAGACAATTTGGTCATTAAGGTCAATATAACTATTTCCCTCAATTCCTACACTTAACCCAAGTATGGTTATATTAACCATAGCTAGTTTATTATCACATACCTCAAATTATTTAGCATATATACATATATCTCACACATTACCCAATGAGCACAACGTTCTAGACATCACACAATTAAATGAGCACAAGGCTCGAGAACACAACTCTCCATTTAAAATTTATTTACTTATTAAAATTTTCACATACCTCATTATAAAATTTATTACATAATCTTATTTGTCGAATAGTTCATCGAGTTTTAAAGGTATAACATTACCTTACTCTTAATATACCTCTAAGTATGCATATTAATAAAATTCTAGGTTTTAAAATTTTAGAAAACCACATTTACTCACATTCAAATCTTAACACGAGGATTAAGGTAAAATATTTACTCAATTTCTATAACTTTTATTTCTCTGAATCTAGGTTTTAACTTCAACCTTTATTTCATCATCTAAGATCTTATTTAAAGGTCTTGTCAAATATCTAGGGTATTACAGGTTCAGTGCTGGCACTTCAGATGTTGCTGATTTTGTCATAAAAGTTGTTCTTTAGTTACAAACGTTCATCAATATCCTGATACTAAGGTTCTGGGGCATGCTTTCATTTGCTTGACTAGGATTGACAAGGTTGTTGCACCATCTCCTGATAATCTTGGTGAATTATGCAATAATGGGCTGGGTTTTTCTTATTCGGATCTTAAAAAATGAGATTTTCTTAAAACGTTTTTAAAGCTTTAATTTTGTTCTCTAAGTGGTAGTTTGGCTGCTCCAGTTCAGCATTTACCCATCATCTTTGGTATCTCGGCTAGACAGTGTGGGTTCTTGTCAGTACTGGGGTTCGGGTCGGCAATATGATGGACTTTTGTATTACTCTCCTATTATAAATTTTGAGAGTAGGGGGCTATGTTGGGATAAAATATCTGGGGTGATAACTCACCATTAAATATCTATTAAAAGCTCAACTAGTGGAAGGTTGAAGACAAAGTTACCTTAAGATTTGTGCTAGTGGGAGAATAAAACAATACCTGTGACTCTTTTATTCCACCGCCTATGACTAATACCCTTGATATAAATGATCATGCTTTCAGAGAAGAGAAAAAGATATACACTTCAAAGAAGAGAATATATTATCATCTTCTTTAATACACAAAATATTCAAATCCAGATATATAGTTCAACCAAATCCACCATCTTGATATACACTGACACACATCGATATATACAGAGTTATATTGATATACAACGATAGGCATTAATGATTATTAATACACATCGGTAAACATCGAAGGGGAGTGATATACACTAATGTATATTAAGAAATATTGTTGTCCTACATTATAAATCAATATATATCGACATATATCGATATACATCGGTATGCGTCAAGATGATACCCATACACGGCTCGGAGAGAGCTTACATTATTTCTCAGTAAAACATCTTGTATTCTCCATATTATTATAGTAGATTTCTGAGATCGTTCTCTGTGATTTTTTTTCTCAATTCCACATAAAATTCCTATGTCATTATTTTATAGTAGAATGTGTGTGTTCGTCTAAATATATCTCATTAATCTGTTTCACAACAATATAATTCACTGTTCCAGCAAGATTAACGTTCCTTGGCCCATACAAATATTCACACCGGAGCCATCTCTGGCAGTATAAGTACTTATACTTCGTGGAACTATTCCCTGTACGGATTGACCCGATGTTCAGGTAATTTTAGCAGACGTACAGATTTTGGCATTAACAGTAACCATTTGCTATGGATCATTCATATATATATGACGCGGTGTGATTAATTTGGTGCGTTTGTTCACTTTTAACCATTGTAACTAAATGTGCAGTTTATATTTTTTGTTTTTATTGAATTTTACATTGGTTATGATTTTTTACTGTTTGAATTTTTAATTTTTGCAGTTATTGGTTCTTTTTGCTCACTCTAATTATTACTCAATGTTTCATATTTTTAAATTCAAGAAGAAAAAAATGCAAAAGTCTATAAGTCAACCCAATTAATTGTTTCCGAGCCAATTCATTGTTTCCGAGCCATGGGCTTCACTTTTATAACCCAATACAAATTGAGTGTTTTTGACCCAGTCCATTTTTGGTTCAGCCCAATCATGATCCAGTCCACTTGGATTAGCCCAACCAACTTGCTAGATCTAATTCTCTATAAAGAGAAAATTCAAACTCCTAAAAGAAAAAAAAAATGAGTGGAGAAAGAAAGAGATCTAATCATAAATTAAGAAAAAATAAATTTTATAAAAAGGGGAAAATAAACTTCAAAAATAAGTAATGAAATAAGAAATTAATGATACAATTTTTTTTTAGAGAAATAGATCCTCCCTATTTATCTTAAGTCTACAAATTTTTGAAGACTAAATTTTAGCTAAAGAGAGGAGAGGCTATGACAAATATATGTAGGGTCTGTTAAGCGGTTATTTATAAGTTGGTGAAATAAACTTATAAGTAGATTTTTAATGTTAGAATGTTTGTCACCATTTTAGTAATTTTTAATTACATCTTATTTCAACTTAATAAGTCATTTTAGCCCCAACTTACTTTAACTTCATTTATATTTATAAGTACAAAATAATATCTAATATTTTTATTTAAAAATCATAACTTAAAATAATTTAGAAATTATTTTAAATTTTAACTTATAAATCGTTCCAAAATAAGTAAGTGTGAAACAGGCCCACGAGTTCACCTTTCTTTCAGAAATTTGGTATGAGAATAATTATAGAGATAATTATCTGCTTTATTGGCAACGACTCCTCCATCGTCAAACGTAGTAATGGTCATTGGTCAAATATCAAATCAAAAGCCTCCCTTCCAGTTTGTTTATGAGTTTTGGACGGAAAGAAAATAATAGAAAATTTAAAGTTTTTTTGGTACAATTTTTGAGTTTTTAATAAAAAAATAAAAAAGAATTTAAAAAAAATATTGTATTTCTGAGTTTCAATGAAAAGGAAAGGAAAAAAAAAAAAAATTTACACATTTACTTATCTATTATATGTGAGAAAATTTATATGTACAAAAAATATTATTATATTATTTGTTTAATAGCAAAAAGGGAAGGGATTTAAAATCTAAATTCTCATATATAGATGTATGTATTGATCTAGACTGAACTCAATATGAAAAAAGATTTTTATTCTCTTTTGGTTGTTTAGAATTTTGTGTGTACCTATATACTAGTTCTAGGTAATTTTTGACAGATCAACAAAGTAAATAATTTATTTGAATTGAAAAATTAGTAATGTTTTATAAAAGTATGATTATATAGAGATGACTAGCTTAAAATACAACAAAAATTGGTTTAGAAACTTGATTAAGAAAATAGGATTCATCCAATTTATTATTCTTTATGGACACTTGATTTTTTTTAGACATTTTTTTTTTATTAGTTATTCTTTAGAAACTTGATTAAGAAAATGGCATGCATCCACTTATATTTTTATGTTATGAAGTTTCTTTATAGCTTTTTTTGAACAGGTCTTGTAAATCTTTATATTAGATGTTTTGCATGTTTGTGCGAGGAAAGGTGTTTATTAAAAATTATTCTCTCCTCTTAGCTTAATTTCACAATCATCAAAACTGGACTTCATCAAAGTCTTTTTATGAGTTGAATATGAATTCTTTGTTGCTAACCGTCCACAGGATGATTCGAAAGATGCAGAGGACAATAAGACCCGAAACTCAAATGAGCAGAGCCAGTATGATCACATCCTAGAGTCCAACCAGGTGAGGTTTCTATTTTCTGCACTTATGCTGACAGTTACTGTAGCAATCATGTGCTATCACACGCTACAAACTACATATTCTAACAGAAAAATTATAGAGAAATCTAAAACTTGGGATATTGGATACAATTTTGTTATGAATAATGATCCATGCGATACAATGACTCAATATAAAAATAATAGGATTCACAATATAAAAATAGTGGGTCACACTATTTATAGATCCCACTATTTTTACGATGAATCTTTATACGCATTATTGCATGTGTCATTACATATAGAAAAGTTATATTGGATATGTGGTGTTAGATCTTGGATATTTAAATGGGGCGCCCATGGAGGTCCGACCCATTTGGTTGTTAGTCAGATGGCTATTGAGACTCAGTCTTTAACGTTATAATTATAACGTTATAATTATAACGTTAAGTTGACTGAGTGGTTGGAGGTTTTATAGGGAGTGGGTTAAACCACTACGCTTATAAAACCCACGACCTCAGTTCATCTGAGATTATCCCCATCATCAGTTATCAATATACAGTATATTAATTAAGCCACAGTTCTCCCAACATAATAACTGAATTCCCAAATTTGTGACGGATCGTGAATTTGTTCTCCATTCTCATTCTGTAGTTCGGAGACGACTGTTTGGGTTTGGGTTTGGTTTTTCAACCGTATGAGTTCTTCCGCACCAAAAGATCTCGCTTCGAGGGTATGATTTTGGTTCTCGTTAATGTATTTGTGTAAACTTGTGATAACATACATATTATTAAAATCCATTATTGGTATCATAGCATGGTTGTATGATCATATGTATGTACTGTTTACACAATATGCCATGAAAGCATGTATAAAAATCAAAACCGAATGCTTTAATTCGCCATAACTTTTTGGGTAATAATCCATTTCATGTGATTTTGGCATGTATGCGTAGATTATTTCATGGGCTTTCCGTAGATATATTATATGCATGATTTGCATAAGAAATGACCAAGTTATGGCCTCTGTAAGAAAAATTCGCGATCTGATGGCTGGAGGTTGAAGATGAAATGCAAAACCACTCTCAGTGGCTTGCACATTCATTACAACACTATCATGGAAGGTCCCAAAATGGTGGTTGAGCACACCATTGGACTCAGATCAACCAGACGATCACAACGGAAAAAGAAATGTCGTGAATGGAGCTCAGGAAGGCGACATGTGTAATACACGCGCCGTGTGCCGCCGCGAAAATTACCACACGCCCGCGCAATGCGTGGACGCCCTTCAGTAGCTGGCGCGTGTTGTGCACGCACCTGACGGTTGACCCGCACCCTGACCTGGTTTCGACCCGCGTTTCTTGACCGGCCCGGTTTATTAATTAATTTCAGAAAATGTTTTTTATTAATTATTTTATATAAGAAAATGATTTATAAATACTAAATGAAATTAATAAATTTCGAAAATTTTACAGAAATTAATTATTTGCATATAATTAATGTTTCCACTGTTTGTTTTGGAAAAGTAATATATTTGGATATTTTTGTTAATTTTCAACTTAATTGTGCAATGATTAATTAATTGTGATAATTAGCATAATTATCAGGAAAATCCCAGAAAATTACAGTAACCTTTTATGATGGTAATACACTGTTAAAAAATTTTGGGAAGTTTTTTGATGTGTTTATAATATACTTGGTATATTAAATTGTGTAATATTGCTTATTATTTAATTCCTTTGTTAATATTTTGAAATATTAATTATTTGATACATGGAATTAAATTGTTATGCTGTAATTACACTTGCACACATGTTTTTAGTGGGAGTGATTTAGGTGGTAGTAATTTAATTAAAATTGTTCCTTAAATTAAATGTCTTAAGCGCCGAAAAATTAAGTTTAAATAATTGGACATTTATATGAATTGTGATTCCTAAGCTTGGCGAAGTCTCCCTTCTGTATTTATGTCCTAATTATTTTTATGTTGATTTGATTTGTGAGGCTAAGATATAATTATACTGTGGTGAACTATGAATATCTCTAATCAATTTTTTCCAAAACAGAAATGGCTTCAAAACACATAATCGCAGATCTTAATCAAGGAAACAAGTTAAACGGAGATAATTACGATGTTTGGCACCGTAAGGTTAGGATGGTCTTGGAGGAGCAAGAGGTTAAAGAAACCCTGCTGTCCAAAATGACAAAACCAGACAGTGAAGATGCAAAGGATTCGGTCAAGGTTGTTGCCTTCGAAAGTTGGCGCAAAAAGGACCGAATCGCTCGCATAACGTTGCTAAGCTGCATGAACAACGACTTCCTATTTGAGTATGAACAATACTCAACGGCACATGAGATGTGGGAAGCTCTCAAGACGAAGTTTGGCGGCACCTCGCTGACAAGGCTGAGAGAGTTAGCCATAAGATTCGATGGTTATAAAAAACGTGATAACCACACTATAAAACAACACCTTCGAATCATGGCTAACATGATCCGGGAATTAAAATCCGGTGGGACTCAGCTGTCAGACGAGCAGCAGATTTCAGCAGTGGTTCACTCTCTTCTCGACAGTTGAGAACATATGCGGGTCAACATGACCCATAACGAGAATATCAGAAATTTTGATGATATTCGTCGCCACTTGGAGCTCGAGGCTGAGCGCCTTGACGTTGTCAAGTCCTCCAGGGCATATGTAGCTGAATCGAGCTCTTATAAAGGGTTCAAGCCAAAGAAGGGCAAGAAATCTGCTAATCCTAATGCGCCTAAGATGGCTGCGAGTGGTGGTGTCAGCAAACGGAAAAGAGGCAAGCGAGGTGCTGGCAAAAAGGACAAGGCCAAGATGACATGCTACAATTGTGGCAAGGCGGGACACTTCGCTGGTGAATGCACTGAGCCGAAAAAGGTAATTCCTAGTCCTAATCTATCTATGTGCTTAGTATCAAGTACTGTTATGGTTGCTCATTCTCTCCATATGTGGATTGTAGATTCAGGAGCAACGGACCACATAGCTAGAGATCGGAGTGGATTTGTGGAATACCGCCGCATTCCGGCTGGCAGAAAAGTATTCATGGGGAACGATTCCAGTGTGGACGTGCTAGGCACTGACACTTACAAATTGGAAATGCGAGGAGGCTCTGCATTGACCTACATGATGTACTTTATGCGCCGGATGTCCGGCAGAATTTATTTTTTGTTTTGTCAGTACTTAGTTTAGGTTATTCTGTTAGTTTTGAGAACAACGTTGTAATAATTTCGCATGAGACGAATATTTTTGGATATGGTTTTATTAATAATGGTTTTATGGTTTTGGATACTGTTGATTCTAGCATTAATAGTAATGATTCATATTCCTTGCTTGTTGAGAATGATAATGTTAGTTCAATTCAATGGCATGCTAGATTAGGCCATATTGGACATGATAGAATGACTAGGTTAGCTCGAGCAGGTCTTTTAGGCCCACTCGCTAAAGTCAATCTACCCACTTGTGAACATTGTTTAGCAGGAAAGTCAACTAGAAAACCATTTGGTAAAGCCACTAGGGCATAAACACCATTGCAACTCATTCACTCAGACATCTGTGGCCCTATGAATGTGAAAGAAAGGCATGGATGTTCCTACTTTCTCACAATGATAGATGACTATACACACTTCAGATATACTTTTTTGATCTCTCATAAGTCTGAGGCATTAGAATGTTTTAGACGTTATTTGATTGAGGTCGAGAAACAGTTGGACAAAAGTGTTAAGGCACTTTGAACTGACCGAGGCCGTGAGTATCTGTCCGATCAATTCAAGGAATTGTGTGAGGAAAGAGGGATAATCAGGCAACTGACAATCCCTAGAACTCCGCAACAAAATGGTGTGGCGGAGAGGAGGAATCGGACATTATTAGACATGGTTAGGTCTATGATGGCGCAAGCAAATTTGCCTATCTCCTATTGGGGTGATGCATTGTTGACTGCGACATATATACTTAATCGTGTACCTTCAAAATCCGTTCAGTCCACCCCATATGAATTGTGGACCGGCAGAAAGCCCGAATTGGGCCATATGCGGCCTTGGGGATCAGCAGCTTATGTGCACAACACTTCTCATGAACATGGGAAGTTGGGCCCGAGGGGTAAGAAGTGTATCTTAATAAGATATTCTGAACACTCCAAAGGCTACGTGTTCGTTGGAGAGCAAACTGATGGGACTAGAGTCACGAGATGTAGATTTCCTTGAGATGGATTTCCCTAATAGAGGTGATATGAGCAAAGAGATGAACTTTTATGAGATAGAGGAAGCTTTGGGCGCCCCAACTCGTACAGTAGAGTCCGATGAGGCAATTCCTCAGGCTCTTGTAGATAGTGGGTGTAACATGCCTTCAAGCAGTACTCTTCCATCGAATGAAGAGTCTCTTGTTCCTCAAATGCGTAAAAGTCAAAGGGGCAACATTCCACGTCGTCTCTTTGAGATTGAGGGGAATGCCTTTCTGGCCGATACACATGAAGATGAGGAACCTCGGTCTTATCGAGATGCTCTATCATCTACTGCTAGTGATAAGTGGATGACTGCAATGATAGATGAGATGGAATCCATGAGGACTAATCAAGTCTGGGACTTGGTTGACCTTCCACCAGGGCGAAAGGCTATTGGGAACAAATAGATTCTTAAAGTCAAACGCAAGGCAGATGGTTCCATCGATCGGTACAAAGCTCGTCTTGTAGCCAAGGGCTACACCCAGCAAGAGGGAATTGATTACGAGGAAACCTTCTCACCGGTTGTGAGGTTTGCCTCAATTCGCCTCATCTTAACAATTGTCGCGCATTTGGATCTGGAGTTATATCAAATGGATGTTAAGACAGCTTTTCTCAATGGAGATTTAGCTGAGGAGATATACATGGATCAACCTGAGGGTTTCATCATAGAAGGACAAGAGCGCAAAGTCTACAAGCTCAAACGTTCTATCTATGGTTTGAAACAGGCATCTAGGCAATGGTATCTGAGATTCCATTGAGCCGTCATTAGTGATGGGTTTACGATGATCAAGGAAGACCATTGTGTGTATATTAAACAATCCAAAGATAAATTCCTTATCCTATCGATGTATGTCGACGACATCCTACTAGCTGGGAACGATAAGGAGATGATTGTTACCACCAAAGGGTGGTTGTCCTCTAACTTTGAGATGAAGGACATGGGAGAAACAACTTATGTTCTTGGAGTTAAGATCTATAGAGATCGCTCAAGAAAGCTTCTTGGTTTGTCTCAAGAGACTTACCTTAAGAAGGTTCTGGAGCAATTCCAAATGAGCAACTGCAAACCCATAGACACTCCTATCGCTAAAGGCGACGCCATTGGACCCGAGCAATGCCCTAGTTCTCCCGAGGAAATTGAGAAAATGTCCCACTACCCGTATGTCAGTGCTATAGGAAAGCTAATGTATGCAGTTGTGTGTACTCGGCCTAACATAGCATATGCAATAGGTTATCTCGGTCGTTATCAGTCAAACCCTAGAATTGCTCATTGGAGGGCAATCAAAAGGATCTTGCGATATTTGAAAGGTACTTTGGACTACATGTTGTGCTACATGGTATGCATTCTTACTACATGGTGGTGCCATCACTTGGTGTAGCAAGAAACAGACTTGTGTTGCTCTTTCAACGATGGAGTCGGAGTTTGTAGCATGTACGTCAGCTGTTCAGGAAGCCATGTGGTTGAGGAGATTCTTCGAGGATCTTGGAGTCGTCCCTCATGCTTCAGATCCTGTGACTGTTTACTGTGATAGCACAGCGGCTCTAGGTTACACTAAGGACCCTAAGTATCACGGCAGGACAAAGCACATTGACTTGAGGATGAACTTCATTAGAGAGAACATAGCAAATAATGAGGTGATATTGGAGTACATGCCCACTGACCTTATGGTAGTGGATCCCTTGACGAAACCGATACCGAGAGATGCTTTTTGTAGACATGTTAGTTCGTTAGGGCTTCGTAGGGTTTGATGTACTTTCTTATTTTATTGTATATCACTCATTATTTGGCTTGTATTAAAGATATTCATTGTTGTATCGAGATATTTATCGTTTATGCGAGATTCATTAATTCCTACTTATGATTGTGTTATTTTAGCGCATATGATAAATATTAATGGTTCACATAGTTATTATGCATATTGGATATGCACACACTAAATATATGTCAACAGGTTGATTGGCTCACTCACACGAGCAATCACCCTTGGCGCTTTGAAGAGCGAGCAAGGTTGAGACAGTTCATATTGACGCTTTGAGTAGCGAATTTTGATGTTTTGGATAACAATCAATTGGCGCTTGATAGCGAGCAATATGAAATATTACGTCGCCTTGGCATGAGCCAAGATGAGGTTAATTTGGATTAACTGAATATAGAATGCCCCACCATCTATATTAACCTATATTGATAGCCGGATGCGAAGTTTCAGAGTTGGTGCTTGGAAAAGCGAGCAATCTAGAAATTCGAGTTAGGCGTTTGTGGAGCGACTGAACTAAGATCCGTACGGCATGACCATATGACATATGCTCATATAGATGAGATTGTCTGCCATAACATGATAACCGGACGCGAAATTTCAAATGTGGCGCTTTGATAAGCGAACATTTTTTGAAATGTTCGAGTTAGACACTCTAGGAGTGACTAGACTAAGGTCCGCACAATAAGGCTATAGAATAGTATGTTGTGAGAGTGTTACATGTGCTTAACGACCATGTAAAGGAGGTGAGTGAATGGATCCCTGTTTCCTCACCGTGTAAGTCTTGTAGGACAAAATCTTTATTCCTACATCAAGTGCTCTTTGTGATCTTTGACTATACTACAAAGACATGGATTAATGTTGCTACTTTGGTTTCGATTCCTAAGGTCAAGATTGATGAGACTCTAAGGACCGATTCTGGGAAAGCAGTTGATTCATATCTGAATAGTATTAGGGCAAAGGGAAGATAATTTGATTTCACTTCGTTCTGCACTTATTGTTGACAACTATAGCGCTTCGATAGCGATATAGTAATAAGTGAGATACGAAATGGACTTGGGCCCAAAGGTGGTTAAGTATGGCTCTCTAAGGGATTAGAGATATTTAACCTAGTGAAATTCAAATGTGTCTGGGGTACTATGAGTTTATAGGTTGTAGTCTCTACGTAAACTAATTGAGTTTGACGTGAGAGCTCCCGCACTGTTTTCTTGAAAGGGTAGATGCCTCTATGTTGGCCCTAACGGGTTTGGTGTAGAGCTCCCGCATTACAGGTGAACTCAACGGTCGCACGATCCGGCAAATATGAATACATGTTATTTTGGTTTGAGCTAATTTTTGGCAGTTGTGATGATTACATCGTCCCCGCCATGGGCGAGTGGGAGATGTTGGATCTTGGATATTTAAATGGGGCGCCCATGGAGGTCCGACCCATTTGGTTGTTAGTCAGATGGCTATTGAGACTCAGTCTTTAACGTTATAATTATAACGTTAAGTTGACTGAGTGGTTGGAGGTTTTATAGGGAGTGGGTTAAACCACTACGCTTATAAAACCCACGACCTCAGTTCATCTGAGATTATCCCCATCATCAGTTATCAATATACAGTATATTGATTAAGCCACAGTTCTCCCAACATAATAACTGAATTCCCAAATTTGTGACGGATCGTGAATTTGTTCTCCGTTCTCATTCTGTAGTTCGGAGACGACTGTTTGGGTTTGGGTTTGGTTTTTCAACCGTACAAGTTCTTCCGCACCAAAAGATCACGCTTCGAGGGTATGATTTTGGTTCTCGTTAATAAATTTTCAATCAATTTTTTCTTTTCTTTTCTGTTTATTAAAAAACTCAGAAACACAAGAATTAGATAAAAAAAACTTACGTTTTTCGTTTATTTCTTTTTTTTTCTATCCATTTTAAAACTCAAAAACAGAGTGTTAGTGTCTAATGTAGTACTCCTTAGGTGATAAATTACTGAATACTCCTTAGGTTCTCAAAATTAGAAATATATACTATTTTAATTTGTTTTAAAATTAAGAATTTATTTTTATTGAAATACTATTAAATAACATAAAGTTCCTAATTTGTAACTACTTTTTACTATCATTTTTAAAATCACACCATCACTATTGAATTTTTTGTTAATAATTAAGATTATATTAAAATCATAAATTATCGGTTTTAAAATTTGGAATGAAGAGAATAGTTGTTTCAACAATTACTCCCTCCATTTCAAAAAATTAAATAATCTCATTTTCATTTTTTAAACGTCCATTTATTATATTTTTTAAAATTCAAAAATTGATATAAATTCAATTTATTTAATAATTACAATCATAATTATTACAAAAATTATTTAAAAAAGAACTATGATTGGCAAAACATGTTACTCTCAATTTAAAATTTTTAATTGATTATAAAACTTGAGCATAACTAAAATATATTTTATTTTCGGGGTCAATGACACTTACTCACCCTAGCTAACATCACCAAACTCAGTCCCACAAAAATACCAAACATGTTTCAAAGTTAAAAGGCAAATCATGATTCAAAGTCTAAAATATGAGTCGTCGCTATTTTCTTTTACATTTACATCATTTGTCTCGTCATTACCGAATTCAGTCATTTCAAATAAAATATAAACAAACTATAGGGGTGTTAAAATAGGATCCTCTTAACACCTACTTTAAAAGAATATACTAAGAATAAAAAATAAGAAATGAAACTTGTTAAATATTATTTATTTATATATTTGTACTGAATTCAATACATAGGATCTATTAATATATTATTTTTTTATACATTAAATTCAATATAAATATATAAATAAATAACATTTAATAGATCTCATCTTTTATTTTTCACACTAAACATATATCCTCAAGACACATATTAAAAAAATTCGTTAAATTATATATCCTACTCCCCATAATCTGCGGCTAAACAATAGCCGTGTTTCGCAAAAACAAAATTTTAAATAGTGACAACATAGGCTCCAGACCTGACCAAAGCCCATCACATCTAAATAGTAATACTCTAAAAATTTACACCATCATTTTACCATTCTATTCTAGATTCCAGATGATATATAATTAGCACCTGCTAACGAACAAAACCACAATGAGAAAATTCAATATGCAGGAAAAGCATCCAGATAATTTCGTACATTATTAATAAAATACAAAAATTATATTATAATTATATTATAATTTTAGAAATTCGGTAGTCGATATCTGTGTTTATTGAAACTAAACCGTAATCAAGCAGTAGTAATTATCAGTTCATTAATTTTATAATTTTAGATTTAGCTTATCGTTCGGCCCTACTTTACACGAATCAAACTCCGCAAAAGAGTCATTTCCATTAGTCTGTCCTAGATCTTTCTGTTCATCCCCTCCCAAACACCAGCCCATCATCATATTTTACAGTTCCAAAATCCATTTAGATTTACATTCTGTTTCTACCCATACCCATAACTGCATTTTCTCTCTCCTCAAAGTGGCCACTCTCATTTCCCAACAGTAACGACAACAACAGCATCAAATCCAATCAAAATTGAGCTGAACAAACCCAACCCGTGACTCCAACCCCATTCGTTCACAGGCACGACTATTCCTTTTCCATTCACATTCCAAGCATCACCATTACGTTCCAAATTTTCTACTGAAAATCTAACCACCCCATTAACGTATTATCACCCCAATTCTCAACCACCTATAAATCATGATGCAATATAAGAAACCCTTAAAACCCGCATCAAATTTCCACCTCATTGCTATGGCTTCCCTATTCTGTCTATCAATAATCTCTCTCCTCCTTTTCTTCTCTCTCCCCTCCTCCTCCTCCACCAACCTCCGCCACCACGCCTCCGCCGCACCATTACCGGAAATCCAACAAGCTTGCAAAGCCACCAGATACCCACAAACATGTGAAAATTCCCTAATCCAATCCAATCAACTCCCGCCAAACCCAACCCCACTCCAAATCATCCAATCCGCCATATTGGTTTCGTCCCAAAACCTCAAAACCGCCCAATCGATGGTCCAGGATATCCTGAGCTCGTCTGCAGGGAATCTAAACCGCTCCAACGCGGCTAAAAACTGCTTAGAGTATCTCGGCAATTCGGACTACCGTATCAAATCCACGGCTGAGGCACTTCCACGTGGCAGAATCAAGGACGCTCGTGCTTGGTTGAGCGCAGCCCAGGCGTACCAGTACGATTGCTGGTCCGCTTTGAAGTACGTTAACGACAGTCAATTGATCAACCAAACGATGTCGTTTACAGATTCCTTGATCCGGCTGTCCAGCAACGCGCTGAGCATGATGATGGCTTACGACGTGTTTGGGAACCAAACCGGGTCGTGGACCCCGCCCCGGACTGAGAGGGACGGGTTCTGGGAGGGTGTCGGTGGGTCGGGCGATGGGTCATTTAAGGGTGGGTTGCCCTCGGGCCTGACGGCGGATGTGACGGTGTGTAAGGGTGGCGAGTGTAATTACAAGACGGTACAGGAGGCGGTGAACGCCGCACCGAATAATGGGCGGCGGTTTGTGATTGGAATAAAGGAAGGGGTTTATGTGGAAATGGTTCGGGTTCCGTTGCAGAAGAAGAATGTGGTGTTTTTGGGAGATGGGATGGGCAAAACCGTCATTACGGGGTCGATGAATGTGGGCCAGAACGGAATTTCCACATACAACTCAGCTACCGTTGGTAAGTTGGCAGTTACGGTATATATGAAAAAAAATCTTTCTCCCCTATATATATATATATATAATATTGTTGTTTTAGTTTTATTTTTGGAGCAACTGAATGAGGCCACTAAAATTATATGCATGACTTGCATAATCAAGTTACAGATTATCGATTACCCAAGAAAAATAGTACATCTTAGCAATTTTTTATTTTTTATAAAAGGTCCATTAAATACTTAGTTCATGTTCAATTTTCACCGTTATCATGTGAGTTTAACATGACTTTATTTTCTTCCACGGTAGACCAATTGTTCTAATTCTGAATGAGATTTTTGATATTGATAAAGAGTTCTTATGATACCCCTCTAAAGCTGGGCTTTATGGAAACATTTTTAAAGAAAATAAATTGTAAAATAGACTAGAGTAATATATTATATACTGTCATTATGAAAGATTGTTGGGTCCCAAACATCAGGCTCAACTAATCAAGGTCAGTTCATGTTTGCCAGGAATTAGGACATAGGACTCGCACATTATTACCTGTTTTGTTTTTCTTGGATCTTTGTTGTTGAAAAGGTTTGTTAACTTATTCCTCTTCACAAATTAGAGATGCATATTTCTTCATAGTCTTTTTTAAAATTAAAGATATATTTTTATTTTACTATATATTATAAACTATAAAGTGACATAAAATTTTTAATATGCTATTATTTTTATTCTTAATTGATTGAGTACTTTCATGTCCACATTCTTAATTAAAGTTAGAGAGAAGTATGGAAAAACAAAGTGTTCCGTAGAGTATCATTTTACAAATCTTCTCAAATTTTGAAACTGAGGAGAGAGTCCTATAATCCGAACTAAATACTATGCAAATGAAAAGGCTCACTAGTGTTTTCTTACGTGGCATTTTGCAACTTTTTATGTTTGGCAGTTTTAAAAGCATGCATACCATGTATACCTTGTACAATGAGTAATTATTTAGTGGTCTTGAGATACCTATCACGTGGTGTCTCATATCATTCACGTACTACTATTTCAGCATTTAAAGTAAATCATTTCATTTTATTCACTTTAAGTACTGAAATGACAGCACGTGAATGGTGTGAGGCACCACGTGACAAGTGCCCCAGGAATATCTAATAATTTTTCCTTATACAAGACACATGAATTAGACACTAGTGACATGGCCTGTTGCTTTTTGCGTACTGCCAAACTGTAACCTAACTTTAAGCCTTTTATTGTAGCATTTGGACATCGCTACAACTGAGATAATTTCATCCATTTTTCTAGTTTTATGAATGAACTTTGCCCGTTTACGGGTTGTTTTCCTAGGACTGGCTTTTTGTATAAATTTTCAAGCATCTGCTACTTTCTAAATATATATGGAACCTTAACTGGTTGGGCAGGTTCCTCGTCAGCCAGCTAAAATAGTAACCTGCTCTCACTTATGAAGACAGAAATGGAATACTTCCAATACAATTTTATTCTTTCCAAAATGCACTACCTATAATTTTTTAGCTACTGCATTTTCTACTATACTTTGACACCCATGCTATTGAAAGTCGGGGTTACTCTAAATTCCTATTTCTTTCTCAGATTTGAGTAGTATCGATTAATGGAACAATCTGCAGTATGCATCTATGAGGAGATGAACAAAAGATATGAAATTACCACAGTGACTAGAAAATGTACTGAAATGCTTTTGTACTAAATTCTCATTCCATGAGTCGATTTAATAATTTTATAACCTTGCCACAGGTATTCAGGGTGATGGATTCATGGCCAGCAGTCTCACCATAGAAAACACGGCTGGTCCTGATGCTCACCAGGCAGTAGCATTTGTGTCGGACAGCGATCTTTCCATAATTGAGAACTGTGAATTTCTTGGCAATCAAGACACTCTTTACGCTCATTCGCTTCGCCAATTCTACAAGTCTTGCCGTATAGAAGGAAATGTGGATTTCATATTTGGAAACTCTGCGTCAATCTTTCAAGACTGCCTCATTCTAGTCCGACCCCGGCAACTCAAACCCGAAAAGGGAGAGAATAATGCCGTGACAGCACACGGAAGGATAGATCCCGCCCAGACAGCAGGCTTTGTTTTTCAAAATTGTGTGGTAAATGGAACTGAAAAGTACATGGAATTATATTATAGCAAACCAAAGGTACATAAAAATTTTCTGGGAAGGCCGTGGAAGGAGTTTTCAAGAACAGTGTTCGTAAATTGTGTTATGGAAGCTCTTATTATTCCAGATGGTTGGATGCCTTGGAGTGGTGATTTCGCATTGAAAACTCTTTATTACGGAGAATTTAGGAGTTCCGGGGCCGGAGGAAATTCGTCCAGACGAGTGACATGGAGCAACCAGATTCCAGCTAATCATGTTTATTCGTATTCTGTGCAAAATTTCATTCAAGGTGATGAATGGATTCCAACATCTTCCTGATTAATTTGACATAGGAGTATAGGACTATTATAGTATGCTGTTGGCCTGTTGCATTAATCTGTAGGAAGTGTAAGTGAGAGGGAAATTCGAAGTCCCATGTTAGATGTTTTAACTCCATTCCGTTTTAACAGCCATTGTAACTCTCTTTTTCCCCCCACAATAGTCGATGTTTCCATCTTTCAAGGAGATTTAAAAAATTACTTACCTAAATTACCCCTAATAATTTTCACTTTCCAAGAAAATTTATAGCAATGTTAATGAATGAGAGATGGCAAAGTTGAAAATTTACAATAAAATTAATTATTAATTAATAATATTAATGAGTGACCTTAATGTGTGTTAATCTTCTCCAAAATGTCTATTAAAACAAAATGGAGGGAGTAGTAAAATATATTAGTCTCATAACGGAATTTTAAAAATTATAGTCACTACTTAATCATTTTAGGAAAATTATGGTCACTAGTTACACTCTCTTATCTTATATATTCGCATATTTTAGCATTCAATATCGACATATATATGTCGTGATATATAGCCGCTCATATTTTTTTATTTGGAGCTCATTTGACATTTTCACATGATTAAAAACGTTGCATTCAATTATCTGTTTACATGGTCACCGAGTTGTGCATGATTAAACCATATTCTTTGAACAAAGACACAAGTGACCAAATGAAAATACCCGGAATTTGCCTTACCTCGTGGACCATCTTTGCTATTAATGCTAGAGATTGACAGATTGGGAGATAATTCCGCTTCTTGACTAAAAGGTGAGGGCCAGGATCACAAGCAAAGTATAGAGATTGGAGGTCACTTTCACTTCTTTAATCATCAACTATCATGATGTTTGGCAGATTTTGCCAGAGTAAAAGGTAAATCCAACAGTATAACAAGTTCACATAAAACATTCTCAGTATCACATGAGGTTTTCCATGATTCAAAGTATGGTTACTTACAATAAATTGACTTGTGTCTGTGTTGTCGCATGATGCAGTAATAGTGTCTGAATTTTGTTCTGATACCAAAAGATATAAATTGCTACATAACTCTTAGTATTATTATTAATAGGGCCCACATAAGCTAAGCCAGTCGAGACTCTTGATCAAGCAGTCACGCCTCGTAAGTTGTACTTGGTGCATACACACTTGTGACATTTCCACAACTATGCACGAATGAAAGATAAGATTTTTTATAAACGCATTTGTGCTGTTTTACATTTTGTATGAAATATCAGACTGCTGACTGTTGAGCTCGTGATTTTCTCGTCTTCTAGTTGTTTCAACAAACTTCCATAGGTGGAAGCAATTCTTACAAGTTGTATTGCTTGGGAATATGAATTATTGTTGAAAATCAATTTTGTTTGTTTGTTTGTTTGTTTCCTTCTTTCTTTCTTATATATATTTTATGGTTGTTGCAAATGATGAACATCTAAATTTATGTTCAAGTATCTTACCAGGAAAAGGTCAATAAGATACGCCAAAATATAGGCAAATGGAAATCCAGTTTTTTAGGCTTTTTTTTAAGACAGACCGACCGACCAGAAGTCAGTGGAAATTCCACCATCTCTAGTGCCTGCGCATTTTGAGAATTTCTCTATATTGTGTATTTATCTTATCCTCTTTCATATCCACAAGTTATTGATTCTCTGTACCTGCTTGAGTGTTTCTTATGTGTTATTTTAGAACATAGTGGCTCACAATCAAAAGTGCCAAAAAGTGCTTTCAACTTTTCCACATACGGTTTTCATAATAATGCTATTCATCTGTGTATTTTATGTCAGGAGAATGTACTTCAGCTGGTGACCCTGTCAAACTTCGCAATATATAGGACTTGTGTGTGTGTGTGTGTGTAACGTGTATTTGTGTATATTCATGTGGTAATTTCCTTTGTTGTCAAGGACATCCTTTGAGGCTCTAATACTAATAGCCTAGTTTCTACTGATTTAGATCTCCATTTAGACATAACACAGATGCTTCCTAGTTCTCTACGAAATGGTAACCAAAAAAAAAACAAAGGAAAGATGGCGTAATGAAAGAGTTAGAAGGGACTAAATGAATGACTTTCTTCTAAGATGACCAAAACTTCTGAGATAATTTATATGTATCTGCTTGAAAGAACCCTGAAGTCTATTTTCGAGGTCACTAAAAAGGCCTAGAACACGTTTACGCATAACAAAGAAACTATAAATCCATCTTCAGCTCTGCCTTATTCATCATTTACATCTCCAAAAAATGTAAATATCTGCGGGGAAAATGAAAAAAAATAAAAATAATGAAGAACTTCAACTCATAAGCCTGAACGAGATACTTTGTCAATGACAGGTGGGGAAGGATTGAAAACAGAATCATCGGTCCAATTCGTCTCCCCCCAGTGCCTTAACATACTCTTCCAGGAACATAATTTGTCAATGCACTTCTTCAAACGTCGATCCTGAACCTTAATTTTCCAATGCCCATCCGTAAAGTTTCCCTTTTCAGCTTGCCTTCTGTCCCACTCCAATTGTGCCTTTTGCTTCGACTTCAGCAGGCAAAACTGCTGCAATTGCTCTGGCATTGCATCATGTACTTTCCACCACCTCTCATGAGCAACATCACTAGCAAACTCCTGTAATATATCCACATTCCAGTTGCAATCATAGTCGCGAAAGCACAGCCATGGCTTAAGTCCTAAATAATGAAGGACATACAGAATTGGAGGGTCAGCACCAAAAAGGCGAGTTTTCTTTTGCTTGGTTACTTCGTCATCACCAATCCAAAAATTCTTCAAGAAGTTTATTTGTTTTGGAATCCGGTGCCACCATGTAAAGACTTCATTTAAGTACCCTTGATCTCCACCATTATAGGACTCGAACTCATTGATGTGATCCATTAAGAACTGAAATGTGCAATTTGATGGCTCTATTACCATTACACCGGAGTTGAAAAGTGTGCCATTGTTTCCTGTTGCTGAAATCTCTGGCATTCCGAATAAGAAATCAATGTTTCTTAATATAAGCAAATCAGCGTCGATGAAAATGATCTTGTCATAGTCTGTTAGTTGCCAAAGTCTAAACTTGCTGTAATTCCACTCATTATATGCATCTTTTTCAGCTTTTGGATTTCTAATTCTCTGTATTGTCCGAACTTTCCAACCTGCCAATTCCAGTCCACTTCTGTGATACTCACTGATTGTTTTGTCAACTAGTATCACAAGGTCTCGACTGGACCCTGCCATGCGAATGCTCTGAGCTGCAGCTATGGCTCCACAGACGTAGACATGAGCAGAATGCAGGATTGTTGCATATGCCTCTCGATGCACGTTTTGTGAGTAACCTCCATCTGATTTACAAAGTATTTTGACATCAACTTGTGAGCAGACAAAGTTGCAATACACAAAATTGATTATTATAGCATATGCGCACAAGAAAAAGATTTAGAAGTTTCATACACTATCAGTGTATATACGAGCAATGTTAAGATTATGATATATCATATGATATACTCATGTTCGACAAAATTATTTTTATTTTAATGATGTGTCATGATCCTATTACCGCTCGTGTATATACGATCAGTGTATCAAATTTTTACTCGAAGAAAGAATCTAAAGTACCAAGTTTTAGCATTCAAACATTCTCAAAAACTAAGCTAACCTCTAGCTTTGAGTGGAAGTGCAAGTTCACATGAACCAACTGGTAGTTGGAGCTTTTCTCTCAAAACATTCAAGTTTGGTTTGTACAGCCAAATGCTGCCTTTACGTACAACAAGTTCCTTGCAAGTGAACAGATTTGGTGAAGGAGAGCAATTGGTTACAAAAAGCAACTGCACTTGGTAATAGCCCTTGGCAGATGCTGCTAGACCTGCAGCTGCAAGTTGTAAGTGCAGCCTGCCAACGTCTCTTGACCAGTTCGCTTCATTTCTACAAGGAAGCTTAACAACGATAAGATCAATTCGTTTTCTAGGCACTTCAAGCTTTGGTAGAGATGGGCAACTAGGAACTTCATCTTCTTGTTCTTCATCAATCCATTCGGGGTACAAGGAATCCCAAGTCACATTTTTTTCAGCATAGTCTAGCTGCAGGTTAACATGTTTGGGACTGGGGAAAAACTGTTTCCAGGTTTTTATTTCGCTCTCATTGAAGTTTAATATCCCAATTCCTTGAATTTCATTCTTGTCAGATATTTTATCTACAACGCTTGAAACATCATCCCAGTTGACATCTAAATGAGATATATATCTAGGATCAAATCCACTCCATATCCACCTGTTCACAAAATGTGGCCTGCATTATGCAAATTAAATACATAATCAATAGCCAAAAAATCTTGTATTAATGTCCCTAGTTCAGTAAATCCCCTTTGCCTTAATGAAGATTGGGATTAGAAAGGCAAGGTCTAATCATACGAAGTAAAAAGAACATACCGCGAAATAGCACCTGAAATATGATCAGGATGACAAACAGTTGGAGGATAGCAAAGTGTAACGAAGGCGACAAGTAGAGTGATAAGTAGAACAAGTTTTAACGGATGAGGCTTGCATTTTGTGCTTTTCTCTTGGATGGGAATCTGGAGGGGCTTCTCAACATCTTGAACCTTAGTTCTTTGAGACCTTCTTTTGTATACGTCCTCGCTGATTGGAAGCGAAGCAATTTCAGAACTAGTTAGCAGTTGCACAAGAATAAAACAACATTTTTTTGAAAAAAATTAGGAACCAAAACAGAAATACAAAACAAACTACTAATGTTTCCTTAAAACCCATTGAAATGAAGTCTGTTTAGCTATACAAGAATAAATTTATAGGGAATGGCTGCCCTGAAGGAAAAGTTTCTGGTATATCAATAGTTAAGGGCTTCTGCCAAAACTGACCACAATTACTTAAAGATCCAAATGAACAGTGAAAAATAAATCCAAAAACTAGTTTTTTCCACCAAATATCCCTTGCAGAGCTCTCCTCAATAATCTTTGATCATTTGTTCTTTGTGAAATATTAAAATGATACCTTACATATATATATCTTTTTTTGTAAACCATTTGATTTGAAAAAGAAGATAATTTTTCTAGCTAATAGAAGATATTTCGTCGAAAGATTCATGAGTAAAGTAGCTCCTTGGACCTGAAACTCAATGATCTAAGTTGAGGATTACCAAACCAAAGTAGATATCTTTATCAATCTATATTTTACCCTCTTTTTAGTACCTAAACAGATGACAATGCAAAAACTTAACAATATGAGCCAAAATCAAAACGTACTTCTTCTTTTTTCTTTCCGGGTATTTCAAAATTTAATTGAATCAAACATAGATATTTAAAAAGGAGACTTAACCTCAACCGAAAATAAGCAAATACACCAAAAAAAGAATCATTTGCACCAACTACTGAATAAACACCTATACATACCAACCACCATCTAATAGCCATTTATTTGTCAACACCATATCAATCATAATATCTCCTGAAGTACTTGAAGATTGATCCCTTTTTAGTCTTTCATTTTCCCATTTGCATCATATCTAGATCATATATATATATATATATATATATATATATATTGATGGCTATTGTTTCTTTTTTTTTTATCGTAACGATTTAGCTTGAAAATTTCATTGCAATTATACTACATAAAGAATCAAGGAAGTCGAAAAGTGAAAAATACTTACATTGACCTCTGCCTAGCTTCCATCAGGGACTCGGGGATTAGCACTGATTAGTCCTCTTATCCCAGTTTACTAGTAACGAGTGAAGGAACCAAAAGATCTACAAATATTGCAGAAAAGAACTAAGCTCGTGCCACTAAGTCATCAAAGGTCCACAAAAGGTATAACAGAATTAAGTGCTTCTCCTTATAATGCAAAGGCCTATAAAGAAATAAAACCTATAGCCTCACAAGAACAAAATGATGTTCTATGCATATGTTTTGAATGGAAATGAAAATGATGGAGAAAAGGGAAAGTAGATTGCAGCAAATGGAAGGACAGTCAATATAGAGCAGGTATGTAACGTCCTTTTTAATTTTCCTCGTCTCACTAAACTACTATATTCCCATCCATCTAGATGGAATGACTCACCAAAACAAACACAGCTTTCGTCACCAACTTTTCCTCATATTTTTTCCCTTCTGTTTTCTTGAATTTCTGTTTACTCAACAATGTTATTTTAGACATTCTTAAAGATTTGAATTTCCCTCCTCAACTGGCTCAAAATTAAGGATAAGGATCCCCTCCAATATTTGCTTAGAGACATAAATATTGTTTTCGACGAGGGTATCAGCGCTACAATCATATGTGAAGAAAGTTTCCTTGTTATGAAACTCCTTTTAAGAGAATCTAGGACTAGGAGAAACATAAGAAAGACTCATCATAAAACCCCTTGCTGATTTTGTTGCCACTAGTTTACATAGTAAGAAGATAGACCTACCACCGGACAATATTTTTGGGAGGGTTGATAGTTTCGTAATATTTCACTCACGTGAAGGTGGGGCCCACTTACTATTTATGTGCGTGAGGTCTTGTGAAATTTTTAATTTTCCTTGTAGAAATATCAATTCTCTATTTTTTGTTAACTAATATCTACGTGATATTATCTCTAACTAGATAAAGTATCCCATGCAAAGTACGGGTTTATTTTAGAAATAGCATTATTTTTAATATTTTATTTATTTTATATGTGATGTTTATAAAATAAATAAAAAAATCACAAATTAACTTACTATTGGTATTAGAATGATTACAACCGTTGCTTAAAAAAAATAAATTCAAACCACATGATTCTCGGACTCGCAAATTAGCGTTAGTGATGTGATTTTTTTTTGTTTTAATTTAATATTCAAATAGTTTTTTTAATTTAATTTTACAATAGTAAACTAAAGGTATGTTATATGAAATAAGTTGATGACTAAAATTTAATTATCAATATATTTTGTATAATACATTATGTTTTTTTTATTATTAATAATAATTTACTCATAATAGTTTTTCTACATTTTAATATATAGTTATTTAAGAATAAATTATTGTAGAACAATGAGTTACCCTTATGGTTTTTAGTTTTAAAAGTTTACTTAACATTAATCATTGATATCTAAATTAGAATTGATTTCTTAGCATTAATTAACTAAAGATCTATTAGAAATAGAAGTTGTAACTAAATTTTGATCATTAATATATTTTATAATATATATAAATATGTTTTTTTTAATATAAATTATTATTTACTCATGACATTTTTATATATTTTTAATATATAATTAGTTAGAATAGTCCAAAGTTTAGTTGAAACCTAACAGTAAAATCCTAAATATAATTTTTAAGTTAGAATTTATTCTATGACTATATAACTAAAGGACTTTTTAAATACTAACATTGATGTAAAACAATAAGTTAACATTTAGTCATAATATTTTTTATTCTATATTTTTAATATATAATTATTTAGAGTATAAAGTTTCTAGTTGCACTCTTTGATATATAAAAAGGTCCATGTTAATTTGAAATTGAATTGGACGGGACCGAACTATTAGGTTATTGGGTTCCAGATAATCAACTCTAGGTTATATAAATTCAATTTGTTGAAACTTGAGATGATACTCTTGTGATTTGGTTGTGGTTTTTCATGATGTTCTGATAATTAATGAATTTTAATTTGTAATTAATTGGGGGGTGAATGTGATAATTTATGGATGTGGAGATAGATTTTTAGTTTCTAGGAGTATATTTAAAAAGAGTTTTGGTTATAATTAATTTCTAGGCCTATATTTATATTGATATAGTTCAAGCCTATTTAAAATAATCAAATAAAATTAAGGAGAAATTAAAAAGTGCTTTAGTAGTAGTTAAATTATGGTCACATACCAAAGACCAAAGACGAATACCAAAAAACTAAGTTTCAGAATCATAAATAGAATTTTGGTTCTAGTTAAATTTTAGGTTTAAAAAGTATTTTATCAGTATTTAATAAAATAAAATTAGAAGGAGTTTAAAAAGTGTTTTAGTAGTAACTAAATTTTAGTCCACACCAAAAACGAAGACAAAAAGTCCAAATTTTGTTTATTATATATATATATATATATAGATGTTGAAATTCTAATTATATATATATAATGAGATGATTCTCTTTTGGGTATGAAGTTAAATATACCAAAGTATTACTGAGTTTCTGTCTAAATATAAACAAAGCACCTTAATTACTTCCTTCTTTAGCAAAGATTGTCATACTTGGTGATTTTTCGAAAAATTATATCCCTCTATTTCATAACAAGAGTCTCATTTATCAAAAAATAAAACAAAATAATTTTATAGAAATTAAGACTTATTTTTATTGATAATAACTTAATAATATAAAATAACATAATATTCTCATTATTATAATATTTTCATTATCATGCATCAAAACCTAATTAAAAACTTATTATTTTATAATAAAATACGACTTTAATATTTGTAAATTTATCTTTAAGTCAATTTTGAAAAGCAAAAATCTAGTTTAATTTATAACACAAGTCTCACTATTACCTTTACCATCCTCAAATATGGAACATACAGATTTGTAATGTAATAGACCCCATCCAAAATATAGTCTTTGTATATTATACTTAATTTCAAAATAATCCATTTGTAACAATTCCGAGACTAGATGATTATACAGCTTTCTTTTACTGACCAGATGTAGTAGTATTGTGTACTGAAATAATTACAAGAACCTTCTACATATTAGAGTCAACCTCCACAATAACAACCATTAAGAAAGGTAAACTGCGCATTAGTTGTTTAGTGTTAGAGATTAGGTTAATGAAAACAATAGATTTAGGTAACGGGTTCATTAATTGAAATGGATGTTTTGACCGCTGATTATTCCATCTGTTTTACAAAGAATCTTATTTGTAAAATTTATTAATCTTCTGAATGTATTTCGTTTCATGTTTACCCCTAACAATTATACACCCTCAGTTTCAAAATATAGAATTAATTAATATTGACCTTTTGAAGTCAAGTTAAGATGTTTTAGGAATTCAAAATTTATACGAATTCAATTAATTTTATACAATATAATTACAAAAATTATAAAGTACTTAAAATGTACCACCAAATACAAGATTTATTGTATTCATAAGTTATATGAATCGTATTAATTTTATGTTTAAATATCTCATATTTATTTGAAAAGTCCAATTTCATCTTATATATATTTTAAAACGGAAGGAATATATCATTTGTTAAATAGTATTAACATAATAATGAAATTATGACTACAAATTTTAGAACATTGAATTATTTTACATTACTATCAATAAAAAGACGGGTTTTTTTTTTTTGTAAGATAAATAAAATGATATATAAAGCTGTTTTTATAGAATAGAGAGAATACAATTTATAAGTCACGTCAGATTTACTAAATAGTGAAATTAGATATTTCTCTAATAAGTGATTAAATAGATCTCATTGGTAATGCAAGGTACATGTTTTTGCTAATTAATATGATTAGGGATGTCTTAATCATTTGCTTATACGTACTAAACTCAATAATCAATTCAAAATCTAATTAACTCCCCTCAAGAAAAAAAATGTGGGCAAATGAAACTTCACTCCCTATGGTTTACTTTGATATGAAAGGAACCCTGTCATTCATAAATAAGTTCTTACTTTGGACCAAAGTGGTAATTATGAACCATAGGGAAATCTTTTGATTGGGTGATAAGCCAAGAGGAATAAAATATGATTTCCTCAAAAGAAAAACTTTCCCAATGCAATTAAAATAGCCAATATGAGTTCCATGTGTCTCACTAATAGAATTTTTTTGCTCCTTTTTTTTTTAATGAAAGAGAAAACTACTTTCCTAAATCATAACATAAAATTATACAATATTTTCATGTTTACCACCACAATTCTATAATTGTGTCATCGCTATTATTATTATTATTAAACCAATCAAAAAAATATGAAAACAAATATTAAACCAAAAAGATAATCTCTTAGGCTATATTAGTTTGCAAGAATTACATTTGTGATAAAACTATTAATCTCAAGTGTCTTGTTTATTTTTAAATTTAAATTTAAGATTATTAGTCTAAAGATTATAAAATAACTTAATATGTGAGACTATTTAATAACAACTAAGTATTATAATCTCTGCCATTTAAGACAAAAAAATTCTAGATAAAATTAACATTAACCCTTTGAGTTTGACTTTATGTGTCGTAATTCGACATTCTCCGGTGAATCTGGAGTGAATCATTTACCTTTTAATTAGGAGAGAGACTTGAAGCAGAATATGAAGGAGGGCAAACGAGGCAGCTAGAGAGCATAGGATGTTGGCATTGAATTACTTAATTAGACCATATATAGATTTATTTATTTAGCAATAAGATTCCACACTTCCACTTCCGCATCCACAAACTTCCATTCTAGTATTACTATTACTACTATATTCTATTTTAAATTTAAAAATCACTAACAATTTTGGTATTTACTAAAACTCTAGTACAATTCCTCTTGCACCTGTAATTACATAAATAATTAAGATTTAGGGAGATGATATAAGATGATAATTTAATTTAGAGGGGTCAACACGTGTCATTTTGAGTAGAATGGTTTCAATCAATGTTTTCAAATCCGGATCGATCATCGAACTAGAAAGAGTACCGGATGGATGGATCACTGGTTCAACTAGTGATCAAACTGTTATTGGACCAATGACGTCATAAATATATAAAAATATATATTATTAATAATTAATAAATATTTAAAATATTTAATTTTTTATAAGCTAAAATATAGTAAAATTATGTTATAATATTACTAAAAATATTTAATTTAAAAAAAATTGTACAAAAAAATAAAATTTAAAATCGGTTCAACTAACCGATTGAACCACCGTTGGTCAACCGGTTCTACCGATTTTTGATCAAATTGATTGAACCGATTCAAATCGGACTGGACACTGAATCGAGTCTCAATTCAACCGGTCAGTCCAGACCGAGTTTGATAGCGTTGGTTTCAATTGCTAAAGTAATGTTTTGTTTGCTAAGGATTATTCAATATATATTTATTATAATAAATAAATTATTTTGGCATAGATTAGTGATTTGATAGTAAAAAAAAATTTATATTACCAAAAGTATATATAATTTTTTGCATATATTTTTTTAATAGTACGTATTTAAAAGTTTATAATTAATTGTTTATCATTTTTTGTTGTATAAACAAGTTTAAATTATAATTTAAAATATGTTATTATTGGTAAAAGTATAATAGTCCAAACGATATTTTTTTTATCCAATTCTTTAATTAATTATGAAAACAACAAATATAATATGAAATTATTTTAAGTTATTCCATGAATAATCTCATAAAAAGCAAACATGTGACTAGAACTATTTAATCCTAATATTAATAGTCTTGAAATTATAATCGCGATATTATAATCTTTACAAATAAATATGACTTTGATTTATACGAGTTAAGAAGCTTAAACAAGACGAATTTTAAAAAAATGGTCCGAGTCCGAAGAAGGAAGACAAAAAGTCCGTAAGCCAACTCTTTGTTGGTTGGCCTGCTCTCCAGGTAAATGAATGTCAAGTGCTCTCCTCCTTCCGAAAAAAAAAAGAATTTTATCCATCCGGAGGAGGGACCATCGCCACCGGTGAAAGCAAGCTAACCCCGTATGTTGATTGGGAGAAGCTAATTTTAAAAGAATCAATCAATCAAACTTGGACCCGCATAATTAAGAGTCCTCGCTCAAAAGAACAAATTAGACTTTGTGTGATAGGGAGGCAATAATATATTAAAGTTGAAGTTTTGAGTTGTCAACCGACTAAAGAATTCCTGCAATAAAAGCATGAGTCGTGGCATCACAAACAAATATACTTGCGCTTGATATAGAAGGAGTTGGCTAGGTATAACATCTTTTATTTATGACTAAATCCTTGCACCTATCGCTACGTATCTCTCACTTACTCCATCCCTTCTAGATTATTTGAATATATATATATATATATATATATATATATATATATACATATATATATATATATAGACAGAGACGTCGGAGCAAATGGACTTTGTATTCAAAGCAAGGCAAAACAACCCAATTGACCATGCGCATGCTTCATTATTTTCAATTGAATCATAGTAAGCTTACCTGTCCATACCCTCTTATTAAACTAGTAACTGATGCTCAAAGTTCTTTTTTTTTTCAAAATAAAAAACAAAATAAAAAGTAAATAAATATATATATATATATATATATATATATATATATATATATATATATATATATAAAGGATGGTCAAACTTGTTCCTTGTTGATTAATTGACTTGTCACGCCAAGAGATAAGGGGTTGATGACAGTCCCTTTTTCTTTTTAAAGTTTTATGAAAAAAAATTGTGGACACTTGTTGAGTGGTCCCCTAATCTAACCGAAAAGATTTTTTTATCTTTCAATAAGCACAAATTTTCCACTGGTATATGGATATGCTGGGTTTTTTCTACATTTGGTGGATAAGCGACAACGAAAGACGTTAATAGAATCGTGGATTACCATATTATATTTTACACTTTCTTAAAAAACTTAGCCCTAGTAGTTATTCACATAATTGATAATAAAAAAATATAATATATAAAATTATAAAATATATTACTTTTCATAAAAATGAAGCTCTATATGTTGTCTAATATCCAAACTACAAATTTGTTTGGCTATCAGCTTTTGCAAATGTAACGTTTAAAATGTTTGAACTTCCAAACACACTATACCAATTTTGATACGTTGCATTTGAGGCCAAATAATGTGTTTATGGATTAAATAAATTATATTTAAAATAAATTAATACTAAACGAATAAGATTTTTAAGTGCGTTTAAATTTTCAAACACTCTAAATATACCAAACGTTACAAACCAAACATGGACTTTATTAACTTTCCATCTCTTACCTCAGAGACTTTGAGTAAAGGTATTATTGACCTTTTAACAGTTCAAAATAAAAGAGGTGGCAATACTTTTATACCTACCTTTGCTCAAAAACCCAAAAATGTGAGACCCTTTAATTTTCTCAAATTAAATTAAGATAAGAAACGATGTGATATTCTAGAATAATGAAAATTGGTTAGACATAGCTTTCATTTAATATAAATACGTTATTCAAATTGAGTTGGTGTTTAAATTATTAAATTGACAACTTTACCGTGTTAAAAACAAAACATATTTGCACGAGCTAGAGAAGAAAATTCTACATCTCAAATCAAGACAAACAAGGTCAAATATGGCTTTGTACATTTCATAATTTGGGTATGAAATCTCCCTAGAACCTGTAGATGCAATTAGCTCGTAAAAATTGGGATTTGGGCTTAATTTATTTCGCCCGTGAAAACTTGGGGGGGGGGGGGGGGGGGGGGGTAAATTTGTCTTACTAAGCATATGTTTTAACCAACTAAGCTATAATAGATTGTTATTCTAAAGGATAAGTTTACTTGCACAACATCCGGACACAACTTCTGAACACAACACTCATCATCTACACCATTAAATGGTGTTGTGTGGCACAGATTTTAATACCACACAACACCATTTAATAGTGTGGATGAGTGTTGTATCCGAAAATTATGTCCGAATATTGTGTATGTAAACTTGTTCTATTCTAAATTCAACATATACCTTCTTTTGACCCTTCTTCTTTTTCTTATGATTTTGTTTTTCTCCTTGCCTTTTTCTTTTTCAAACTTTTTATTTCTCATTAGTCATTCTATCTCTTTTCCTGTTTGTCATATCCTTTCTCTCTCCGAGAGTCAAATTTGAAATCTCAATATCCCATTCCCTCGAATCTCGATATCCATTTCTCCTTCCTATTTTTTATATCCCTTTCCATCTATTTTGTTTCATTTTGGAGTCATCAATCTCTTTTCCTAGGAGTTGGATTAATTCAACGGTCAAGGCGTCACGATCTGTTTTCATGGCTTTGGATTCCATTTCTTCTTCCGTTTCTTCTTCTTAGGGTGTCCCTATGCTGGTTTCATCAGTCTGTCAACTCGAATTGGGGGTTTTCTGTGTTTGTGGTTCCAAATATGTTTGCATGGCTTTTGATTAATTTAGTCATTTATTTAATATTGGGGTAAAATATTATTGCTGTTATGCAGATGAGCTATCAGTGCTTTAGAATTTTTTTACATTGAAATTGTTATTAAAAAGCAAGTATATCGTTATTTAAGATCTCCGGAGATTTTTCTTAGAAACTTTTACTAAAGCCGACTCATAATATATTGTTATTTGCAATGTTACGAAATTCGAATTGGACTGACCGATTGAACTGAGACTCGATTCAATGTGTAGTTCGATTTGAACTGATTTGACTGATTTGGTCAAAAACCAATAAAATCAGTTGACAACCGCTTTGATCGATAGTTAAACCGGTTAGTTGACCCGGTTGAATATATTTTAAAGTGTTTTTTTTTAAAAAAAATTTGTACAAAAATATTTTTATTTTTAAAATTAGATATTTGTAATCATATTATAACATAATTTCACTATATTTTAACTTACAAAAAAATAAATATTTTAAAATTTTAATAATTATTAATAATATATTTCTTTTATATATTTATAACGTCACTGGTTCAATAAAGATTTAACCACTGATTAAATCAATTATCCATCCACTCGGTACTCTTTTTAATTCGATGACCGATCCGAATTTAAAAATATTAATTTTTTGTTTATGTATTATGGTGATTCCATATAGTAATGCTGACTTTTCAATACCATATTGCCTGAACAGTTTTTTGATTTATTTTTGGAAAAGAGTAATGCTGCAGCATTTCATGTTTTCTGGTGACATTTTATTTATGTTCCTCTGTTTTGGGTTTTCTGTTTTGATATTTCTGGTTTGGGTTTTCTTACTTAGTACAGGCTGTAAAGGCTCTTTAGAAATTGGGTGTTTGCCCGAGGGCTGCGAGGCCCAGCCCGAGCCATTAGCTTATTATTTTTAGCTTAAAAAATTGAAACATTTTGGCCTGGCTCGAAATTTGCCTAACCCGCCAATAGCTCAGCCTGTTTGGCTTAACCCGACCCGGTTACCAGGTCAAGATGCAACATAGCTTAAAACCCTTTTGGGTTCCAAAATTAGCTTATAAGCTAGCTTCCCTAGTGAAGCGCTAGCAAGGGACCGGAGACTGGAGCATCACTTCATTTTTAAGGACTAAACATTTCACCTTTGAAGAACTTGGCGATCTAAACTCGCCAAGGACAATTAAGAAGAAAATATCATCAAATTACAACTCAATAACAGACATTCTCAAATAATAACCAATAACAGCAGACTTCAATTATCAGAATCCGATCTTTTTTCCTCCTTAGGTGGGGCAAATTGTCTGCTAAGTCGGGATCTTGTCCATGGATCCAATGGTGCTCTCTGTGGTGGTTGAGGAGTTGGTGGTTTTGACTGCCTAAGCTCATTCTCTCTGTCTATGAACCTGTCAACACAAATATATAATTTAATAGTAAGAGAAGGCTCAATGAAGTGTAAGCACAAGACATAAATGTGACCTACATCTAAAGAACTGCAAAGATTAAACCATCTTAAATGTGACCTACATCTAAAGAACTGCAAAGATTTAAACCATCAATAGTTAACCTATTACGACATGAAAAGTTTAGCAGGCGATGTTGCAGGCAAATTTGATCATCGCAAGACAACAATAACTGAAATACAGGAACAATCTTCTTTTTAATTTATTTATTTCTCAAACTACATGTCGGTTCCAAAAATATTTCCCTTGGATCTTAAAGCATTTTCAGTAGGGCAAATTAAAGTAAAATAGATGTATATGATGGCATAACTGATAACAAGTTTTCTTCCAAATACTTTCTCCAGAGATTTTGCCATAGTCTTTAAATAATAAAATGCATGAAAAATCAGTTTCAATTTTTCCCACAACAATAGAAGATGTTCAACAGTGAATAGAAGGATAAATTGACTTTAAAAACACACACACAAAAGTTCTTACTCAATATAGGCCATCGGTGCAGCATCACCAACTCGAATTCGAGTACGGAGCATTCTAGTGTATCCACCTGCTCTATCTCTGCAACACAGAAATTTCCGTTATGTATCAGCATTATAAACAACACAATGAAGGCTAATAAACAAACATGTTTTTGAGTTTCACTTGTATCGATAAGCCAGTTCTGTAAACAGCTTGTGAATGACATCATCCCCTCGCACAAAAGCACCAGCACGCCTTGCAGCACAGAGAGTGCCCTGTAATAATATTGGAAATATGTCAAAATATAAGAAAGAAAAAGAGGAGAAAAGAATCACTTATGGCCATACCATAGAAAAAAGTAAGGCAAAAGCCGCAAAACTTTCTAAGTGATTATGAAATATTTTGATACAAAATCAGTCAGCATTAAGAAGGCCAATACAGTCATTTGGCAAGATTCTACTTAGAGAACTTGACTGAGGACACTAGTACCCCAAGAACTTATTTTTTGGTGTCTTATACCATTCTCTTAAGATGTAAAAATGGACTGTTTTGACAGGCTCATAGTTGTCAAACCGTAAATCGTATTGTGTATTAAAAATTCCCGTATCGTATTTCATGTATCGTATCGTGAATTGTATCGTACAATACGGAAACAAAAGGAAAAATATGATAATATATTTAAACATATAAAACACACAATTTATTAGACAACAAAGCATATTAGCTTAACTATGTATTAAAGTAATCAAGTAAATATTATTATAGCTAAAATTAATTTTAAAGTTAACTAATAACAAAAATACTCCAAATTGATTTATTAGATATTATTATAGTAATCTTTATAGAGTAACAAGAGAAAGCCAAAAATGCAGATTCACCTTTAAACTATAAAGCAAAGAGAATAATTCAAATTAACAAGTGAACATTTATGTTTCTACTTGTTAAAAGTGACGTGAGAAAAATAAATCTAATATTTTGTAGAAGATATAAAACTCTAAAAAAAACGATTAAAGGCTCATCAGGTAATATAGAATATGTTAATCCTAAAAAACCTCTTCATTTGAAATAGAAGGCTCAAAAGTTCTGGTTAAACTCCTTTGAATCTAAATTTAAAAAAAAATCAAGTCGATTGCTAATTTGAAAAAGTATTGTATCGTATTGTAAGATACGTATCGTATCGCAACTGAATTGTATGATACGGTGCCACTTTCGATTCACCCTGCAATACGTATTGAATCACATTGTATCGCATTGATACATATCGCGTATCGTATGATTTTGATAACTATGGACAGGCTTTTATATGTTAGGTTACTTGTGTCACTTGGGCTTTAGATTAATTTCATGAAAAGACCCAACCTAGAGTCCAAAGTCATTGATCAAATACTCAAACTTCACCACCACATTTCTTGGTCTCTAAATCATCTTGATCTTTGTGGCATAGTTTGCGCTCTCTGTTGTACATACACGTCTTACTAACTTTGTTTCTATAGAAAATATGAAATACGTCCTCTCTTGAATGTGTGCTACTGGAATTTCCCTTCTCTGTCTTGGGCTGAGGCTTGTAACCAGATGTCTGGCCACAAAAGACGAACTTTTTTACACTATTTAAATTTGTCTCAATAAGTCCTAGTGATTTGCATCTTGAGCTTAGAAATGAGCACTTGAAGGACACACAATCCAAAATCTAAAAAATAAAGTGGTTCATTGACTATCAAAAGTTTGTTTATCCCATAAAACATGTGCACGATTTACTCTGGGAGAGGGATTAGCAGCCTGATAATGTTTGGTAATTACAATATTCACATGATATTTACACTAACATGTAACGAAATTCCTAAAACCATAATGAATCCTAATTCTTAGCTTCCAAGCACAAAATATATGGTTTGAAAGGCAAATGGCAGTCGATATTCAGAACTCGGCATTTGAAATCAATAAAGGATGCTCCGCAGTTAGGAGGTTACTAGAAACTTCACGCCCTTTGGAAAAATTGTCAAGCAAATTTTGCATTCATCTGTCCAAGGCAATTGTCTTGAATCCCAATGGGATGCCATTTTATGCAAGTCATTATCAGCAGGCGGTGGCAGTGTGACATTCATACTGACATCTACTTCTTGACATAGACCAAGATCACCACGTATTTTACAATGGTCCAACTACCAATAGAGTACAGATTTCCAAATTATATAATTGTAGTACTTTTCATAGGATTCTAATTGAGACGTTAGAGTAACAGAACCAAACCTTAGTAGATCACATCAATAAAATACTATCAGTAACCTATCAATTATCATCAGAAAAGGTTTAATTTATCAGTACTGACCAGCGGTTTTGAGCTTAATACGACACAGGTAAATCAGATTCTCCACAAGACAATGTCTACAAAACCTTGAATCCAAGGAATTCAGCTAAAGAATCATGCATAATAAAGTCCACGCAAAGGGACCAAACAGCATGCTCCTTGAGCAGTGATAAGGAATATTATAACTACTTAATCCTTATCCTTCTTTTTAGATTTTCCTACATACCTTTCACTCTTTATGTTGACATTGCATATATTTCAACTAGATAACTTTCTTTAATAAAAAATGAAAATATTCAAAGTGGTTGCCAACAATTTATATCCTCTAGCAATGGAACTCAGAAAAAAGTAGGATCTAGATTAAAATCAAAACAATCTTCCATAAAATTAAAGGAATGAAAGGAAAAAATATGTTTGCAGCAGATATATAACGCCGACACATCTAAACTTCCACAAAATTAATTTAAAAGCTAATATCAAAGTAATTTATTAAAATGCAAAGGATAACAAAACTGAAATAACTATAAACCCAGCTCTTTAAAAATCATGATTCCTTCTTTGTACAGTAGTAAATAACAGGAAAAACTATCAGTAGTCTTTGATAGATGGGAATATTAAGCTCCATGGTACACTCACCTCCTTTCCGAGCTGTACCATATTGTCAGCTAGCCGACGAACTTCTTTTGCCTACAGTTGGATAACAAAAATGAAAAATTAAGGCTACATTTTATTCAAAATGAAAGGATTAGCAAGTGGAAAGCAATGCTATTGTTTAATTGGTTAAAAAAAAGAGAGGGAGAACACATATTATAATGATCTTATTTGAAAAGAATTCATGTTAGTATGGATTTAAAATAATTTCATCTATCTTAATACTCCATGCATTCCAAAAATTCCAAAATATAAGATTGTTGGGATGTAAATATCTGGAGTGGTGACTCATCACTTAAATATCCTGAGAGTCAGGTTAGTGGAGAGATAAGGACAAAATACATTTATGTGAGGGAGGCGGTTACTTTATGCAATATATATATACTGGGCAGAAAGGGATGATCTAACAACAATGACTTACTTACAACCACACAGAGGCAGAATAAATATTATAGCAGACGGAGGAGAGAGAAAAGATACATCACATATACTAAACCCAAACATACAGTTCTACCTAAATACTCCATCTTGGTTACACTTTGACACACACTGATATTCACAGAGTTATAAGGATTTACAGCTTGGACACCACAAACTCCTTTCATACACATCGGCAGGGTCGAAAGGTAGTGACGTGTTCCGAGGGTATATCGGAGGGTAGTAGTAATATGCTCCGCGTGTATATCGAAGGGTAAAAATATACACCGTGTGTATGAGGGAAAATTGTTTTGTCTCGTTATAAATCACTATATATCGACATATATCGGAATGTGTCGACCCGTGTACGGATGCGTATTTCCCTTGTGGGAGTGTTGTAACACTTTCAACATCATTCTAGTAGATTCATGGCGTGTCTCCCGTGGTTTTCTCCCGATTTGGGTTTCCACGTTAAATCTTATGTTCTTATTTTTTGAGTTCTTTCTTTACATTATAATTTATATTTCCAGCATATATTTGGCGCATTTTTTGGCTTGTTCTTTTGGTGACTTTGTCAGGTCCAAAATTTGGCGTTAACATTGGCGCTAGAAGGAGGGCGGCGGTGGCCACAGTAATTTCAAATCACCAAATTATTTTTGAAATAATTTTTATGGCGGTTCAGTTATCCGACTGAAGGAGAATATTACATTTGAGGCTAAGTTGTTTTTATTTATTAAATATTATAATAGTTATTATAATATTTGTTTGTTTCCTACATGTATGCTTATATAATAATAAATATAATATTAATATATACTTATGGGTCATGTTCTGTTCCTCAGCTAGAATTAAAATACTCATGGCGTAATTCCTTTCCATTTCCAAGTATATCCTTTTCAGTTTCAGATCGGATCACTCCATGCTTCGATTTCTCCTCAGCAACGGTAGTACCAGCTCGTCGGCTGGGTTGGGTCGAGAGCAGATTGAGCGTGCTCGGTGGTCGGGAGGATGGAACTTGGCCTCGGCAGCCTGGTGGTGGTCGGGAGGATGGAGTTCGGCGTCGTCCGACAGTGGTCTTGTCTGGGCTCGGCGCCTTGGGTGGGATGAGGTCGACAGTTCGGGGTCGGTCGGCAGTAGGTGGCTCGGCGGTGGTGGTTGCTCCTCGGCGTCTAGGCGTGCGTTCGGGGCTTCGGATGCTTCGACGGTTTGGGGGTTTGGCTAGGTATGTCGGGGTCTTCACTTCGGTGGTTCGGTGGTTGGAGCTTGGAGAGAGTGTATGGTTTGGCAGTCCTGGGTGGCTCTCAGTGGTTGTGGCTCGGCGACCATGACCCGGTGCTTAGGCGTGGCTCAGTCGGATCCCAATGGCAGTGCAGTGGTGAAGCTCGGCGACTTTGGGTCGGCAGTCCAGATTTTCAGTTCGACAGGCTTGGTCCTCGGTGTCTTCGGCAGCCTGGGTCGGTCGGTCGGTAGGAGGATGGTTCGGCAGTGGCTCGAGGGGCGCTCTGCAGGGGGTCGGCTGTTTGGGTCTTGCTTGGTTGCTTGGCTGTTGGGTGGTTCGGGGTCAGTCGGCAGAGGGTAGTCTTGGTCGGCAGTCACTGGTCTGGGTTGGCACCTCGGCCCCCTACGGTAGTTAGTCAGGCTGGTGGTTCTTTGGTCCGGTTCAGCAACACCTCTGCTCTATTTCGGCTAGTTGTTCGGCGGTCTAAGCTCGGGGTCCTGGTTCGACGCTCAAGTCAGCAGCTGGGGGTCATGTCGACAGTTTCATATCTGCAGTTTGGGTCCTCGGTGTTCGGGTGGAGCTCGACCTTGACGGATGGTCTGAGCTCGGTGGCTATCTGGTGTTCATTGTTTTGGGTAGCTTGGGTTGGTGGTTGGAACTTGACGGTAGCTCCTTGGCTCGGTCTTCTGGGTTCGGCAATAATTTGATTGTCATGAGCTCGGCAGTTTTGGGGTGACATTTTCGATGGTACTCGGAGGTTGGGTGTGACTCGGATGGAGGGTGTAACAGTAAGATGAGAATAAGAGTTGGAGGAGAGAGAAGTGGGCAAGGTTGCAGTAGAGAGAGAAAGAAGGTGACAAAACAAAAAAAAAAGGAATTGGGAGAAAGAATGTTATTAAAAATAAATAAATAATATGGGGAAAGATACACAGCAGTGGGTGGGTCGGCGTACTTTGTATCTGGCTTTTTGTATTACTCTCCTATTATAAATTTTTATAACAGGAGAGTGGGGGGCAATGTTGGGATGTAAATATCTGGAGTGGTGACTCATCACTTAAATATCCTGAGAGTCAGGCTAGTGGAGAGATAAGGACAAAATACATTTATGTGAGGGAGGCGGTTACTTTATGCAATATATATATACTGGGCAGAAAGGGATGATCTAACAACAATGACTTACTTACAACCACACAGAGGCAGAATAAATATTATAGCAGACGGAGGAGAGAGAAAAGATACATCACATATACTAAACCCAAACATACAGTTCTACCTAAATACTCCATCTTGGTTACACTTTGACACACACTGATATTCACAGAGTTATAAGGATTTACATCTTGGACACCACAAACTCCTTTCATACACATCGGCAGGGTCGAAGGGTAGTGACGTGTTCCGAGGGTATATCGGAGGGTAGTAGTAATATGCTCCGCGTGTATATCGAAGGGTAAAAATATACACCGTGTGTATGAGGGAAAATTGTTTTGTCTCGTTATAAATCACTATATATCGACATATATCGGAATGTGTCGACCCGTGTACGGATGCGTATTTCCCTTGTGGGAGTGTTGTAACACTTTCAACATCATTCTAGTGGATTCATGGCGTGTCTCCTGTGGTTTTCTCCCGATTTGGGTTTTCACGTTAAATCTTGTATTCTTATTTTTTGAGTTATTTCTTTACATTATAATTTATATTTCCAGCATATATTTGGCGCATTTTTTGGCTTGTTCTTTTGGTGACTTTGTCAGGTCCAAAATTTGGCGTTAACAAAGATCAATATTGACTTCTCAAAAGTCAACTTACAGACATTTTCAAATTTAAAATTGACATGACATTTATTTTTTGGAAACAATAAATCTGATAATTAGTAGTCCTTTTAAATAGTTTATAATATTCATAATTATATTGACAAAAATTAAATGGATTCACATTAGTTTTTTATTTCGAAAATGTTTCAAATTGACTATTGAAAAGTAAAAGTCGATATTTATCTTATATAGAAAAGAGGTAGTATTTCTAACCCATCCAATATAACCTACTACATAAACTCAATTCTCATTTAGGAATCCACATTTATACAGTTACATGTAAATTTAAATTGTATTCACCACTAAGAAATACAAAATCCCTTCATTTCAAATCCAAGACTCCAAATGCTATCCAAGAGCAGTTCAATCATATACACAAAATCACTAATCAATCCATGCGCCAGGTCTAGACATTTTCAAACATAAAATATTACTGGGTACTTTTTTTTTGTGTTTGTGTGTGTACGCGTGTCTCTATATGAACCAAAACAGCTAACTCCATGAAAAGACAAATGAAAATAAGATCATCATCTCTTTAACTAAGAAAGACCAAATTTATTACCAGGTGGTCATCCTGTTGTCCGTTTAAAAATCTTAATACATATACTTTGCATAATAAGTTTTGGAGGGCCTAAAACAGTATGGGTAGAGGCAATAGGATCACCCACAAAATCTGATTTAAATTTGAAGGTACTGTGCTAATTGCTAAATTGTGAATAATATCAACAAGAAGATAAAATATTAGACAAAGATAACAATAACCATAAAACATTTTAGCCGGTACCCATAAAATATAAAATCCTGCAAAACTCTGAAGATATACACTAGAATTGATTTAATAAGTATTGCCTTAGCAACAGTGGTTTCAATGCGCTCATGCTTCACCAGCTGCGACACCATTGTTCTGTAGAAATAAAGAATCTAAATTTCAAAAAACCCCAAAGTTAAATCTATATACGTATTCATACATCTGCACAAGTAAATAAAAACAGTAATATTAAACCCTAAAGGCCAGAAGTTCAATAATAGGAATAAGATGAACCTGAGCATAGACATTCGATGACCAGTGGGACGATTAAGTTTTCTGAACTTCGTCATGCTGATTGTACAGAGAGAAGAGTAAAGGTTTAAACGAATGAAAAACCCTAGCTAAAGTAGTAGTCCCAGATAGCAATGTCTACACGGTGAGAACCATTAGACTGATTTGGGGTTTTAGACTTGGGCGGGCTCAGGTATAGGTCTCAGTTTTAGCCCAAATTAATCCTGTGCAATCATTTTGATTGCTCCTGATTAATCAAAATAAAATAATATCCTTTCTGTTTCAAAAAAAAATATTATTTTATTTTATACATATAAAAGAATTTTTTATAGCATTATAAAATAACACAATATTTTAAAAAAAATTATCATAATTTTTATTATTATGTCATTACTATTTAATTAACAACTTCTTATTTTAAAAGTAAATATAAAACAAAATTATTTCCTTAATAATTTGCAAATGGGACTTTTTCTTTTGTGAAATTGAGGGAGTATTAAAAAGTTTATTTTTTATGTTTACTTATTTAATAGTTGTTTTAGATAAGTTTTTGGTTTCCATATAAATTGTAAAAAAACAGTTGTCAAATAGTAGCTTAGAACGTCACCACTACTTCCATTTGTAATTAATGTTAGAGATAAATTTGAAGAATATTTTAAAAAAAGAATTGTCGTTCAACAAATTTATCGTTATTTTTTGAATAGGAGTATAAGCAATTTTTTTTTCTTTCCTCCAAAAATTTGCTAATGTATTGATTTCATAGTGTCTAGTTTTGCTTATTTTTGTCAAAATTAATTTCATTACGAACTAAAATGATTTTAAAATTATAAACGTTCTTTTTTAACTTGGATTATATTTATTTGTAAAAATTATGTTTGAAATTGAACTATTTATATTAATTTAACATTATTCGAACTATTTTATCCCATGATGGGAATAAATAGTCCTTTAAATAATTATATAGATTATTTTTTATTATTCTTAAGACTATTTATGAGGGATTATATAATCTCACGATGAATTTTGGATTAATAATTCCTTTTATTTTAAGTTATTAAATATTTTTATGAATTAATAATCTAACATTAAGGGACTAATAAAATAGTCCGAATTAATATTAAATTATACAAATAGTTCAATCTCAAATATATTTTTTATAAATAAATATAGCATTGGAAAATTGAAAAAAGGGTATTTTTCTCTTGCTGAAAATTATTTATTTTTTCTATGTAATCCCGATTTTAATTAAAATTTATTTTCTTCAAAAATCATCCCTGTCTGCGATAAATGATAATCCACATTTATATTAAAATTAAATTTAATATATTTTATTTTGCAAATAAAAAAAAAAAAAAAAGCGAGCCAAAAATGATAAATGATCTCGTGAACTATACCTGCCCCACTTTGACAGGCTTAGTAAATGCACGTTATGTCTACACCATTCTAAATTTAAGATAATTGTGTCAACTTTTATAAAGTAACTAGTCACATGACACGCGCGCGATGTGTGCGCTTTAAAAAAAATTAATGACTAATCATGTTAAAAAAAAATTAATTTAATTATGTGAGAGCGGTTGATAAAGATAAAATCAGAATTGAGAGAGATTATAGGAGTTAGGAGAGATTTACAGATGATTAAATTATATCTTGTGAAAATAATTTTTTGGAACAGATGTAGGATTTTTCTACTAAGAGGCCTTGTCGACGGAATATTCAAATTAGCATGAAAGTAGGGCTAAACAACAAATTAAATATAATCGAAAAATTGACTGAGTCAAATCGAACGGACTATAAATCAAATTAAAAATTATAAAATTAATGAATTGATAACTGGATAACTAATGGGGGAAAAAAATTGAAGTTCGGTCGGACAGTTTCGAATTAATTTCTAAAAAAACAGAAATCGACAAAACCGACCGTATTTTTAAAATATAATATAATTATATATTTTATATACTTTATTAATAATTATTATTTATTTATATGCTCTCTATACTGTGCCGTCCCTTTTTTCTAGTGGTGATGGTAATCCTGAATTAAGAGCTAGAGAAAAGGAGTGCTCCAGAAATCTTTGGAAAGCCTTACACATGGAGAAAAACTTGGCTAAGCAGAAAGCAAGAGTTCAATGGTTGGCTTTGGTGGATAAAAATTCCAATTTCTTCTTTAAGAACATAAAGAAGAGATGGGCCAATAATAAGATACTGACAATTAAGGATGAGGAAGGCAGCTGGGTTGAGGATCAACAGCAAATCAAGAATATTGTAGTGAGTTATTATATCAATTTGCTTGGAACCCCTAACTCCTTGTCATATCCAGGACATTCTAAAGTTGCAGAATATATCAATAAGCATATTAGTCAGGAACAAGCCAATTCCCTTGGTAGGACTGTTACGGAAGAACAAGCACATTAGTCTGTAATATTGTAAATGTACATATCAACTCTATTTCTTATATTTAAGTTTTATAATTTACCAAACCGTTTAAACCGAATTAATGTAACCGATAATTGACTGCGGAATAAAAATTTGAGAAGTTTTGGCTTTTAATTTATTATAACCGTTTTAAATAATTTAATTATTTTTTAAATACAAAGTCGATCAAACCGACCATCGTATACGTACATAAAAGTCCTACTTTAGATGATACACCTCGCTGAGCTCGCTGAGCATTCTCTCTTCAGAAACTGCCTCACCACCTCTAGAAAAAATGTACCAATTCCTTCGGCCTTACTTTATGATCTCAGTCAAACTTTTTGCTTTCTCTTTTATCCCCTCACAAAAATAACTTACGACATTTTAGAGAAGTGGGAGTAAATATGTATTTTAAAGATAAAATCTTATATATACTGATAAATTAATTTAATTTAATTTTAACCTAAAGTGTCACCCAAATTATCAAATTGACCGTCAAAAAAACACTAAACACTTTATAGAGATTGTAATGCGGGGTATATCAGCAAGATGACATAGTCTTACATATGGATCCATATATACACATAAATATGGTATTTTTTTAGAGACCAGGACTTTTCCCTGGTTTTGGGCCACTTGATTCAATAGAGCCACCGGTTTTTCTTCTACCTATTAATTTTTGAAAAATAATAAATATTATAAATATTTATGTCAATTTTTTTAATCATCAATTATATAAATAAATATTAATAATAATTTTTTTATAATTTTATCAAATTTTATATATTTATATATTTCATAATTAAATTTTAATACAAATTTGTCGCAATACGATTCTAATTTGTTTAAAAAAATGACTAGTGATTGGGTTTTTGGCCTTATTCGCGGATGGATATTGTTGACGGCTTTCCGGATGAATGACAACGTACATAAATTGTCTTACTTCTCTCATCAGTATTCTTAAATCAACATCGCCTTGAATTCTAGCGGTCTGTATGTTCCTTTCGTTGTCAATAATTTTAAATATAAAAAATTAATTAAAAATTTCTATTGGTAAAAGAAAAGGAATTAAAATTAGGGTAAATTTTATTATTTGTTAGCTAGTCAAATTGGAACGATTATCAACTAAAATTGTACTAGTTGTCTTGTCTAGGCCTTTTAGGGAATTGTACAACAACGAGGCTGCGGTGTGATTTCCCTCTTTTTCAAATTATAAAATTAATATTGATTTTTTTAAATTTAAAATTAGCATAAATTTAATTTATGTAAATACGTTTATAAATATTATAACTACTTAAAAAGTGGTACTGGTTAAAAAAAATATTATTTTTAAAATTTAAATAAATTATATTAATTTTAAATTTAAAAATATCGTAGATTGAATTTTAGAAAGTTAATATTAATTTTATAATATTTTAGGCCAACTTACTAGAATAACAAGAGCATTTCTTGAGCAGGAACATACGAAATTTATCATCTCTATTTAGGTAGATTGAGGTTTTAACGTAATACTGATTTTGAATTGAAGGAATGGATGAATAAATAAAATAAATTTAATATATTTTAAGTATATGTTTGATTATTGGTGGGAGTGAGAGTGGGTGATATAATATAATAACAAAATTACTACACATATTTATTTTATTAAAATAGATTTTATTCCACCACATCTTACATAGAATAAAAATTAAATTCATTCTATTAAAATAATTTATTTTTTAAAATTATCATCTAATATAATATTTTTTTATTATATTCTTTTCTTTATTGTATTTTGTCGATCTAAATGTAACACGAGTATTTATCAACAAACCATATATGCTAACCTTGAGTGAAACCTCTATTCCAAGGTAACGAGTGGTTGGATCAATTTTTTATTAAAAAAAAAAAAAAACCCACCGCTAGTAGTCTAAAATAGGATCGAAAAAGCAAAGTTAACTTTTTGCAAAACAAAAATGAAGATAAGGCAAAGCCACCAGCTGACAGAAAAATGTATCAATTACATGATGTATCTCGCTACAAAAAGCATAAAATAACAAGGAAAATTTTAAATTTATTCGAAAAAATTATCTATCAGTCTTATCTGTAAAAAAGATAAAAGAATATGGCCTTATTTTATTTATATTTTATAAATAAGATGAGACCATATTCCTTTGTCTTTTATTAGGATAAAATTTATGAGTAATTTTTTTGAATAAGTGTAAAAACACCCAAATAAAAATTACTAAGTATTGGAGACCTAACATCAGCTTGCCTTTATCTTGATTGCATTCCCTAAAAAAAAAGTACAAATGTAACATTTTTCTATATAATTGTATAAAAAAATATAACATCTTTGAACTTGTCTTTTTTTCAAGAAATACAACATATTTCTTTACCATTGTATAATAGAAAATTATCTCTATATTATTTTTCTGATATTTTTTGCAATATATGTTGTTTTCCCCTTAAGTAATACAAGAATGTAGCTAGCTAGAAACATCTAGTACTAATATTGCTAGAGAATTGACTAGACAAGCCAGATGATCCATTGCCACCACCACCACCAGTATTGTTATTATTTCTCCTAATCTTTGGCTTCACCATTGGTGGTTCCCACTTACTTGTTTTGGGGGAATTCACAACTTCTCTATTAGTTGTAGTGGGATTCACTTTATGAGAGAACCATTTGGACTGCATGTAAGTGATGGTTCTCCATGGAGGCATGTGGATTCCTCTGTCCCTAAAAGACTGCTTAGCAGCTGAGCAAAGTAGGGAGATGACCTTATTAAGTTTATGTTTGTCCCCAACAAAAACTGATGGCAAAGTCTCTGAAAGCTTCTTGTAAGCTGCTGTGGGTCTTGCCAATTCAAATTGCGACTTGAAATCTATATCCACTATAAGCCTTGATGAGTCGTCCACACCTTTCTCGGTTTTCTTTACAATGCCAATGTATTCATAATCACCTGAAAGAATTCAAAATAAAAAAAAAATGACTGAATTATAACGCAAAAATTGTCAACTTACTCATCATACATTAATTGATACATTATAAAGTAACATTTAATATATATAGAATGATCCATAACTAATATTGGTTTAAAAGTTCATCAGGTGTTTATAACACTCATCCACCGAATAGTTTTTTTTAGAAATCATTTTCCCAGTCCATTCAAAATGAGCAGTTTACAAAAACAAGTTGCGTTTTGTGGAGAATTACATTTAAGATGACCTTTTTTGAAAACAAATATTATACAAATGTAACTCTATATTATATAAAATATAACTTGTTTCTATAAACGGCCTAAATAAACTGTCCAGATCCAGATCCGGAATCCATTTTTTAGAAGGGTTATGTGAAACATGAGTTTGACAGTCGTTGGCTGCTAGCCAACTGTAATTTCGGATCATTTCTGAATATATAGTGTATCAAGTATTGAACACAAAGAGAGACAGAATTATTCCAGGCCAAGACAGGACTAACAAATATGGACAGAGGAAGATACTCACCAGATGGACAATCTATAGTGGTGAGCCAAGATGTTTGACATAGAGAAGCATCATACCCATCCATATTCAGTCTCATGACAAGCCACTCCTTCAAACTAGTATCCTTCTTTGCATCCATTTTCTTTCTCAGATGCTTCAGTACTTTCTCAACCACCTCACTCTCAGCACCACTCCCACTTCTAAGTACCTCCTATATATAATAATTAATTATTAGTAAAATTAATATCCCAAGATCATAAAATTAAAGCAAAAACTAAAACCATATGTAGAATTAAAAGTGAAATATGTATGTATATGCATATATAGGATCATACCTGTAAAATTACATGCTTGGATTGGTGATCATTGAGAGAGGGATTCATCAGTGAGGAAGTAGAATAAATTGGTGGGGGTGTTATATCTGATTCAATAAAATCATGAACCATTTGAAACAGCTTCTCTTCCTCTAGGCTACCCATTTTCTCCCTATTTCTTTTCTTTACAATTTATTTCTCACTACTTCAATTCTTTTCATATATATATATATATATATATATATATATATGGCGGCGGAATTACAAGCTTATGATGGATGCATGAAGTCAAGATAACGGCAGTTTTAGTATACTGTTGCAAGGTGATCTCAGAAGATATATATTTAAAATGGCGTGTACATTGATTGATGTGATAAAATTATGTATTATAAGTGCAAAGTGTCTATTATAGAATTGACAAATACCGATCAAATCACAAAGATTAGATTAACTATCAAATTCTTAATTTATATTATAGGAAAATTAAAAATAAAAATAATAGAAATGATTAATTAACTAAATAATACAAATTTAAAATTAATAATAAAAACTAGTAATGGAAAAAGTTACCCAAAAATCCGAATCGACTAAAAATAAACATTATAAAATAATCTAATATCTTCTATTTTTATAACTCAAATTACGTCACTAATTTGGTGTATATAATTCAGAAAATAAATCAATTAAGTTCAATTAAAAATTAACTATGTTTTTTTTATCTCTCTTCCCTTTAATTTAGTAATTTTAAACTCATATCTTAACAATAATCTATCAAAGTCTTTTCATTAATTTAAAACACATAAGAATTATAAAACGAAAGTATTTCAATAACGATACATGAAAGCGAAATCAATTAAACATTAAAGTACAAATAATAGAAGACATAGAAAATATTATCATGAATAATTATTTAATTTCATTTTTATCCTAGATCTAAGATCCTCAACCAGGGTATAATGAAGAAATAATTTAATACACTCATGCTTCTAACCTAAAATTAATAATAAAATTAATCTAATACATAATTGATACATAATTCTCTCTTGGTATTTCTCAGTTTATAGGCATCAATTATTTGTGCTCGAAATCGGATACAATGAACTTGGTCAATTTTTCTTCAATCATCTAGATAAAATCAAACTCTTTATTCTATCTTCTAAGTATTCTTTTTTGCATATATTTTTATTATAGTCTAAATAAAAATCAACTAGAAAACTTCTAAAATTTTATTTTTAACTCAATTTTATTTATTTATTTATTTATTGTAAAATAAATAAAATGTATTAATATATATATATATATATACACACATAAAAGTAATAATATTAAAATATATAATTAATGTGTGTATAATTGAAAAGGTGGGCATATAATTGATGCATGGCACACAGAATTAACCAGAGAATATCCTAGTTTGGCTCGCTCGAACCCATATGACTATGACAGTTAATGTGCATGCATGTGTGCTCCTGAAGCTGCCTCATAATGCACAACTGTTTTAATCCTATTGGGGAACATCGATTGCTCTAGAAAAATGGTTTATCCTTCCACACAAATTAATTATTCCTAGTATTGGAGCCTAGTAAACAAATTATACGTATATAGTAGTACTAGCTAAATAAAAATTATTCCAGTGGTACTACGCTTACAAAATTATTGATAGTGATAATGGGTACAAATTAAAATATGTAATTAAAAATTTAAATAGTTGATGATTTAGGCTGATAGGCTTGAGTTAGAGTTCAAAATCAATTCGGGTGTTGACTAATTATCACATCTAATCCATCCTAATTAGAGTGGAAGTTATATATCCTGGATAGATTAAGACGGTTGTTACCTTCTTCAACTGTGACGCATCGGTGGACACTACTGATAAGATTGGTAAGAATCAAATAAGTATTATAAATATTTGATTAACGATTGATGTAGGATTATGACTATTATTATCCTTATCTTGAGACTTTCACTCACTCTTACATCGAATAAGTCTATCGATGTGCTGACCTAATCAACAATCAACACCACTAATTAACTTTTTGACAAAATTTTCAAAATGGCAAATGACATTGGAATGTCAACACTAATTAATTACTCTCTTCGTTCGTTTTTAATTAACATTTAAAAAAAAAAAAAACAAAGATTAAAACTAGTAATTAATGCTAATTAATCAAATTGGATATAAAATCTTAATATTATCTTTTTAAATTTATTAAAATGATGAAAGATAATAAATTAATATGTAATGTAGGGATAATATAAAAAATATAGTCATTAATAGTTTTTCTAAATTTACAATGATATATTAAAAGTAATAAATTTCACTTTTTGAAAAGTATTAAAGGAGGGGAGAGAGTATCAAAAAGGTGGGTCATGCATTGCTGATTAAAGAATTGAGAAATGAGAAATAGGAGCTATCAGCATTTGAGAAATGAGAAATTAGTGCATGCTTTTAAAAATGGAGCTTGTTAAATTAAATCTTCCATTTTTAGGTTTATCAGTCACTATCACCCTTATGAATTTAAGCAATTTTTGCTTTTCCAGTGACAACATTCAGTGATCTGCCAACAACTTGCAAAACTTTTGAAACCCAATTGAAAATATATTGAATTAATTCAATTGAACAATTTTGAGAACAGTGTGATGTAATTATCAAGTACACTCTTTGGGAACTTATTTATTGCAATTTTTAATAATGTTAATATATTTATTTGATATATATGTTAATATAATAACCAAAATTGAAACTCAGGGCTGAGATTGCTAATGCTGGGGTCATGCGATCAATTTCTCTATCCATATATAACATAGCATTGAGTGTTTGTTGAACAGTTGATGACTAATTTTTGTGGTGCATTTGGACCACCACCAAGAAAAGTGAGCATTTTACTTGCTTTTATTTTCTATCTTTCAGTTCACAGCAAAGTGGTGTGCGTGATTTATGAGGTGTTACATGTATTGTTAATTTATTCGCTACACATTTAGAATGATAAATAAATAATGATCGCGTATCCTAGTAGGAAGAAATTGATGTAATTGGTGGTTGCGGCAAATTTCACTACCCATGCTAGTTTGGTTTTAAGCTCTAATGTCATCCACAAAAATTATTAATTTTTTTGAGAATTAATATTTTCACATGTATTTTTGATATTTTCACATGATCTTCTCTCACATGAGCATAAAGTGAGTCATATCTTCATGTGAAAGAGAGTCACGTAGAAATATCAAAAACACATGTGAAAATAGTGCTTCCCATTTTTTTCTTTTACCAAACTCCTTTTGTATACATAAGGTCACCATTGTTTTGAATCACTAATGATTGTGTTGAAGTTGTTCTGATTGATGTCTCTGTCCCAAATTGGAAGTCAAAATTCTTGAAAATTAAACAAAGATTAGATTTTATAATTATTAACAACCAATATAAAATTCTTACAGAAATTAACAGGATTTAATCCATGGATACCGAAGTGGACTAAATTAAGCTCTCAATTTGGCATTTGCAATGACCTCAATCTTTACAAATTGGAGATTTGGTAATGGCTATAAAAGATGGGGTAGTTTATGTCTCACAAGCACAGAAAAAAGTCATTCACAAGGCACTGGCCCGCCCTTATAGTCAGTCTTGGTCACAACACCAAAGACTCAAAAGCTTGGTCAAGAGTTCCCAGGGCTGGTGGATCCGGCTCCCACCCATCCGGTACACTAATTGTTCAATTTCACTCGATACACATATAGGTTGCAGACACGTGGCTTTTAAATGGTTCAGATTAGTGTAAGCAAATTAAACTCTTAACTAAAGGTTAACTTCTAAAACCCAATATGCTATTTTTTTCTATTATAATCTGATAAAATAAATACTGTTACATTTATAAAAAACTCTTACAAAAAAATAATTTATAAAATAATGTGTCAAAATATAATTAGTAGATGATCCATCATACATGAGTGTGAGTCTAATAATTATAACCAATCATAATCCAATCATAATCATACACATCATTTTGTATCTCTTTTTTGTAACTACTATTTTTTAGTCACTATAATATTATTGCTGAAATAAATATTTCATAATCCAAGAATATTACACTCTACAAAGAATCAAAGTCTTCATTCAATTCATCTTCTTTCCTGTAGCAAAATTTATCTACACCTTCTTCTTCTCCAAACTAACTAACTAACTCTCTCTCTCTCTCTCTCCATCTCTCTCTCTCTCTATATATATATAATCTGTATGCACACATTTCAAGGTACACAAATCCTATACAAATTGAGAGTCTTTCTAAACATATAGATACATACAGAATACCTTACTTACGAGATTGTAGAAAATAGATACTTTAAATACATTAGAATGGAGTTTATAATATTGATAGGGATTGATATATAACTCTTAACTAAAGGTTAACTCATGGTTAACTTCTAAATCCCATAAGCTATTTTTTTCTATTATAATATGATATAATAAATATTGTTACACTTATAAAAAAAATTTACAAAAAAATAGTTTATAAAATGATGTGTCAAAATATAATTAATAGATGATCCATCATGCACGAGTGTGAGTCCAATTATTATAACCAATCATAATCATACAAATTATTTTGTATCTTTTTTTTCTAACTACTATTTTTTAGTCACCATAATATTATTGTTAAAATAAATATTTCATTATCCAGGAATATTACATTCTACAAAGAATCAAAGCCTTCATTCAATTCATCATCTTCCCTCTAGCAAAATTCTCTCTCTCTCTCTCTCTCTATATATATATATATATATATGTATGTAATCCGTATGCACACATTTCAAGGTACACAAATCTTAAACAAATTGAGGGTCTTTCTAAACATATAGATAAAAACGGAATACCGTACTTATGAGATTGTAGAAAATAGATACTTTAAATACATTAGAATGGAGTTTATAATATTGATGGGGATTGATATATAACTCTTAACTAAAGGTTAACTCATGGTTAACTTCTAAAACCCCATATGCTATTTTTTTCCTATTATAATCTGATATAATAAATATTGTTACACTTATAAAAAATTCTTACAAAAAAATAATTTATAAAATGATGTGTCAAAATATAATTAGTAGATGATCTATCATACATGAGTGTGAGTCTAATAATTATAACCAATCATAATCATACACATCATTTTGTATTTCTTTTTTGTAAATGCTATTTTTTAGTCACCATAATATTATTGCTGAAATAAATATTTCATAATCCAGGAATATTACACTCTACAAAGAATCAAAGTGTTCATTCAATTCATCTTCTTCCCTCTAGCAAAATTTATCTACACCTTCTTCTTCTCCAAACTAACTCTCTCTTTCTCTCTCTCTCTCTCTCTCTCTCTCTCTCTCTCTCTCTCTCTCTATATATATATATATATATATATATATATGTGTGTGTGTGTGTGTGTGTGTATAATCCGTATGCACACATTTCAAGGTACACAAATCCTATACAAATTGAGGGTCTTTATAAACATATAGGTATACGGAATATTGTACTTATGAGATTGTAGAAAATAGATACTTTAAATACATTAGAATGGAGTTTATAATATTGATGGGGATTGATATATATATATATATATAGAGAGAGAGAGAGAGAGGATTCATGACATACCTCCTTAAAGAGCTCACCAAACTCACCATCTTTAGCGACGGACCCGACGACGGTTTGGTCCATCGTCATAGGTTCGTCCGTCGCTAAAACTTTTAACGACGAACAACATATCGTGACGGATAAACATTTAGCGACGAACGAACCTATGGCGACGGACCAAACCGTCGTCGGGTCCGTCGCTAAAGGGGGTGAGCTTGGTGAGCTCTTTAAGGAGTCATGTCATGGATCCTTTCTATATATATATATATATATATATATATGAGAATGATTCATAGCAATCATTTGATCAAGAGTAACAGCTGGGTGAAATTACAAAATTGTCCTTAATCATAAAGGGCCCTCTTCTCCTAGTGGGGGCCACTCCTTTTCTCTTTATTTGCATTGTTTTGTTTGCATATTATTGCTTCTTTGCTTTTTATCTAATTAATAAATATAATGTCTTGGGTTTTGATTAGTAAATGCTTAGAAGAGAATTACTAATAAACTTGTCTCCTTTTAATTGGTTGGTTCTGCTTGTGCATGAGTATTACTGTTCTCCATAATTTTCAAGTATCATATTACTACTGTAAAGTTTTACAATAATAATATTATAGTGATTAAAGAATTGTTAAATATATATAATGATGTGTATAATTTTGGTTGGTTATAATCATTAGATCCATTCATAGATATATATTGGATCATTTACTAATTATATTGTGACACGTCATTTTGTAAGCAAATTTTTATAAAAGTTTTTTATAAGTGTACCAATACTTTAAATTTTAAATGACAAAAATAATAATAATAATAATAATAATAATAACATCATCAATGCAGACAAAATGAGATTTTTTAAAGAGTACCGCTATATATTATGATAAATTTGTGTCGAATTACAGTTGCAAAACTAATCAATAAGTACATGAGATTAGATAGAATTATAAAAATGGGCCACTAATTACATCTCTCTCCAAAAAAAATTATTATTAATACTTATCCACTTAACTTGCAATTTAAAAGTAACAGTGCAGTACAAATCATATTATTTTTCTAAAAGTGTTTACTCTTTTTATTGAATTATGTGTAAAATGATTATTGTCTCCATTTTATTAAAAGCATATGAAATCTGCCCCTTTATTTCATAATATTAAAAACTTTACAGTAGTATTATGACTTGAAAATTATGGAGAACAGTAATATTCATGCACAAGCAGAACCAACCAGGTAAAAGGTAACAAGTTTAATCGTAATTATCTTCTAAGCATTTACTAATCAAAAACTAAGACATTATATTTATTAGATAAAAGTAAAGAAGCAATAATATTTTACAAACAAAACAATGCAAATAAAGAGAAAATGAGTGGCGGCCACGAGGAGTGGCGGCCCCTTTATGATTAAGGGTAATTTCGTAATTTCATCTGACTGCCACTCCTAGTGACCACAAAAAAAAAAATTCAAAAAATCTTTTGAGTCGCCACTGTCACCAAGAATTTAAAGTTGATTTTAAAATTATTTATTAAATAATTTTTTCAACGGTTTAAGATTAATTTATTATAACAATTGTTATAGTAAATAATTATGATGAATCACTCAATATATATATATATATATATATATATATATACACGCGTGTGTGTGTATAAAAGATTGCTATTAGTCTGAAAGAGAAATTAGAATGAAAAGATAATAACGTGATAGATGCAGACGATGGTATGAAACTTTCAATTTACAAAATCAATCAATGGTTGGAGATGAAAACATCCCGTGAGTAGATGACATTTGGCATACGAAATTTGGCTTTTGATTTCGTAAGATTATGTTAGATTTGGAGTGCGGAGAAGATTTATTTTTATGATTTGATGGAATGGGAACAGAGGGAAGCATAATTATTCAAAGTTTTGGGGATAGGGCCAAATATGAGATTTTCGTAAATCTCATAAAAATGACAATATATAATTGATGTGAAACATTAACTGATCTTGTTCCAAGATCAACTAATAATTTTTCATAGACTAAGAGGAGAAAGGTATTATGAATTAATAATTAGTTAACGTTGGATTAAGATGCTAGTTTGTTACAACCGATCTGAATCATTAAAATTAAAATTGCCATATATTTATAGGAAAAGTCTAGACTTATTCTCAAAATCTTACCCGCTAGTTTTACCTGCAAAAAAAACGAAAGAACATGATCCCACCTCATTTGTATTTTGTAAATAAGGTGGGACCATACTTCTTTGTCTTTTATGAAAGTAAAATTTGTGGATAAAATTTGAGAGTAAGTGTAAAAACACTCGTATTTATAATGTAGATATGTAGCAAGTGAAATCGGGCAATAAATGTATTGGAGGGAGCCTCCGAATCCAATGTCTTTGGATTGGTCGTAACTTTCAGTCTAAACCCATTTAAGCGTGCTTATACACTCCATTATATACCAAATATTCAAGTTAAAAATAAAATATGATATTTATATAGTGTTTAATTGAGTTTTATTATTAAATAAAATATTTTATTATACGATACCGTATTGTTTTCAGACTAATGTATGAGAGAGATTTTAAAATATTTTAAATTGAATGTAAAAAAAATAAAAAAAATCATGTCTAATGCATAATTAATAGTACAAATTTTTTTTTATTTCAAAATAAGAAATATAAACACAAATAACTCAAAAAATATATTAAAAAATCTAAATAAAAAAAAATATTTACAAAAAATTAATTTAAAGAATATAATTTTAAAAATAAAAATATTATCATTAAAGATAAATAATTAATAAATATAATTTGAAAAAACCCAAAATATTAACATGTAAAAAATAAAATAGCATGTTAAGTCATATTACTTATTCTATTCAAAATATTAGATAAGAAAATATTAACCAAAATTAAATATAAAATTTAAAAATGAAGAATTTGCACTAGATATATCCCGAATAATATGTATTATTATCTTATTCTCAATTATATTAGTAATCAACTCAAATGTTGTTATGCTTTGACAGTTTTCAACAAATTCTTTATAAATATATTGCGAGATGTAATATAACAGTGTTTTTAAATAATTTGAGATCTTAGAGACATTAAATAATTTGAGATCTATGAAATTTCAATTTTTGAAGTAAAAGTCTCATTGCTAATGTATACTAATTTGGACTAATTCTGCTAAGTTGATATGGAATATGCTAAAAATGGTAGCAAATTTAGTTTTGATACGAACGGTTCAAAGTATAGCATATGTTTTTTTGGGAATATTATTTTTAGAGATCTATTTTTTTTTTTCTTTCTATTAACTTAAAAATTCCATTACAAAAATTTGAATACAACTCTACTCTCTTCTGTTTTATGATTTACATGTGAGAGGCATTCTTTTTTATAAGTCTTGAGCCATACAACTAATGATTAAGATTAAATCTAACGAAGGGCTCAAATTAAAAATCTGAATCAACCTGTAAATTATATAGGATATCTATATCACATGAATAAATGTAGAACACTATTAAGAACAATAATACATACAAGAAAATTCCAAGAAATGCTAACTGGTGTAACTAAATGAGCACTTTGTGGACGTCAAGTAAGTGATGATATGATATAACCTTTGTTAAAAATGCGCATATTGTGATTTTACGCTCTATGTTAAATGTATTTTTTATTTTGTCTTATAATACACGTGTTTGACACTCACACTTCGACAAATGTACGAGTGTTGAAAAATTTATTTCAGTGTAAAAAATTAACAAAATTGAGAAGTGCTTGTGTTTGATCGTGCATTCCATCTGAGTCAAATTAACTTAGACTACACTCGCAACAAACAAGTCGGTTGATATTAAGAGTTTCTCAACTTAATTATATCTTTAAGAATGTTTTTTTTACCAATATACCAAGTTCTGACATTGCATACAAACTAAGTTCTTTAATGAAATCTACCTACGCTAAATCCTATATCACGAAAAATGACATTTTCTATTTGTATTTTTATTACACGTATCATATCGAATCACAATCTAAGAGATGTGTCCCGTACCAATATCGAACCACAATCTAACATATATGCGTGCCAACATACCGTGCAGCAGACCCAAGCTTCACTGAGAAAGCATCTTCCTTTGCAAGCACCTAAAGCTTCACTAAGAAACCATTTGTAATTTGAGAAGCTCCACTTATAAGACATTTTAACTCCCAGTTTTAGCGGGATTGTGTATTAGATAAATGCCCTTGTCCTTCTTCAGTGATTCTCATTGTTTCCTGTTACAGAAGACAGATAGATAATGTATCAACTTTTGACTACAGCCAAATTATTTTGTGCGATGACTCGGGAAAAAAGAGATTTGATTTAGTGAACCCCAACTATTATGTTATTTAGGCCCATTAAGTTTTTAACCAGACTATATATGTTACAAATGCCTTATTTTAACTAGAATTTTGGTATTCTATTCTTTCTTAATATTAACCGTTTCAGAGAGAGATTTACCGTTTGTATTATTCATATTTTGATATAGTAATAATACCTTATGTCCCTCGTTTATGATTTAATTTTTCACGTAAATTTTGTGTTATTCATAGATTGTGTTATTTTTCACTATTTAATTTCTATGTTTGTCGTAGTTTAATTTAACACTATAATTCTTGGATCACTTTGAAACTAGAATGAAAAGGGCAAACCTTCAGTTGCACAAGTTTGTGCCATTCCATCCCATTACAATTACTAAATGCTTGTGTACTTATTTTAGGAAGGATATTTCTGTTGATAGGAAATCAAAGTTTGAAGACTAATCACTTCAAAACAATATCATCATACTTAATTACATGATTTCATTTTTAGAATGCAAAGAAAATCCCAGGCAAACTGCATCAATTAACTGAAAGGCAATCTGCCAGATCAATAACGGGCAATGAAGTAATGCAGCCACTAATGACGCCGGAAAACAACATTCATACACTATCTCCTAATAATTCGTTTTAAAAGCTAAGCAACTGAACTGGGCTTTTAAATTAGTCAGTAATTCAGAAGGAATACACTAAATTAATTTCCCAATGTCTCAAAAGTAAGCTATTAAGTTACACGTGTTCAGCAACCGCCTCCAGCATAGACTGATGATGACAATATACTTCCTAAAGATCCCTGCAAACAACTCCATCCTATTCTATTTGTTGATGCTTTGAAAAGTTTATATCTCAAGGGTCAAATTGCATTCCCAATATGGTGGAAAAAGAAATTTAATACTGCCAGCAGTACTTCATCCAAAAGATGACAGAAACATGCAGCAAGAACTGATGGCAACTTCAGAGGAAAAAGAAGGGAAGGAGAGAGTCTTTGAAGGAAAATCCCTCCCATGGTTCATCAAGAGTCGGAAGTCGATAGAAATAAATATAATTTATAAACTACATTTCATAAACATAATGTGATCTAACTCAGATTTCTGAAATACTTTCTGCCTACATATTAAAATACAAAGAAAATTCTCTTTTGCCTAGTCTATTCTCTCATACTCATAGCCACTTAATGGGCCAGCATTGCATCATGATTTACCGTTAATGGCTCATAAATAAAGAACACGATTTTGTTAACTCTGCAACAACAATTTGGAGCTAAGAGAAAGCGGGGTAAAACCGGTTAAATAATTGAACCTGACCAGACTTGGAGTTCCATGATGAGTCTGTGGAGACTCGTAGACAATTATCTATATTGATCTCAGACAAAATGATGGGTTGGGTATGCGTGCTCATATCCATTATAGTCATAGTATAGCCTCTCTCCCTTTGCAATATCACGGCTAGCAACCAAAAAGACCCGGCATTCACCATTTACACTGTACCTCACACATTTTAGGTTCTGCTTCTTCCGACCCTCCCTGCACCATCAAAATTGGATTCAATTCAAGCGTAGTAGTCAAATTGAGTATATTTAAACAATGTCTTGACATGAATAAGGACTGAATTCTAATCTTGTGCTAATAAATCTGAAGCTCAATAGATGGAACAATGGAGTGCAGACCTAAAGGCAATCAAAGAGCTTCATAATTTGAAAATAAGCACCATGGAAATACATGTCACTAGTCAAAGAGGTCAAGACATAAGGTGAACTGGTTTTAAATTAAGAATTTGGAAACAACATAGAGTACACAGGCTTACAGTGTGTGATTGTTGATGCCATTGATGAAGCGAGCAATGTTTCCACGTTTATCGGGGCAGATAACAAGACTTTCAGATGGGTCTGTTGCTAAAAGAAGGGTCATCATGCTATCACAGTCGTCATTTTCCCGATTCTTAATGTAGTCTACATCTCCTGTATATTCTGTGACAAATGTCATATGTTTTATAGGGCCATCAACCTCAACAGTATATCTGCAAAAAAAGACAAACATATTCAATATGCATTCCATACTGCAATATTGCAAGTGGTCCGCCAAAAAAGTTATATACCCTTCGCATGAATCAAAAACTACTACAAGAGGAGGACATTTGCCTCTTCTGTACATAGTTCTACAGTGCTCCAAGGTTTCTGTATCTTCTTTGGAAAGAATCTAACAGAAAAAGGAAATAACGAAGTCAACATGCTATTTTGAAGATGAGAAATATTTGTCAATACATTAAATTAAAATAATAAGATCTTAGAGAGGGAACTCAATTTAAATTGTGATCTTTCAAGCCCGTACCTGCATGCCACCACTTTCAAATTTGGCTTGATTGGCAGATCTAGGTGCCATGTTAGATGAGTATGTGAGCTCATCACTGAATTCTAATTTTAAAGCTGTTAGAGCAGAAGCTAGAGAACCCATTTGTTGTATCCTACGAGCAGGATCTTCTGTTGGACTAAATGGCAATAGCCTTCTCCGTTTTTTCTGTAACACTAGTTGACCAGCACGTTTCCTACGTCTTCTAGCATCTGGAATTTAGTCGAGAAGGGAAAAAATGGCCAATAAGAAGTTAGGATTTTGACCTATTACATGCAAACGTAAATTACACGAATGCCACATAATACCTAAATTTAGAAGGATCTCCAGGCAGAAACTTCATATCACGCCTATATAAGATGGCTGCCCCTACTTAGATGCGACTAGTTCTTAAGAGTGGATAAAATGACGAGGTCTAACATAAGGTTGCAACAGTGAAAGAAACCGGTTACACACGATTTATTGGTACTCCTATTAAACTAGGTCTGAAGAGACTAAAAGAGATGATAGGAGAAGTAGGCATCTGGAAAGCAGGTAGTACTAGTATTGAAAATAACAAATTGCATCCAAAGTTAACAGGATCTACAATGAAAACAGTAAACATATGTCAGTGGTATAACTAGTACAAGAAAATTGACCAAGTCTTTGTGCATGCAATCCACATGATAAGGATTCAGTTCAGAATGATAAGAAAGCTAAAATAAGAAAGAGGGGAGGGGAGGTGGGAATAAGAACAAGAACTAGAATAAGAAAGAAAAAATGGACTCAAAAAGCAGAAGGAAGTAGTTTAGCAGGAAAAAAAAGAATACAACAGAAGTAGGAAAATGGGAGGGTAGCAAGGAATGACATCTTTAAGCCGGGAAATTGAGTGATCTGAGTCATATTAGAAAACTATCCCACTTCACTCCTCAAACATTACTGAAATACTTGTGAGCTCATCTTATCGTCATACCTTCGTAATAGCTTTAGTTGTCCAGAAAAGAGAGAACATGCAACACATAAGATGACCCTGAAGGCTTAAGAGCGAGAGTAAAAGAGCAAAAGATCAAAAATTTCTTAGAGAAGTGTGCCTAACAAAGCACAATGGAGCAGAATGGATGAGAGATTTACCAAAGACATCTCTTACTCAGGAACTAGTGCTCTATATTGTAGAAGTTCATGCAATTTCTTTCTTTAACAAGAAAAACACACAATGGAGATTATAGTCAATATAAGTTCTTTAGTAACACAATTTTGAGCTTGCAAGTTCAAATATGAAGGCAATTACTTCTGCATAATTGTAAATATAAGTTCTACAAGGCCCACCCTCACAACAGCCATGATAAATGAGGAGAAAGGGAAATGGTTAATTTTACTTACATCTTCACTCAGTAGAAAGAAGATGCAGTTGCCTTTGACCCAATTTTGTGGTAGGTTTTGTTTATAATTTGTTGAACAATCTTTTGGCTCTTAGATTGGAAGTGGTTTTGGGATGAAATCAGATAACAAAGATGATAGACAGAAAACAAGCTTTGGAGGTAATATTAGGAGACAATGCATATGCTCAGGTTAGAAGTGAGAGTGATTACTTATTTGAAATTAAAATAACTAGTTAACCATGTTAGGCACCAAATAATAAATGGTTTGTTGCGATGAAATTTGGTTCAAATATGATTTAACTGGATTTTTGTTTAACTATCGGCAGAAAACTAATGAAGTGGACCTCCTAGGAGAATTTTCGTTTGCTATAGATGTTTTATCCAGGAAGAACATCTATTCCTTCCCTTCCTATTTCGCTGATTGAGTCTTTCACAGGATGGTACAAAGACTAATGGAAGGGGGTACCTTGAGTATTTTCCAGATGGGAATGGTGGAGTTCCACAACATGTACGTCTGATCTGTTATGCAGATGATAACTCTAACTATTTTTACTTTTTATTTTTTATAATCAAAACTTCGAAGATTAAAGAAGCTTCAAACCTCTGACCTATATAAAGGGTTCTAGGCCCTAGACCACTTGGCCTCGTTACATAACCTTTACTATTATTTTAATATGTATAGTATAGCACGACTACCTACTTAGTTACTGAGGTTATAAAGACAATGGAAGTATCCAAGAGAAGAAATAAAGCTCTCATTAGATATACTGATGAACGGATCCATTGAAGAAACTTGCATTAACTAATTTTTGTACAACACTTGGTGAATCAAGAAGAGGGAGCAAGGGGCAGAGTTTAGAAAAGAGTTAAGCACTAAGATCATGATTAAGACATCAGAAAGGCTACTAGGCTCCACGTCTACTGTGATGGCGACCCCTTTTGGCGTCTTTATGAATTAAATTTATTTACTTATCAACAAATAAGAAAAAAAACCTACGTGGCTCATATATGGAAAGATTGAGGATTGATCATTCCTTCTACTAAAGTAGTTGAGTAAAAGATTTAGGCTAAACAAAACAAACATATTGTACTTGACTCAGCAAAGCACATTACAAGCTCTTTAGTAACTTACTATTGTATCGGTTTTTAAAAAAACGTAAGGCAAGCGTTCTCGCTAGTTAAAGTAGCGGATATTAGAGAATGAGGAGGTAAAGTTAAACACAAGAACGCTAATATGATTTCATAAACATTTGCTACTTAAAGGTTTTCATTAGTTTATACTATAAAGTGAATTATAACATGCGAGTGAGTATTGAGCTGCTGGACCTTTCTAATTTTTACAGTTTTTCTTTTCTGATAAGTAGCTGATTCGAATTACAGTGATGTGGCTGTTGATAAGGCTGGAGAAGTTCTCTAATAAATATGAACGAATTAAAACAACGTATCAGTGACAGTTGAAAGAATGATGGTGGGAGTGTATAAACAACAAAATATCCATTTAAAATTACTTTACAACAGTCATATGGTCTTATTAGAGAGAGAGAGAGAGGGGGGGGGGGGGAGGGGGGAGGAAAGGCCTATAGTATATTATAGAAAATGATTTTTAGTCTTATATTACTGAAGATGAAATATTTCCAAATTTTTTAGCATCTTCTGTTATAGAACATGAATTTAAGTCTTTGAGAAAAGTATAAAAAAGACTTTGTATCATCTGGTTATTTGTTTTCGTCCAAAAGATAATCCAAACAGCAGAAAGAAAATGTACATCAGACAAAAATGTATTTAGGAAACAGAATTTTTGTATTTAGGAAACAGAACACAAGATGAAATATACTAGTCATTTGTCGATTGCAGACATTAGTGAACACCGTCCATATTTTGTAATTATATTCTAAAAATTATGTTGTTGCCCTTCCCATAATAATGCATTAGCTTTAAATATGCTGTATAAGTTAAATCTGTACATCCTAGAAGAAATAAATGTATTAAAACGTGACCTTTTTTTCAAGAAGTGAAAGAGGAAATAACTTATTTAAATGTGATCAAGATTCAAAATCAGTAGTTTAGGAAACTAGCTATATCTCTTGGACACTGAAAAATGAGTGAAGTACTTGAACTAAGACACAAGTTGAACATGACACCAACATTAATCCACGTTATGCAAAACTAACTATTAATCCAAGTTTCCTTCTACACTAATCTTCAAACGAACGTATTAATTCCGGATAATGTGTATACCTCACTAATCATTACAACTTCTACTTTCTCTTAAGACCTCAGCAAGCCACCAAGAAATGCACAATGTAATTCATGAGATATGCACCATAAAACTTAAAACATCCCACAAATTTTAATCATATAAATCATCTAAGAGCAATCATTTTCTTTGTCCTTCTCAAGCTTTCAAAACTTACCCAGATGAAATTACTGGTAATCTATAAACAATTCGTACAAACCTCAAAATTGACAAAACTAAGATTAGAAATGGGAGCAGTTGTGCATTTGGAGGTGCTTATGGCATCAAAAACTGACACTAACATAATGCGCAGTTTAATATTTCACTAAGCCATGGAATATGACAAATACAACTCGCTAATTTTTATTTTTATTTTTATTTTTCCTTCAAACGCAATCTAAAGGTTAATGAAACACTAATTTGCACAGATATGTTCCCAAAACAAAGTCCAGAAAAATAAAAACAGCATACATAAAATAACAACAATTTTGATCATGATCATCAAATAAGAACAACAAATACCTTGAGGTGATATACATTTCACCGATACATCAGTACATTTCTGAATCCGAAAGAAATCCATAATCTTAGTTTGTGACAACTCTGAAAAAAAATAAAAAAAAAATAAAATAGCATACATTATCTACATTATTTAATTGTGCATTCATACAGATTTACAGACATGAATCAGAAAGGTTTCAATTTCAATAACTGATAAAAGAATAAATGCGCAAAAATATATGCGGCCGATTGTGAAAGGACTAAATGGACTAAATTTCGTACTTTTGATGGGACATGGTTGATCAGAGCAGCTAGGGCAATACCAGGGTCCGATAGGGACCCGAACCACGATGGGTCGGACACAGAGCATGTGAAATCCCTGATCACATTTGTCACACAGCAGTATCTCTTCATCCAGCTCGCCCGACCCGCATTGCTCGCACATGACGTGGCTGTAGTCGTCGCGCTTTACCACCGCATACCTGGCGGTCTTCATGATCTCCGCCATAGACTTGTACTTCCTCGCTGGCGGCGCACGGCTGCGCTGAGCCTTGGTGCGGCGAAAGGCGGGGAGCTGCGGCGGCGGCGCACGGGAATGCTGAGAGCTGGAGGGAGCCATCGGATTGGGACCAAATGGGGATATGGGGAATTGTACGAGGGTGAATTCGGAATGAATGAGGGATTGATAGTGACAATTTTTACAGTATATTTTTTTCTGTTCTTTTTGTTGTGGAGAAATTATGAAGAAGGAATGGAATAGGGAGAGATGGGTCGCGGGGAATTAGGTGGCGACGCCACGGTGAGGTGGTGACATTTAATTGATAAATTATCCGATAATTGCATGCGACCCTCACACAATAAATAATTAGGTAATTTTTTTACAACTAAATAAATATCATTCTTTTCTAATATTTTTAATTTCATACTTAAATAAAAAATTAAAATATACTTACAAATCTAAACTCATCAAATCCAAATTATGATTGACACATAATAATTTTTGAATTTTTTTTACAAATAACTTTTTTAGTAATATTATCCCATAACTCTCTCACATAAAAATTCCATCCAATAATTTAATATTATCATATAACTTTCTCACATAAAAAATTAATATTATCCCAAATTTAAAGATGATTTGATCTAAAACATGTTTCATTATGATATTGTCTAATAATTTTGATTTTAAATATTATCCCATTAAAATCTGGAATTATCCATTAATAAAAATTATTTATTTTTGACCTATCACACAATGCTTTTTAAATTTTTTTAGAACTACATAAATATTTAATATTATAGCATAATTGTTGTTAATAATTATTTAATATTTCATATTGACAAATAATTTAGAATTTAAATTTTTTTACAACTAATTCTTACACGATAATTTTTGGATTTTTTTTGCAGGAAACTCTCTCACCTAAAAAATTGATATTATGTTGCCCCAAAATTCAGGTACTATTACCTTGAATCACGATCCAATACATACAACCACATCTAAACAACATATATTACTAATATGAAAATAAATAAATATAAGTTGTTCATTACAAAATGTTCACTATGGTACCCAATGTTTATAACCTTAAACAAATTACATCATGAATACACTATTAATATAAAAAAAAAATCATGAATCAAAAGACGGGATAGTAATACATAAAACTATTCCTTAAGCTTTTCCTTGCCCTTGTCCTTTTTGAAATTCTCTGGCTTAACTGCAATTTAGTATATGTATAGTAAGAGTTAGCAACTACTTTACTCATTAAGTTAAAAATAAATAATGAAGGTATACCATGAATGAACAAGAATAATAATAGAATAACCCAACTTTTAAGATAGTTGATGAAATAACTGATAAGATAATCCAAGTTCAAAATAGAAGAACAAGTATTGATTATTTACTACTGAGTGATCCAATAGACCATGAACATTGTTAAGGAATTAATCATTCAAATGACCATTTTATATAGTTAAATTGTCAGTTTGTACTTGAGGGGATCAACTTCTTGTACACTATGTGTATGCATAACATTAAACTCTGACCGTATCGAATAACCGACACTTATAGTCCCTTTATTAGGGTTGCTCTCTCAGTCCAAGATTTTGTACCAACTATTAGTTTGGATAGCTTTTAAAAATATTAACATATACATGTCTAACTGAACAAATGACGTAGACTAATTCTTTAAACAATTCATGAAATACAGAACTTTAAATATTTTACAGTTCAATAATAGAACATGAATTCAAGTGCACCGAGTGCGAATATCAATAACTATCATTGATGTGACACCCCCAAATCTGGGCCCACACAGCCCAAACTTGAGTTGTCAAAATATACAACAACTATTACAATATAACGTACAACGTACCACAATACAGTATTCAAATAATAACTAGACTCAGCTACTCTTTTATCTCCTATTGAAAAATAATAGAACAAAAGGAAATGGTGAGCTCAAATAGCCAGTAAAGAATATTATGACTAAGATAATGACAAATAAATTATCGTTAACCTTTAATAGTTGAGTTTTTTATAGAATAATTTAAACAACAAGTTTTAATTCAACAACTGCAGTTAAGTTCTAAAACAAAGTTCCAATCAATAATTGGAGCAGAATAACAACTATTAGAAAAATTATATGGATCATGATGTCCACTCACTTCTCTTTTTAAAAAAAACATCATCAACTTTTATCATTTTAAACACCACTGACCATGATAATACAATTTCACGTTCTTAATCATAATCATGCAAGTCAATAATTCATCTTTGCATTACGGGCCAAAGATATTCAATATAGCACCAACGGTCATGATTATACCAATCTACAGCCTTTGGTCATAATCATACCAAACAACAGTTCATCTTTGCCCCATGCTAAAGAGAACATTCACCATGTGGCTTAAAAGACACATCATCAAATATATCACCTTTAATCTATCAACACATTTATCCAATCTGTGCCCCAGGCCACAGATATCAACAACAATTTGATTCTTGATTATTAGAATAATAACAGAGATATTAATAATGAACAGAAGAAACAGGATAAACAATAAATATCGAAAGTTATAATTTTTACTTTGTGCAGATTAAAATAATGTTCAAATTGTCAACATAATGTGGAGTGAAATTCAAAAATGATATTCAAGATCCACAGTTCAAAATAACAGTTACAGTTCAATAGAAAGGTTCACGTAAATAGGAAGGTGCAGTTGAAATGATATTAACTGAAGCACAAACTATTAAGGAACATATAATCATTTCAAAAATTTTACTGAATAATACTTACCATAGTAAGTTTAAGAGTATAAAAGAAATAATATCTCTTATCGTAGTAAGTTTGAATAATGGAAGATGAAAAATATGGTATCCCTTACAAGTAAGAAAAAAAAATATAATATCCATTTATGATGATGAAAAGAATGATACCCCTTACCTTATCACGTGACTGAATATTGATAAAAATGAGATTGATCAACCTATATATTTATAATATAATTAGTAATTATCACATATAAATTTTAAGGTGTATGATAACTCATATATTATGAACTATCAAAATTATTTATATAATATAATTTTTTGTAGTGTAAAATAATAACTTCAAATATAATTTTTGAAATAATATTTCAAAATAAATATTCCAAAGAATTTTTTTTTAAAAATAAATTTTCTCAAAGAAGAGTTTTATAAAAGGAGATTTATGAATACCGTGTGAAATATGTATTTGTGAAATTACTACTTTTTAATAAAATACTTACTTGAAAAATTCTTGCACTTTTTTTGATTTTCAAACACTCAAGATAACCTTATTATTCTTAGAGAAAACTCACAAAATACTTGCAGAAAAATTTTATATTTTAGGTGTGATTTTTTTATTTAGCTGAGTAAGCTATTTATAAGAGAAAAGAAGGTACTATATGTGTGGTAGGTAAGTGGCGTGCGACACGCCAGTGCTGAGAATTCAGCAAAGGCAGCAGCAGCCGCTGCTACCAAACTTTCCCAGCAATTCAATTTACATGCACATTCCTTATGTGCCCCCCATAAAGAGCCCACGTGTTTACTATTTAAAATAATAATAATAATTTAATTTTTTTATATTTCTTCTTATGGGTCTAACATATATAATAAAATAATGCTACAATAATAATTCAACAATAATGTAATAAATACGTTATAGATCATTATTAATTTAATAATATAAATTATTGTGTATTTGCTACTGTGACAATTATTATGTTCAAAAATTTTAAAATATAGTGAAATAACAATTATTGGTTCAATAATATAAAATACAGTGTAATGACAATTATTGAATCAATAATGCAAAATATTGTGTAACAACAATTATTGATGAATATTGTGCAATGACCACGTTATCAGATCAATAATATGAGATACTGTGCAATATCGTGTGCTATTGTAAAATACCGTGTGCTACAGTAAAATACCATAAAATACCATATGCTACTATTTTTATCACCGGTATTTTAATAGTAAAATGTGATAATACCGTTGACTATTTTTATTTAAAAAGGTTATTTCTGTCTTTTTTTATATCCGACAAATATTCCGTTGTAGGGTCCACTAATGATTAGTTATTCGGGTGCCGTCGTACGACCCGAATATTCCCAGACAAAATGAATATTATCCGACAAAATAAAATTTGCACATAACATCCTTAACTTTTAACTTTATCAATTTAACCACGAATTGTTTAAGAAAAAATATATATGAAAAAAATTAAATTTTGTATTTCATAAAATTCGGGGTCTTACAATTGATGCAGAGTAATTGACAAACATTAAACCACAAATATAATTGAAAAATAATAACACGAATTTGAGTTAGGAAACTTGCATAATGAAATGAGTTTAGGGTTTAAGAATTTGACTCGATTGTTGACTACAACTTACACAAATTAAATTACTTCATTTGAAATACTTAATATTAAATAGGTTTATCTTTCAATTAGTAATGCACATAGGGATTCATACATTATTCTCAAATAAATTGACACTTAAGCACATAATTTTCTATTTAATATCACATAGCTTACACGACAATATTATCACTATTAGATAACATTTTAATTATCAAACAATATTATACTACATTCAATAATATCTAATTCACTTACCAATGTTATTAATTAACTAACAACATCCTAATTGATTACTAATATTATTAATCCTTTAATAATATATAACCCTCTACTATTATTATTAACTATTTAATAATAATTTAATCATTTATTATTATTATTATTATTATTAATTATTATTTAATAATAAATTAGTCATTTACTATTATTATTAATCATTTAATAACAATTTAATCATTTACTATTATTATTAATTATTTAATAACAATTTAACTGTTTACTATTATTATTACTCATTTACTAATAATTTAATTATTTGTTATTATTATTAATTATTTAATAATAATTTAAATAATATTATTATTTAATAATATTTTAATCACTTAGTAATATTTAAAAACTTAAACAATTAAAAGTAATTTTTTTAATCATTTTATTAACTTCTTTATTCCTTTACTTTATTTACTATTTAGCATTTAAATAATAAATAATTAATTTAATTTTTTTATTTACTTTATTTATTATTTAATATTAGTTAAATAATAAATAATTACCTTTACGTATTATTTAATTTAAATTAAAAAATACATAATTATTTATGTTATTATCTTTTTTTCTCTTAAGTAAAGTATAATTATCAAAAATACCTTCTTGGATATATTTATTATATTTTATTTTATACATAAAATAATTTTCTTTTAATTTTTCAACCTCATTTACTATTTTTTAACAGTCCATTTCTGTTCGGAATTTGCTATAATTACTAAAAATCTAGTTTTTATTCTACAATTATGAAATTTATATAGTAGCTTCTTGTCATCATATAACACTCCCAGTTAAAATTTCATAATTTTCTGAGTTACACGTTTCAAGTTATAGCAATCATGATCGCTTTTAAAACTTAGAGAATCACCGGGTCATAACTCACTCATCTGAGGTCGGATCGAGCTCATTTTTGGAAAGTGGATTATTTATACCATATACTATCATGTATAAAAAAGCCGAAATTTTTAGAGTAATCTAAGTGGCCAAAACAAGCCCTATAAAAATGTGGATAGTAGGTTTTCAAGGTTTTTTGACATAAACTGTTTTGTTAGAAAAATCACCATAAATAGCTCATTTAATATTTTTGAGTAGTTCCACTTGAAAAAGTTTTTTTTTATCTTATAGATCTACCTCCCGAAGTTAAAGGATCTCAAAAACGAGTTTCGAAACATGAACAGTAACTCTGGGAAGCAGACTGTTCAAATTATGATTTTTCAGCGAAAATCAATTTCATGCTTTGATCAACTTTTCCATAATAGATGCATACAAATATCCATGTTAAACCCATTAAACTATAGATCTACAAATCTAGAATGGATTTAAGATTAGAGAGTTTTGAAAATGGTTTGCTACCATAGAAATTCATTTTTGACCATAAAAAACACTACAAACATATATAAAGACATATAACAAAAGAAAGCTAAGGTTTGAAACACTTTTAAACCATTTGATAGCTTTCTTTCTCTTGTCAAGAAATGAAACTAGGGTTGGATAATTCACCTTGATATCCTCTTTGATGATCTGTACTTATAACTCTCAAGAACATAAGTGTTTCCCACTTTATCTCTTAAAAGCTCTCTAGCTTCTCTATTTCTTTTCTTTCTCTAACCTTAACCAAATGAAATAAACTTCTAACTCTTGGGAGAAGGCTCTTATTTATAGAAGATAGCTAAGCATACTTGGATTTCTTAATCACCCAATGATGGTTGATTAACTTAATTAATTAAGGGAACCTAGATCCACTTTTTAAGGGATTTGATGTGCATTGGGGTGGGATTTAGGGGTTGATGTTTTTTAGGATTTTTCTTGAGCTCCACCCCCTTGTGGGATCTCTCCATGGCCAGCACTCCCTCTCCCACTTTTTCTCATTTTTCTTTCATTTTTAATGTCTATTTTCGTAGCACATTTGACCAAGTTTGACTTTAATTTAATTTTTAACTTTGGGCCATCTTTTGGGCTACTAATTAAATACCTCTTGGGCTCTTAAACTTAATTCATTGGGCCACCTATATATCTTTCCATGCTTACCAATGTTGGACCAATCTAATTATTTACATGATCAAACACAAGTCTACAAGCAGTTAATTTGGATTGGGCTTGTTTAATAAACCAATTGGGCTAGTCCATTATAATTAAATTCCTAATGGAACTATAAATTATCAATATTAATATTTTACACATTGACATTAATTAATAACCGCATTAATTAAATTACGCAATCCAATTAGACTTACTAGAAATCAAGTTAAATTAATTATTACATAACTTACCAATTTTATCAATGATTTGATATTAAATTACCCAGGACGGTCCATTAATTTAATTAATCCATTAAGTGGACCTTCATTTAATTATTTTTCATATAATTAAATAAACCAAGCTATCATACAATGATTTAATTTAATCGCACAAAAGTTTAATTCATAAATAATTAATTTAATTAATATTTGGTTAAAATATTCGCGGTAATTACATTCTTCCATCCTTATAAAAATCTCGTCCCCAGAATTTCAACATAAGGTTACTCAAAAAGATGCTGGTAGTTCCTCCTCATATTTTCTTCCAGTTCCCATGTAGTTTCCTCCACCGTATGGTTTCTCCAAAGAACCTTAACTGAATGTATAACCTTATTCATCAGCGTTTGCTCCTTCCTATTTAGTATCTGGACAGGAATTTCCTTGTATGATAAATCTTTTTCCACTTGAATTGGTTCATAGGATATCATGTGTTTGTAATCAGGTTTATACGGCTGCAACACTGAAACATGAAACACATTGTAAATGTGCTCAAGTTCAGGAGGTAAAACTACCCCGTACGCCACTTCACCCACTCATTTTAGAACTTCAAATGGTCCTACAAACCTCAGGCTTAGTTTTTCTTTCTTACCAAACCTTATTTTCCTTTTTTAAGGAGATACTTTCAAAAATACAAAGCTGCCAACTTCAAAGTCTCGCTTTTGATAATACAAATCGATATACTTTTTTCTGACGATTTTGAGCTTTTACCAGACGAGCTCTTATTACATTAATAACATCCACGGTGTGTTGTACCATTTCAAGTCCTAATAATCTTCGTTCACCAACTTCGTCCTAACATAATAGCGTGCGACATTTCCTCCCATATAGTGCTTCATCTAGTGGCATGCTAATACTAGCATGGTAATTGTTATTGTATGCGAACTCCACCAAAAGTAGATGATCATCCCAACCGCCTTTCAAATCCATCACGACTGCCCTAGGTATGTCTTTCAATGCCTAAATTGTTCATTCACTTTGGCCATCAGTTTGAGGATGATACGTTGTACTCAGCCTCAACTGCGTTCCCAATCTTTCCTGTAAACTTATCAAAAAAATTGACGTGAAGCGCGAATTTCTATCAGACACAATAAATATCGGCACTCTATGTTGTGACATAATCTCCTTTATATATAACTTTGCCAACTGCTCCAAATTGTACCTTATCTTAATCGGTAGAAAATATATAGATTTGGTTAAATGATCCACGATCACCCAGACTGCGTCATACCCCTTCTGCGTTGGTGGAAGCCCGGTCACAAAATCTGTCGTGATGTGCTCCCATTTTCATTTTGGAATCTCCAACGGTTGTAGCAGCCCACCCTATTTCTAATGCTTTGCTTTAACCCCCTGACATGTCAAGCATCGTTCCACACATTCTACGACATCCATTTTCATGTTTGACCACCAGAACTGCTGACGTAAATCTTGATACATCTTCGTACCCCCAGGGTGTATCGGATACCTTACACTGTAAGCTTCCTGTAGAATCTCCTCCTTCAATTCCAGAATCATTGGTACCCATATCCTCCCTTCAAATCTTAGCAGCCCTGTACTATCAACTTTATACTTTAACTTATCTCCGTCAGATGTTCGCTTATTGATGCTAATACATTATTCATCCCCTTCTTGAGCCTCCTTTATCTTGTCTAATAAAGTTGGACTGGCGTCCACTGCGAAAATTTCTCAACTGACTCCTCTAGATACTTTACCTCCAACTCTAATCTTTCCATATCTTTTATTAACACCTCCTAAGTTGTCAACACCAATAACTTCTCCCTGCCCTTTCTACTTAGAACATCAGCTACAACATTAGCTTTATCGGGATGGTATAGAATCTCACAATCGTAGTCTTTGATCAACTCTAACCACCTCATTTGTCTCATATTTAGCTCATTTTGAGTGAAGATATACATTAAACTTTTGTGGCTTGTGTATTTCTTGCACTTTTCTCTATACAGATAGTGCCTCCAGATTTTCAATGCAAACACTACCGCTGTTAACTCCAAGTCATGAGTTGGATACCCCTTCTCATAGTTTTTTAACTGACGTGAAGCGTACGTAATAACCCTGCTGTGTTGCATCAGTACACAACCAAGTCCCTTGTATAACACATCACTATACACCACAAATCCTCCTGTATCGTCTAGTAAGGATAACACATGTGTTTCACTAAGTCTCTTTCTCAGTTCTAAGAAACTTGTTTCACACTTCTCTGTCCATATGTACTTAACTGTCTTCCTTGTCAAATTCATCAATGGCGTTGCTAACTTTGAGAAATTATGTATAAACCTTCTATAGTAACCTGCTAACCCCAAGAAACTTTAGACTTCTGTAAGCGTCTTTGGCTGTTCCCAATTTATAACTACCTCCACCTTTGTTGGATCTACCGAAACACCATTTCTATCAATTACATGCCCCAGAAACTACAGTCTTTGTAGCCAAAATTTACACTTGGAAAACTTCGCGTACAACTTCTCCTTTCTCAGCGTCTTTAATGCTACTCTCAGATTTTCGGCATGTTCCTCCTCTGTTTTTTAGTAAACCAAAATGTCATCTATGAACACAACAACAAACTTGTCCAAGTACTGCTTGAATACTCTGTTCATCATGTCCATAAATGTTGCTGGCGCGTTCGTCAGACCAAAAGACATTACCAGAAACTCAAAGTGGCTGTATCGAGTTCTGAATGCTGTCTTTGGTATGTCCTATCCTCTTTCCTTCAGCTGGTGATACCTTGTCTTCAAGTCAATCTTTAAAAAGTACTTCACTCCTTTTAGTTGATTAAACAGATCGTCTATCATGTGCAACATGTACTTGTTTTTCATCGTAACCTTGTTCAACTCTCGATAGTCGATACAAAGTCTTAATAATCAGTCTTTCTTCTTTAGAAATAGTACCGACACTCCCCATGGAGATACGCTCGGTCGAATATACCCTTTCTCTAATAATTCTTACAATTGTATCATTAATTCTTTCATTTCTATCGGAGCCATCATGTACGGTACTTTTGATATTAATGTTATCCTTGGTACTAAGTCAACTACGAATTCCACTTCTCTATCAGGCGATAAATCCGACAACTCATCTGAAAAAATATCTGAGAATTCCCTTACCACAGGTATCTGTCCTACTTCATCCCCTACTCTTTGAGTATCAACTACGTAAGCCAGATAACCTATGCAACCTTTCCTTAACAGTCTCCTTGTTTGCATCATCGTCAGACAACAAGATTATCTTGATGATTTACTCCCATAAAATGCTACCTTCGACTTATTTAGAGTCTTTAGGTTTATACTCTTCTTCTGGTAGTCAATCACAACTCCATGATTAGACAACCAATCCATTCCAAGGATTACGTCAAATTCTCCTAATCGAATTGGGATCAAATTTACACACAGTTTGTATTCTCTTATTTCAACACAGCAATTCCTATGAGCGTATTTTACGGGGATAACTTACTTGTTAGCTACTTCCACATTCAAAGGATTTTTAAGTTTTTCACGGGGTAATTTTAACCTCTTAGCAAATTCATCTGAGATAAAGGAACAGGTAGCGCTTGAATCAAATAATACGTATGCATTTTTGTTATTGGTCGGAAGAATACTTGACACCACATCTTTTGAGTTCATTGCCTCCTGCACGGTCATATTGAAATTACATGCCACTGGTCAATTTTGCGGTGATGGTCCTCCAATTGTTAGCTTATTATTGCTTCCTTTGTTTGCACTTCTTGCCCCTCCCTTCCTTTTCGGACAGTCATTCTTCATATAATCCGGCGCACCATAGTAGAAACATCATTCACTCTTCCCTTTTGGGCATTGTGGAGCAAAGTGTCCTAACTGTCCACAGTTAAAACAAACTCATTTTCCTCTCGTGCACTCCCAGAGTGATTCTTCCCATATTTTTTGCACTTGTTTCCTTTCTTTGCTTCATTTCCTTGCTTGCTTCTAGCATTGTGACTGTCATTCCACTTTTGCTTATGAGGATTGCTTCCTTCGCTACTGTTTCCCTCTCTATGCCCATCATGGCTTTTCTTTTTGTTCTGGTCCTAGTTGTACCTGGTTAAGGCTTTGTTTCCTCCTTCAACAATAACGACTTTCTCAAGTATGGAAGAAAACGTGGCAATTTGCGGAACCGCGACCTTGCTATAAACCCAGGGGTTTCAGTCCCTATTTGAATCTTCTTGCTCTCCTGATTTTAATGTCTACTTGGTTTGGCATAAACCTGGCCAACTCATTGAATTTTGTAGCGTAGTCGGCGACAGACATATTCCCTTGCTGTCGCTCTAGGAACTTTACCTCCATCCTTGCCTGCATGCTCTCTGGAAAATAATTTTCGAAGAACATCCCTTTGAAATGAGCCCACGCTATCACACCCTCTCCAGCTCGGTTCTTGTTTGCCTTCCACCAATAATTTGCTTCAACTTTCAGCATAAAGGTAGCAAATGTTGCTTTTTGTTCTTCAGCCACTCGTGCGACCTCGAACACTTTTTCCATCTCTTCTACCCATGTGTTGGGTTTTTATTGGATTTGTAGTCTCACGAAACTCTGGCGGTCCTATTAGTTTGAAATCTTTAAAATTTGTCAGATGATTTACTGGCTGCTCTATCCCTGCGGTAGATCTACTCTATAGTGCTTCTGCCAACATATTTGCAAAAGCCCGCATCGGGTCAGTCTGAGCTTCTGCATTATTTACGGATTCTTATACCCTTGGGTTTCGTGCTTGTTTCCTTGGCGACATTGTCTGTTTTAAACAAAACAAAACCTTATGTTATTATTTTGTGATGTACATTCCATGCAACACTTTATTAATGTTCTCATTAAAAATGAATGTACTTACAAACACATGACAACAATATATAATATAACTGCATTTACATTCATATACCACTGTTTTAATACATTAAGTAACAACCTATGACATACTGCTAAATGCTAATACCAACTGATAGTTATCCCTTAAAGAAAATAAAGTGGGGATTTAAACTATCTTATCCCTATGACAAAACAAAAGTTGGGGTCTAACACTATCCCAAGTCAGAACAACAACACTGAATTTACAACATATACCTGTCCCTATTATAAACAAAAAGTAGGAACTAATTGTATCTATATAAGTAGGAACTAACTGCATCTATATACATAATAGGACTACTGAAATGCTATCACTGCATGCCTAAAAAAATAGCCTCCTCGTGCTCCTGCTGGGCGATCCTGTCAACTACCATTCGGCTCACTGTGCAGCGACTCAGGTCCTCATCTCGGGGATACCTCCAAATCCGGCTCCTCAGCCTACCAAAAGCTGTGTCCATCACAAAACTTAGGGAATCAATCCGGGATGCCCCAGCTCGGACTTCTCTCTCTAGCTCATCCACTCTCTTGGCAGCTCTCATCCATGCATCATATATGTGGATCTTGTCAACAATCTCAAGATCAAATTCGGCCTTCATGGGCTCATGCTCTACTTGAAACTCTGTCAAAGTCCACTCGACTTAATCTTTCTCCTCTTTCAGCTCTGTGTTCTTGCCCACCATCTGATGTAATAGGGGCCCTAACTACTGTGCGGAGTGCTCATACCCCTACAGCTACGCTTTCAGCTCCTTTACCTCATCCTTTAGCTGATACGCCACATCCTTATACTAGTCCTCCATCTCCTGGTGAACCTGGTTCTGTTCCTCTGGATGATGAACTCTATCCTCGAGTTCCAAATTCCTTTCAGCTAGCTGCTCTATTAGGTCATTCTCAAAATGTGGATCCTTAGGTAACGTATTATCAAAATACTGCACCACCTCCTCCTCATCAACAGTCTCATCTATTTGATCATCGTCCTCCTCATCATCACCGTTAAATCTCATCACATCACCTCGCATTGGCTCCTTAGCCTCAGCTATATGATCATCTGAATCACTCACAACCTCTATCTCCGGCTCCATCATAAGCTCAACAGCAGGCTGCTCGACATGAATAACATGTTTATCCACAGGAACATCCTCTATCACGTGACTTGGCTCACCTATCTTAACTATCTTACAACCACAGACAGAAAATAAACAAATAGCATGACGTTGGTATCACAATAAAATATATTCATTGATGAAATAAAATAGTATTTTATCATGAACAAAACTAGGCTCGATGAATTTTCACAATCCATCTCCAAACCTAAATCGACTCAATAGATTTCCTCGACCCATCTCATAGCGTACTCTATACGAGTTTAATTATAAGGTTATAACCTAGGTTTCGCATCCTAAAGTTTATAACCTACAACTTTGATACCAATCTGTGACGCTCCCAAATTCAAGTACTACTATCTCGAACTTAGTACTCATGATCCAATACATACAACCACCTCTAAACAACATATAATACCAATGCAAAAATAAATAAACATAAGTTGTTCATTACAAAAGGTTCATTATGGTCTCCAAGGTCTATAACCTTAAACAAAATACATCATGAATACATTATTAATACAAAAAGGTTTCATGAATCACAAGACGGGATAGTAATACATAAAACTATTCCTTAAGTTTTCCCTTTCCCTTATCCATTTTAGAACTCTCTGGCTTAATTACAATTTAGTTCATGCTATAGCAAGAGTTAGTAGCTACTTTGCTCAGCAAGTTAAAAATAAATAATGAAGGTATATCATGAATGAATAAGAATAACAATAGAATAACTCAAGTTTTAAGATAGTTGATGAAATAACTGATAAGATAATCAAAGTTCAAAATGGAAGAACAAGTATTAATTATTTACTGCTGAGTGGTCCAATAGACCATAAACATTGTCAAGGAATCAATCATTCGAATGACCATTTTATATATTTAAACTATCAGTTTGTACTTGAGGGGATCAGCCTCTTGTACACCATGTGTATGTATAACATTAAACTCTGACTGTATCGGATAATTGACACTTATAGTCCCCTTATCAGGATTTCTCTCTCAGTCCAAGATTCCGTACCAACTACTGGTTTGGATAACTTTGAAAAATATTAACATATGTATGTCTAGCCAAAGGAATGACATAGACTAATTCTTTAAACAGTTCTTGAAATGCAGAACTTTAAATATTTTACAGTTCAATAATAGAACAAGAATTCAAGTGCACCAAATGCGAATATCAATAACTATCATTGATGTGAAGTAATTGACAACATTAAACCACTAACATAATTGAAAAATAATAATTCAAGTTTGAGTTAGAAAACTTGCATAATGAAATGAGTTTAGGGTTTAGGAACTTGACTCGATTATTGACTAGAACTTACACAAGTTAAATTACTTCATTTGAAACACTTAATATTAAATAGGTTTATCTTTTAATTAGTAACGTACATAGGGATTCATACATCATTATCAAATAAATTGACACTTAAGCACATAATTCCCTATTTAATATCACATAACTTACCCAAAAATATTATCACCCTTGAATAACATTTTAATTTTCAAACAATATTATACTACATTCAATAGTATATAATTCACTTACTAATATTATTAATTATTTAACAATATCTTAATTGATTACTAATATTATTAATCCCTTAATAATATATAACCCTCTACTATTATTATTAACTATTTAATAATAATTTAATCAGTTACTATTATTATTAATCATTTAAAAATAAGTTAGTCATTTACTATTATTATTAATCATTTAATAACAATTTAATCGTTTACTATTATTATTAATTATTTGATAATAATTTAACTAATATTATTATTTAATAATATTTTAATCAGTTAGTAATATTTAAAAACTTAAACAATTAAAAGTAATTTGTTTAATCATTATTCCTTTACTTTATTTATTATTTAGTATTTAAATAATAAATAATAAATTTAATTCTTTTTATTTAATTTATTTATTATTTAATATTAGTTAAATAATAAATAATTACCTTTATGTACTATTTAATTTAAATTAAATAATACATAATTATTTATGTTATTATCTTCTTTTCTCTTAAGTAAAGTGTAATTATCAAAAATACCTAATTAAATTATTATTTTTATAAGTCTTGGGTATATTTATTATATTTTATTTTATATACAAAATAATTTTCTTTTAATTTTTCAACCTCGTTTACAATTTTTAAATAGTCCATTTCTATCCGGAATTTTCCATAATTATTAAAAATTTTGTTTTTTTTAGAAAATTATGAAATTTATTTGGTAGCTTCTTGTCAACATATAATACTCCCAGTTAAAATTTCATAATTTTTTGAGTTACATGTTTCAAGTTATAGCAGTCATGAACTTTTAAAACTTAGAGAATTGATGGGTCATAACTCACTCATCTGAAGTCGGATCGAGCTCATTTTTGGAAAGTGGATTCTTTATACCATAAAATATAATGTATAAAAAATCAAAAAAAATTAAAGCAAGCTAAGTGGCCAAAACAGGCCCTACAAAAATCTAGATAGTAGGTTTTCTAGTATGAATTATTTTGCAAGAAAAATCACCATAAATAACTCATTTAATATTTTTCAGTCGTTCTACTTGTAATTTTTTTTAATCTTATAGATCTACCACCCGAAGTTGACAAATCTCAAGAAAGAGTTTCGAAACGTGAACAATAACTCTCGGAAGCAGACTGTTTAGATTAGAGTTTTTCGACAAAAATCGATTTCATACGTTGATCAACTTTTCCATCATAGATGCATACAACTACCCATGTTAAACCTTAAACCATATTTCTACAAATCTTGCATGGATTTAAGATTAGAGAGTTTTAAAAATGGTTTACAACCATAGATAGTTTTTAAATCATTTTTGACCATCAAAAACACTTCAAACATATATAAACATATAGATCAAAAGAATGATAGGGTTTGAAATACTTTTAAATCTTTTGATAGTTTTCTTCCTCTTGGCTAGAAATGAAACTAGGGTTGGATGATCCACCTTGATATCCTATTTGATTATCTTTACTTATAACTCTCAAGAATACAAGTGTTTCCCACTTTATCTCTTGAAAGCTCTCTAGCTTCTCTCTTTTTTTTCTTTCTCTAACCTTAACCAAATGAAATAAACTTCTAACTCTTGGGAGAATGCTCTTATTTATAGAAGATAGCTAGGCATACTTGGACTTCTTAATCACTCATTGATGGTTGATTAACTTAATTAATTAAGGGAACCTAGATCCACTTTTTAAGTGACTTGATGTACATTGATGAGGGATTTAGGGGTTGATGTTTTTTAGAATTTTTCTTGAGCTCCACCCCTGTGTGGGACCCCACCATGGTCAGCACTCCCTCTCCCACTTTTTCTCATTTTTCTTTTATTTTTTAATGTCTGTTTTGGTAGCACATTTGACCAAGTTTGACTTTAATTTAATTTCTAACTTTGGGCCATCTTTTGGGCTACTAATTAAATATCTCTTGGGCTCCCAAACTTAATTTATTGGGCCACTTATATGGCTTGCCATAATAACTAATGTTGAACCAATCTAATTATTTACATGATCAAATACAAGTCTACAAACAATTAATTTGGATTGAGCTTGTTTAATAAACCAATTGGGCTAGTCCACTATAATTAAATTCCTAGTAGGAGTATAAATTATCAATATTAATATTTTACACATTAACATTAATTAATAACCACATTAATTAATTTATATAATACAATTAGATTTGCTAGAAATCAAGTTAATTGAATTATTACATAACTTACCAATCCTATCAACGATTTGATATTAAATTACCTAGAACGGTCTATTAATTTAATTAATCCATTAACTGTACCTTCATTTAATTATTTACCAAATAATTAAATAAACCAAGCTATCATATAATGATTTAATTTAATCACACAAAAGTTTAATTCATCAATAATTAATTTCATTAATATTTGGTTAAAAGATTCGCGGTTATTACAGATATTATCCAACAAACCTCTCAATCATTCAGCATGAGTCAAACCACCATTCTTTACATTTTTCAAATTTTTGTAGTTAACAACTTAAAAAATATGTAATTTAAAACTAATACAGCTGAATAATTTCCTCACTACACTCAATTAGAATAATTTCACACATACAAATAAAAATCTGAAATCATCTAAGAATTTGATATTTGAAATTATCCAAAACTAAAATTTTGTTTTTTATACAGATAATCTTTGGTTTTTAAATTTTTTAACATCTAATTCTCACAAAAAAAAGTTGTAATATTATACTATAATTTTCATGCATAAAAATTTTAAGATTTTTTTAATTCTATACTCACACAAAAAAATAATGATATTATACAATTAAAATTTGTAGCATACAAATCTAAACTGATATTTATATCCCAAAATTGCAACAAATTCAAAGTGATTTTATATTGCATAATTTAAGTAATTTCAAATTGATATTATCCCAAATTCATGGGTGATTGATGTAACACATCTTTTATTCACCCTATAAATAGATACTAACACTTTGCATATAACTCTGATACATTTTTGCTAATAATTTGATTTTTGAATTGTTTTATTATCCCAGAAATAAAAATGTAAACTGATATTATATCCCAAAATTGCAGCAATTCCAAAATGATATTATATACCAAAATTACAGTAATTTCAAAATGATATTATATCCCATAATTATATCCCAGATTGATAGGTGATTGATCTAAACACTTGTTTTATTCACCCTATAAATAAAGACTAACTTTTTTATTTCAAATCAATGCTAGAAATAATTTTCAATTATATATATATTTTTAACAGAAACGAATAATTCGGCCAAACGTGCGGGATTGTATCTAGTAATATGATATTTTGCACTATTTAGCTGTTTGGACGGTTTGATCGACTAAACGAAAACTGGGCTAAAGAGTGATGGTCCTCCTAAAGGATTTTAGGGTGATTGGTGAATATTGTTTTGTGGGATTTTAGTAATTTGATTATTATATGAATTAATGACTATAATATTGAGTGTTGGTTGTCTTTTAAAATATAAGAATAATTTGGTTAAAATTTAAAAATTTAAAGAAGAAGAAGGGGTGATTTAAAATGAGGTACTCACTCGAAATTTACATTTAATTTTATAAAAAAAAATTGCTCATACATATATTGAGAAATATTTTGATTTTATATATTATAACGAATGGAATCCTATATTATGATTTAAATTTCAGATAGAATTTAGGGTATGAGATTTTACACTGTTGGCCGCTTAATATTTGAAAGACTAATAAAATGAGCTTAAGAGTGGTGAGAAAGAATATTAAGATGAACGGTTAAAAAGTTTCATTTATAAAATTTGGAATATTAAATATATACTTTATTTAATATTTGATTTTAAAATAATAAATTATTAATTTAATAATAACAACGTGATAATAAAATTATAATGAAACAATAAAAGATTTAAACAATTGTAAAGTTTACTTATATTTTCATACGATTTACTGGAATGAATTTTAATATATTTTGTTTGGGTATGTGAGCCTCGTAGTTCCTACCAAAACTGGTGCCCATTATCCCCCAAACCCAACTCAATCCACTTGCATCTATAATCTGACAACCACATTGAAATAACGGGCTTTCAAATATGGATAAAATCACTTTTACAATGGCATCAATTAGGAAAATTGTTGTTCGAAAGACAGAAAAATAAATATAACACTCAATTCGTTTCATAATAAATGATATAATTTGATTTTAATGGTTAAATTAATAATTAAAAATATTTATATGAAATTTTTATTCCAAGAAACTTGGCATTGATAGTAAATTTTCTAAAATTTATTATAATCATAATTTCTCAGGATGTATCTTGAATATTTTTAAAATTTATTAATTTTAAAAATAATTAATTTGATCATAAAAGTCAAACTAACACATTTATTATGGAACAGATGGATTAATAGTTTTGTTTTTGTAAGTTTTAAGTTATTGCAAAGTCCAAAAATTTGAATTAATAAAATTTAACTTTTCTCGCTTTTATTTAATAATATTTTTTAACACTCAAATTTGTCTGCACGTTCAACCATAAGTTTGAACGTGAACTTATACAAAAAAATATCATAATGTACTTGTCATCGACTTGGACATGAACCTTCACAGAAAGAACCATCAGAATGTACTTGTCATCAGGGATACCTCCAGTGTGAAAGTAAGAACATATCTCATGTATGTTAACAATGAAGGCGACAAATATTTAGTTTGTTAGAATTTTGTGCGTATCTCAATTGTTTACCTCGTATTTATAGCTTATTATACTGACTCAATAGTATTACGATTCCTAGTTTGAATCATGTAATAGAGATCTTATTTGAAAAAGTTATTATCATACAAACTTGGTATTAGATATGATAACTAATTGTTGTAAGACCCCGACTTTTATGAAATACAAATTAATTTTTTTTATATATTTTATTTTGAAACGGTAAGTAAATAAATTAAAAAAAGTTACAGTTAAAAAAATATTTTGTGCAAATTTTATTTTGTTGGAGAATATTTGTTTTCTTAGGGAATATTCGTTCTGTCAAGGAATATTCGATTCGTACGACGGCGCCGAAATAACCAAACATTGGTGGACCCCACAACAAAATATTATCGGATATAGAAAATAACATAAATAACTTTTTAAAAAAATGATCAACGGTACTATCACTTTTCACTGTTAAAATACTCGTTGGTAAAGAAATAGTATTGCACAGTAACATACGGTATTGCACAGTAACATATGGTATTACACAGTAGCACACGGTGTTGCACAGTGTTTCATATTATTGAAGTGATAAAGTGGCTATTGTATAATATTGACTTTATGAAACCAATAATTGTCACATGCACAATAATTCATATTATTAAACTGATAATTGTCACAGTAGCATATGCACAGTAATTCACATTATTGAATCAATAACCGTCCTTACACAGTAACGTGTTTTTTTTAATATTTATTTTTTGTAGTATTGTTATCACTATTATGATGTTGATTTAACTGTTGTTCGAAGTTTTCTGGGCTTAGCTGGTTATTATCGGAGATTCGTAGAAGAATTTTCTCGAATTTCCACTCCATTAACTCAACTGACTCGAAAAAGCACAAAATTTGTATGGAACGATGAATGCGAGAAAAGTTTTCAAGAACTGAAAAAAATACTTATTCCAGCTCTTGTTTTAACCATATCATTAGGATCGGGAGAATTTGTCATTTACAGCGATGCTTCTGGCAAAGGTCTAAGATGTGTTCTTATGTAACATAAAAAAGTTATAGCATATGACTCTCGACAACTCAAAGATTATGAGAAAAATTATCCTACTCGTGATCTAAAGTTGGCAGCGGTCATTTTCGCATTGAAGATCTGGAGACACTACTTGTACGGGGAGAAAGTGAAAATTTTCACGGATCATAAAAGCCTCAAGTATTTCTTCACCCAGAAGAAACTCAATATGCGACAACGACATTGGCTTGAGCTGTTAAAGGATTAGGACCACACTATCCAGTATCACTTAGAAAAGTCGAACGTTGTAGCTGACGTATTAAGCAAAATATCTTATGCGAGTACAAGTGCAATGCCGACTACACAAAAATGCATTTTGTACGACTTACAAAAGATGGAGATAGAGTTAAAGACACTAAGGACCCACATGAAGATTGTGCACGTGCGAGTAGAATCGACTTTAATCGATAAAAACTGATGAACATGATAAAAAAAGTACAAGAAAGTGCTATTCCGGAAGTAAGAATACTTCGAGTCAACTCTCGACTCTGTGTTCCTAACAACCCTGAATTGAAACATAAAATCATGATGGAGCCACACTATTAGAGTTCAATTGCTTAACATTTTTGATATTATATTTGATTGAATAAATGAATTATTTTACTATGATTTTATTTACTGCGTTATATAAATAGTAGCATAATAAAAGTCCTTAGAATAGTAATATGAATTATATATCTTTAAATATATGACTTGAACATGAGATTATATAATTACAATTAGTATCATTACTCTTAAATGTCCCTAGTCTAGTGTCATTGTTAATGGGACAACAATAATGCATTAAGACTAGTATGTGGATTGACTGATAGCCAAATCTCATTGGTCATAAATATATGAGATATTGAGTCAATGCATAGGTACATGTTAGAGAACAATGTACTGGACAGACCCACCATGAGAATTTTACGTGGAGCATTATACAAAGTGTCATAAGAAACTCTCATAGTGCAATGATGTAATGATCCTCCGACCTGAAATAACTATTGTAGACACCCAAATTTTGCACTTCTCTACTAACCCTGGCAGAAGGGCAAAATCGTCACTTAACCCGACATGCGAAAAAGAAGGTGGACCCCAACACAAAGCCACCCCAACGACTTACGGTCAAAGCCGCAAACAGATGATCCAAAAAGAACATGATTTGATCACCAAAGACGACAAATGGCCAATACGCTTACAGTAGTCAGGAGTCTCGCTCCCCGGTGAGCGAGCGGCTGCCCAGCTCGCCGATGAGCTGGCGGGGGTGTAAGGGGCAACGTCCCCTGGAAGCCAAGCACAAAGAGCAATTTATACATCAACTAATAGCCTTCCGGAATAATGTAGCAAAAAAATGATGATTTAAGACTGCGTAACACGAAAATCGAGAAAAGGAAGCCAGGCAGCCGCAGATGCATCTGCAGCCAATGACAAGTGGCATTTTTCGTGGCTCGAGGAAACACAATGGCAGCCGAGGTTCGGCGCGGACGGTCACAGCAGGCAGCCGCAGATGCACCTGCGGCTGCCTCTAGTATGCTATACACAGCCATTGTTGCGTCCGAGAGCAAAAAAAAAATAAAAATAGAAAAGACAGAGAGAGAAATGCGAGATTTTAGAGAGAGAAAGCTACGGGTAGCAACAAAATAGTTTTATTCTGTCTTCCTTGTTACTCCAATCTATCCCACATCTTGTGTATTGCATTGTTATTGAAATATCCAAGAGTTCTTGAGAGTTTTGCAAGGTTAAAATCTCATTTTATAGCATTTTATTGTGTTTTCCTAATATTGATTTTGTTGCTATTGGATAGATTAAACATAGTTTTCTTAGCATGTTGGCATAGATCCTTGGATTAGGGTGATTAACGAGGGTTCCTAATGAACGATGTTCCCTCCTAATCACCCGAGGATGTCCATTTGGCATTATTTGGGATCTATTGTTAGTTTAGATTTCCATTATCATTTTGGGTGTTAAACTAGTTTATTTTGTTTCCCCGTTAGATTTATTGTTATTGCTTGCCTTATGACATTTTTGGGTTGGGAGCCTAGGAGAGAGATCATTTCGATCAAATTCCGAGGATGGACGATTTTGAGCTTATTTAGTTATGGCGATGCGTTTGTATTGTAAATATGTAATTTTTGGGCCTTAAAGCGATGTCGGATTGAAAATTGGGTTTAAGGCCCCGTGATAGTGAAATATGTGATTGGGGGTGTTTGAGGCTATTTAGACGGCTTACATGTCCACAAATAGCTCCAACATCATTTTAATGCTTGGTTTTCCCTTTCAACACGAAAAAATGAATTTTGGAATGAAAAGATGAAGATTTTCATAAAATCAATCAAAGTAGGATATTAGATCACGCGTAGGCTAAAATAAAATCGAAAGTATCGGATGAGCTCCATTCCTATTTGACAAAGGATTCAAAAACCTTATTTTATAAATGTCATCATTAAAGATTTTGTTATCAAAATGAAAGCTTAAAAATGAACTTTTTAAAACGAATCGAATCCTTCGTGCATAGGGTCAACGAGTTTTCAGAAGTACTTTCGAGAAATAAAGCATTTCAACGACGTTCATTTAGGCACACACGCACACACATGCGCACACACACATTTTAGGATTTAAAAGGATAGGAAAACATCAAGATTGCGGTAACCGTGTTTTCACGGAAGTCGGGGGGTGCCTAACACCTTCCCCTCGCTTAAGCAAGCCCCCGAACTCAATGAATCTCGATTTGCGGACCAATTAATTCAGAGTCACATATGAGCCACTGCGATTACGAAAATAAAAATTCGGATGAGTTGGTACATCTATTTCAAATATACCAACTGGCGACTCTGGTCAATTGACTCATCATAAAATCGATCTTTCAAACCCCGTCGACACTCAAGCCGACCCCTTTCAAAAAATCACATCTCAATCCAAAAGCTAAAATTGGAAAGGGTAAATTATAAAAAACAAAACGACTTTTTCCGGCGTCGACAACTATATTATTATACGAGAATTTATGTACTTTGATATCATCAAATGTCACCTTTTATATGGTGGACAATAAAGGTGATTATTGAGTACATCATGAATCGTGTGAGAAATATGAGTGATCTAGATAGAATTTAACCTTCCTATATAATAAGGGTGATATCCATAGGCCTCTTAATTGAGTAGGACTATAAAATGCATGGTCATGCTCAAATAGTGATTTGTTTCATATAGTCTACTCATTGATCAAGAAAACTCAGATTAAATTATGAAGAGTATGCCACATTCAATGCCTCGAGTTTAATCTAGGATGTCAGGGTTAAAAGGATTAAATTACATTAAAACATTGGTCACGAAAATGTTGCAACGAATCACCGATTTTATTATTACTTGGGTAGTAGTGATGCATTACTAGATGCCGCTTATTGTTTATAATTTTATAACATGATTTTAAAATTATTGCCATCGTAAAAATAACCTATAGGGTCACACACTAAGAACATAATTAAAAGAGAATTAATTTAAATTGTAAGAATTTAAATATGTCAATATGATTGATAGTATTTAAATTGCGAATTTAAATTAATAGGATAATTTAGATATACGTATATTAATTAAGTCAGACTTAATTAGGATATATATATATATATATATATATATATATATATATATATATATATATATATATATATAAATTCAGATTTTATTTATTTTTAGGTTTTGGTTAATTCCTTTTGACTGCTATATATATATATGATTTATCAGCAGAGAAAGTCACGTAAGGAAAAAAACCTAAACCCTAACTGCTTTTAGAAAGAGACTAGAGAGAAAAATACACAGAAAATTCAGATCTTGGTGGTTAGTACCGCAACTCCCTTTTGCTGCAGATCGTGTGATGATTCGCGGAGCGTTCGTGTGGATACCGTAGATGCGGAGTACCGTTGGATTGCGTTGAGGATTTGAAGTTGTTCCAGAAGTTTTATCGTCTCCATTCAAGCTCGGATAATCGGTAAAACAAATCTAAACCTCTGAATTAATATGTTTTCGCATGGATCCTGTTTTAGGGTTTTAGAAATTATCTTGAAAATTTTAAATTCCGCTGCTTTTATTATAAGACCCCGAATTTTATGAAATACAAAATTTAATTTTTCTTCATATATTTCTTCCTGAAACAGTAAGTAGTTAAATTGACAAAAGTTAAAAGTTAAGGATGTTATGTGCAAATTTTATTTTTGTCGGACAATATTCGTTTGGTCGGGGAATATTCGTTTTGTCGGGGAATATTCGAGTCGTACGACGGCGCCGAAATAACTAATCATTGTTGGACCCCACAACGGAATATTTGTCGGATATAAAAAACGACAGAAGTAACCTTTTAAAATAAAAATAGTTAATGGTGTTATTACTTTTAACTGTTAAAATACCGGTGATATAAGAATAGTAGCATATGGTAATTCATGGTATTTTACTATAGCACACGGTATTGCACAGTATCTCATATAATTGATTTGATAACGTGGTCATTTCACAGTATTCATCAATAATTGTTGTTGCACAGTATTTTGCATTATTGATTTAATAATTGTCATTATACTGTATTTCATATCATTGACTCAATAATTGTTGGTGTATTGTAGTTTAAAATTATTGAATCTAATAATTGTCACAGTAGTAAATACACAGTAATTTATATTATTAAATTAATAATAATCTGTAACGTGTTTATTACATTATTGTTGAATTATTGTTTTAGTATTATTTTATTTTATATGCAAGACCCACAGGAAGAAAAAAAATAAAAAAATTATTATTTTATGTGAATAGTAACGTGAATAGTAACGTGAATAGTATGTGGACCCATTGTGGGGCCCACATGAAGTATGAAAATGTGAGAACTGGTTGATGGGCTGTGTGCTGAATTTTTTAGCACTAGCGTGCAGCACGCCAGTGCTCACCTACCGCGCATCGTACTTATTTCCCCCTATAAATAGCTTGCTCAGCTGAATAGAAAAATCACACCTAAAACATAAAATTTTTCTATAAGAATTTTATGAGTTTTCTTTGAGAATAGTAAAGTTATCTTGAGTGTTTGAAAGCCAAAAGAAGTGCAAAATTTTTTCAAGTAAGTCTTTTATTAAATCTTCCTTTAGAAGACTATTCTTTAAGAAGATTCATTTTTAAAAGCTTTCTTTGGAGGATTTATTTTGGAATATTATTTTAAAAACTATTTAAAAGTTGTTATATTATACTACAAAAATTATGTTAAATATATATAATTTTAATAGTTCATATTATACAAGTTATCATACACTTTGAAATTTATATGTGGAAATTACTAATTATATTATAAATATACAGGTTGATCAATCTCATTTAAATCAATATCCAGTCATGTGTTAAGGTATGAAATATCATCTTCTTTCATATTCTATTATTTAAAACTTACCACGGTAAGGAATATCATATTCTTTCATCTTCTATTATTTAAACTTAATACGGTAAGGGGTATTATTCTTTTCATCATCATAAATGGTATTATTTTCTTACTGGTAAGGGATTATTATTCTTTGATTCTTGAAAATATTATCGTTTCTTTCTTACTCATAAGATGTGTCATTTATTTTCATGTATTAAATTGTGGGAATAACCTTACGGCACGGATTACCGCCTGTTGGTGAATAACATTTCGTATTCATTCCTTATTAATCTCTGAGAATAACCTTATAGCGCGGATTACCGTCTGTTGGTGAATAACCCTTTGTAAATTTCTTATTTGTCTCTTGTGGAAATAATTTGTCTACACGAATTATCACATAACACTTTTATTCCATATTTGTTTGTAATATCATTTTCTTTTATATTCGTAAGTGATATTATTTTCCTTTATACTCATAAGGGATACCATCGTTTTCATCTTCCATTATTCAAACTTACTATAGTAAGGGATATTATTTCTTTTATACTCTTAACTTACTATGGTAAGTACTATTTAGTAAAGTTTCCTAAAATGATTATATGTTCCTTAATAGTTTGTGCTTCATATAATATCATTTCAATTGAACCTTCCTATTTTTCTAAACATTTCTATTGAACTGTAATCGTTATTCTGAATTGTGGATCTTGAATATCATTTTTGAATTTCACTCCACATCATGTTGACAATTTGGACATTATTTGAATCTGCACAAAGTAAACTTCTGATACTTATTGTTTATCCTGTTTCTTCTGTTCATCATTTGTATCATTGTTATTTGTACTAATCATCAAGAATCAAGCTGTTGTGAATATCTGTGGCCGGTGGCACAAATGCGATATAATTGTTGAACAGATGGTAGGTTAAAGGCGATATAATAGGTTAAAGGCGATACATCTGTTCGGTGACTTTTATGACATGTGGTAAAAATTCTCTTTGGCCCGTAGTGCAAAGATGAACTGTTGTTTGGTATGATTATGACCAAAGACTGAATACTGGTGTAATCATGACTGTTGGTGTTATATTGAATATTTTTGGCCCGTAGTGCAAAGATGAACTGTTGTTTGGTATGATTATGACCAAAGGCTAAATATTGGTATAATCATGACCGTTTGTGTTATATTGAATATCTTTGGCCCGTAGTGCAAAGATAAACTGTTGATTTGCATGATTATGACCAAGAACTGTGAATTTGCATTATCATGACTAATGGTATTTCAGATGATAAAAGTTGATGATATTTTCCTAAAAAGAGAAGCAAGTGGACATTATAGTCTGCATTATTCTTCTAATAGATTGCTCATTCTGCTGCTATTATTGATCTGAACATTGTTCAAGAATTTAACTACAGTTTTTGATATAAACCTTGTAGTCTATTATATTCTATCAAGAACTCAACTGTTGAAGGTTAATGATAATTTATTCGTCTTTATTTTAGTCATGATATTTCTTACTGGGCTATTTGAGCTCACCCTTTCTTTTGTTCCATTGTTTTTTAACAGGAGATGAGAAAGTAGCTGGGTCTAGCCGAGGAATGGAGTGAGAATCCGAGGGATAGCTATCGTAGTCTTCACGTGTTGTAAAATAGTGTGGCAATAATAGTGAAGACTTAGTTGTGTATTATTATACACTGTATTGTTAAACGTTGTAATAATTTTGTTGTAATCTTTTGACAACTCAAGTTTGGGCTGTGTGAGCCCAGATTTAGGGGTGTCACATTTATGATCCAAAATCCCTACACACACAACACGCCGTTTGCAATCCATCTAGGATATACCAAAATATATCGTGACCTTCGACATATATTTTGGTAAAATAATATGAAGAAAGAGATTATAGAATTTATCTTAAGGTGCCTAACTTGTCAACGTGTTAAGACAGAGCATTAAGTGCCTAAGGGTCCATTGCAACCACTTGAAGTTCCATAATAAAAGTGAGAACACATCACTATGGATTTCGCTATGAGCCTTCCCAAAGTTTCTCAAGACTTTGATGCGATTTGGGTCATCGTAAATAGATTGACCAAATTCACCCATTTTTTACTTATACGAGACTTTTTTTCACTTGAACATTTTGCTGGTGTGTACATAAATGAGATTGTAAGATTGCATGGCATGACAATTTCCATAGTTTCTGATCGAGATCCTAGATTCACTTCACACTTTTGGATCAGTCTACAAAAAGTTATGGGCAACGAGTTACGATTTAGTTTTGCATATCATCTTCAAATGGACAGACAATTAGAAAGAACGATCCAAACTTTTGAAGATCTTTTGAGATTTTGCGAACTAGACTTCAAGGAAAGTTGGGATAAGTACTTGTCATTGGTTGAATTCTCCTAGAACAATAGTTACCAAACAAGCATAGACATGGCTCCATTTGAGACTTTGTATGGACGAAAATATCGCTCTCCAGAATATTTGAATGAGGTAGGAGAAGTAAAAATTATTGGGACCAGAGTTGGGGCGCTTGACAACAGAAAAGATCCAAACAATTCGACAATAAATATAAGCCGCACAAGAACGACAAAAGAGTTATGCTGATTTTCATCGAATGGATGAAAGTTTTAATATCGGAGACCATGTATTCTTACATGTTTCTCTATGGAAAGGAGTTACGAGATTCAGAATGAAAAGAAAGCTCGACCCTCGATTTATTGGCCTATTTGAAATTCTAGACTGAGTAAGAGCCGTGACCTATAGATTAGCCCTACCACCAAGCATATCCCGCATTCATAAAGTTTTTCACATTTTCATGCTACGTAAATATGTGAAAAATTCGAATCACATCATTGAGCTGGAGCCAAACATTATAGCAGAGAATTTAGTGTACGTGGAGATACTTGTCAAGATCTTAGATAAAAATGAGTGAATTCTATGCTCAAAAGTTATACCTCAAGTCAATATTTTATGGAAAACCAAAATACTAAGGAAATAACCTGAGAGCTAGAATCTGAAGTGAAATCTAAGTATCATTACCTTTTTGAAATGTCAGGTACGCCAATTTCGGGGACGAAATTTCATAAGGATGAGAGGTTATAAGACCCCGACTGTTATGAAATAGAAATTAAAATTTTCTTTATATATTTTCTTCTGAAACGACAAGTGGATAAATTGACAAATGTTAAAGTTAAAAAAATATTTTGTACAAATTTTATCTTGTCGGAGAATATTCGTTATGTCAAAAAATATTCGTTTTGTCAGGTAATATTTGATTCGTTCAACGTCACCAAAATAACTAAACATTGGTAGACCCCATAAATAAATATTGTCGGATATATAAAACGACATAAGTATCCTTTTTAAATAAAAATGGTCAATGATATTATCACTTTTAGCTGTTAAAATACCCAGTGGTAAAGAAACAGTAGAACACGGTATTGCACAGTAACATACGGTATTGCACAGTGTTTTATATTATTGAACTGATAAAATGACTATCGTACAATACTGATTTTATTGAACCAATAATTGTCACGTGCACAATAATTCATATTATTAAACTGATAATTATCACAGTAGCATATGCACAGTAATTCACATTATTGAATCAATAATCGTCATTACACAATAACTTGCCTTTTCTTTTATTTATTTTCTGGATTATTGTTATCACTATTATGATGTTGATTTAATTGTTGTATTCCATTATTAGTTGGTATTTTTGCTTGTGTAATGAGTATCTTACTCGAAAAGTCAACTACACTACATTTACAACAATTGGTTATAATAATAAATAATTGTGAATTATTATTGAGTAATTGAATTGATAAAGTTATTTATTTTATTATAATGAATTATATAAAGTTATTTACTTTATATAAATTATGTAAATTAAATTATTTTATTATGATATATTATATAAAGTTATTTGTTTTATATATAAAGCTAATTGATTTATATATAAAGTTAGTTGTTTTATATATAAAGTTTTTTGATTTATATATAAAGTTAGTTTTATATATAAAGTTAGTTGTTTTATATATAAAGTTAATTATTTTATTAAATGAATGGTATGGATTAAAGAAAATTTAAAATGAATGATATAGATTAAAGATAATGTAATAATTATAGAATTTAAAATAAATGGTGTAGATTAAAGATAATCTTTAAATAAATAGTTTAGATTAAAGAAATCTTAAAAGATAAAACGTGTGGTATGGATTAAATATTATCTTGAAACATAAGATTTGGATTATAATAATATTTTTGGCTATAAATAGAAACCTTAACTTAATAATTTTTCATAAACTTCTTTGCTTATTCTTTTTTTCACTATTTAAATATTATTTTGTATAAATTTTCTAAGTGTGCTTAAACTATCATATATTTTTAACGTCTCAAATTAGATTATGTAGATCCAAATTCGAAGGCGTCACAATTATTATCTTATTGAAAAAGGTTGTTACCATACAAAGTTGTTATTTGATATGGTAAGTAATTGTTATTTTAGGTGTTAAAATAGTGACCCAAACTTATTAGATTTAGAAATCCATTATGGGCGCTAAAAACAGAGTGAATTGACCAAGGATGATGCCCAGTTATACCAGCCCATTTATGATAATAAATATGCTACTCAACAATATCCAATCACTGGAACTGATTTACTTTCCTTTTCAATTTTCGTAAGTGATGAGATAAACATAATCCGATAATAAATTATTGGTAGGAATCAGCATGTTATAATGTTAGAAGATAAATTCTTAATTCTTACACGAATGATATTTATCTTAATTTATGGGTGAGTATTACACCAAGAATGAATATGCAGGTGAATTTTTTTAGTGGGCTATGTTACATATAAACGCTTCATCCATTCTTAGTCCTGTCGTCGGGATCAAATAAGTAGAGGTCACCCAGAAGCAAGTCTTGGACAAATCTCCAAATGTAGCTCACCACGAGCTTGACTTTTTAAAGAATCCATGTCGGCCTCTCCTGTGTGTCGGATTTGTAACTCAGCAGTCCACCAAGTGGTTGCAATCACAAATGATACTCTTACTAACTCTCATTTTTTTTTTAATTTTTAATTATTTATTTATTTTTTTTATAGTAATTTGAGTAGAATTTTAACATTCTTGTATTTGGCAAGAATGGATCTCAAAATCTTATGCACTTAAAATCTTATGAGTAATTATTTTATCATTGAGTCATGAGAGACTTGGTCTTTTACTAACGAAAGCCTAAAAAAAAAATAAGAAACAAAACTGCAAATTAAGGGGTATACTGCAATTGAAGACTATGTTAGGTGGGAATTGATGCAAGACATCTCACCGTAAAATCTATCCCTTCCTAATGGGAACGCATAATAAAATTAATAGGTCACAACAAATTTTATCTAAGGAGAATTTTACATGTTTAAAATCACAAGAGTTCTCTGACGTAAACAGAGAAAGTAATCTCTTTGTTATAGTGCTTTAAAACTTGATTGTATTTCAGGTATTTTTAATGTTTATTAACTATTTTTACAATCAATTTTCTTACTAATTTAACCTGTTATATGTTTGAAACGATTATTCTCCTCCAATTATTCAAAGAAATAAGGGGAAAAGGAAAAAATGGACACAATGAAAACAAAGGTAATGCTTATTGTACGACCTCGTATGAGGCCTACGAGTCCAACCTCCTCCGTTTAACTTGTATTAGGCTTATGAAAAGTTGACGTTGTACCCTTTCTAAAAACGCCAACAAGTAACACTCACTGTCAACGGATAAAAGTCATACATATAGCGGGGGCATTTAAAATGTTGGGCGTGGGCTCTTTCATTCATCTGGTGGTTGCCTGGTGGGTTCCATGGTCCTCAACCATAAATACTCATCTATCCGTGCATACAAAATACAAAACAACCCTTTAAAATTGATTTTATTCTAATCTACTATACAACGTACATCCCTCTTTTTTTCTCTCTCTAAAAAGTCCAAATCGCTATTTCTAGCAACCACTCATCATGGACCCGTGGGATGCATTTTCCGGCGACCAGCCATCTCCGATCAGAAGACAACTACAGGGTCCCCGCCCAGCCCCACTTAAAGTCCATAAAGACTCCCACAAAATCAGGAAGCCACCAGTCGGCCCACTGGCAAAACCACCACTTCCCCCGCCGCATCCGGCGGCGGAGTACCGGCGGCCAGTAATAATCTACGATGTCTCTCCAAAAGTCATCCACACAACAGAAAACGAGTTCTTGAACTTGGTCCAACGCCTAACGGGCTCTTCTTCTACTTCCTCCGCCTCCGTCGCAGCCTTCACAACCCGCGGAGATATCTCGCCGGCGGCGAGGCTGGCTTCCATAGAAAACACAAGTCCGCCGGAGGGAGGGAGAGAGAGAAGACACGCTGGAGAATTTATGGGTATGGACGAAGGCTTCGAAATGGGTCAATTTCCCGGGATTTTGTCTCCGGCGCCGGCGAGTCTGCCGCCGCTTACGTCTGGAATGTTTTCTCCGGGATTTGATTTTTCTTTGTTGAATGATATGAGCCCGTACTTGAATAACATGTTTACGCCCAGTCCTTCATCTTTGTTATCCGCTCCAATGGTATCACCATCTCTTTCATCCTTTGATATTCTCAGTCAATTCTTCGACTTTTAGCTGACTGAATATATTTGGAGAGAGAATGTGGGGGTGTGGAAAAATTATTGCAAATTTTCTTTTTCAGAAAGTCCAAGGAAAGAGATTAGCTTGCTTGTTTAGTTTAGCTTCATCCAATTGTTAAATCTGTGAAAATGAGAGGATAGTATATATTTTGTTTAGGCCATTTTGGTGTAAAAGTTAGGTTGTTTAGTAGATTTTGGGCGTAAAAAATTGTATTCAGAAATATTTTAATTCTGGTTAATTATATTTAAAAGTATTTTAATTTTTTTTAATAAAATGTGATTAAATTATATAAAACCAATTGGATCCAATCTGATTGCTGGCTGGGTCGAATATTCCAATGTCCAAAAATGAAACGAATGTATAAATCTAATTAATTTAGATGTTAGATTATGAGGAACTTGGTACATAAAGATAGAGCAGAATAACCGTTTACCGATGGTTGTTTAGCTAGATCATCGGCGATTTAGGATTGAAAACCGTTGGATTTTGGGTATTCAAATAGAGCGGTTCGATTCATTTAGATTTAGTTAAATTGCTATTAAAATTCAATCTTTTAACGTTATTATTATAACGTTATAATTGTAACGTTAAGTTGACTGAGTAATTGAAGGTTTTATAGGAAGTGAGTTAAACCACTATACCTATAAAACCCACTAACTCCAGTTCATCTGAATCATCATTACCCTTCACATACAATATAGTGATTAAGCCAAAAGATAGAGTTCTCAATAAATTTTACTAGCATTCTCAAATTGTGACGGATCATGGATTTGTTCTCCGTTCTCATCCCGTAAGGATCGTAATTCAGAGACGCCGTTTGGGTTTGGGTTTGGGTTTGGCTTCCGACAGTACAAGTTTTTCTTCACCAAATGATTAAGCTTCAAGGGTATGACTTTTGTTCTCATTCTGTTTATTGTGTAAATTTGTGATATCATACATGTTATTTATTCCAACATTGGTATCAAAGCATGGTTATACGATCATATATATGTATTGTTTACACAATATGCCATGATAGCATGTATAAAATTAAAAATTGCATGTTTTAATATGTCATAACTTTCTGGGTATTTATCTGTTTCATGTGATTTTGGCATGTATGCGTAGAATATCTCACGGCCTTTTCGTTAATATATTATATGCTTAATTTGGATAAATATTGAGTGAGTTATGGCCTTTGGTAGTTATGGCCTTTGGTAATTTTGGTCGCGATTTTGGTATTCTAGTGGCTGGAGGTTGAAGATGAATTGTAAATCTCACTCTTAGTGGCTTACACGTTCATTTCACCTCTATCATGGAAGCTCCTAAAATGGTAGTTAAGTACTTCATCTGAACCAGGAGGCCGAGATGATCACAACAGCATAAGCCTGTTGTGAACGGAGGTCAGTAAGGCGGTGCGTGTATTACACGCGCGTCGGAACACCGCGATCGTCCACGCGCTCGCGCCATGCGCGGCTGCCCTTCATCAGTTGGCGCGTGTTTTGCACGCACCTGTCGTTTGACCCGCGCCCAGACCCACGACCCGGTTCTGACCCACGGTTCTTTGACCAGCCTGATTATTTGACCCGCCCGATTTATTTAATTTCATAAAATATTTTTATTAATTATTTTATATAAGAAAATTATTTATAAATACTAAATGAAATTAATAAATTTTGAAAATTTTATAGAAATTAATTATTTGTATATAATTGATGTTTCCACTATTTATTTTTTTGGAAAATTAATATATTTGGATATTTTTGTTAATTTTTAACTTAATTATGTAATGATTAATTAATTGTGATAATAATCATAATTATCAGAAAAATTCCAAAAAATTACAGTAACCTTTTATGATGTTAAGTTACTGTTGTAATTTTTTGGGAAGCATTTTGATGTGTTTATAACATACTTGATATATTAATTGTGTAATATTATGTATTATTTAATTTCTTTTGTTAATATTTTGAAATATTAAATGTTTGATACATGAAATTAAATTGTTATGCTCTAATTGTACATGCACACATGTTCCTAGTGAGAGTGATTTAGGTGGTAGTAATTTAATTAAAATTATTCCCTAAATTAAATGTCTTAAGTTTAAATAATTGAACATTTATACGGATTGTGATTTCTAAGCTTGGCGAAGTCTCCCTTCTATATTTATGTCATAATTATTTTATGTTAATTCGTTTTGTGCGGCTAAAATATAATTATACTATAGTGAATAATGAATATCTCTAATTAATTTTTTCGAAACAGAAATAGCTTCAAAACACATAATCGCATATCTTAACCAAGGAAACAAGTTAGACGGAGATAATTATGACAGAAATAATCTCTTTTTTTACAACCTCCATCATGTGTGGATTCAGTTTGCGTTGAGCATCTCGCTTTGGGGTGGCTCCCTCTTCCAAAAGAATGCGATGCATACACACAGTTGGGCTAATACATTTGATATCTGCAATTGTCCAACCAAAGACTCGTACGTGGTCGCTTAAGACTCTAAGCAACTTTTCTTCTTGGACTTTGGTTAGATTATTTGCAATTATCACTGGTAGTGTTTCCTTCTTCCCTAGATATGCATATTTTAAATGGGTTGGTAGGGGCTTTAATTCCAAACTCAGAGCCTGCACAACAGAAGGTAACAACTTTTCATGAGTCACAGGTAGTTGAATGGATGAAACTGCATACTTATCTGAAATTTTTGGTAAGGATTGTAGTGCAGCTATAGTATCCTTTAATTCTGTATTTTGTTCTATCTCTTCTTCTTTTTACAGCTCTAAACTATTCGTGATAACATTTTTCAAGGTCTCCATGTGAATGTGGTCGAAAGATTTCTGCACCAAGGAATCAAGGACAATAATAGAAAAAACAGAATTAACATCACTAGGGTACGGTATGGCCTCGTAAATGTTGAATTGAATCTTTTCGCCGTCAAACTCCATGGTCAATGTCCCATTGTGCACATCAATCATCGTTCTAACTGTTTTCAAGAATGGCCTCCCTAACAAGATATGAGCAGGATTTGGAGATGTATCGTCCTTCATGTCCACAATGTAAAAATCTGCAGGAAATATTAGTTCATTCACCTGCACTAACACATCCTCAATTACCCCTTCAGGGTACGTGTTAGTACGATCAGCTAATTGAATAATAACACCAGTATTTTTCAAAGGACCTAGATGCAAAGAAGCATAAATAGATAGTGGCATAACATTAATTGATGCTCCTAGATCTATCATAACTCTCTCAAACCTGGTATTACCTATTTTGCAGGGAATAGTAAACATACCCGGATCTTTACACTTTGGGGGCATTTTTCTTTGTATAACAGCAGATACATTCTCTCCAACTGTTACCTTTTCATTTTCTTTTAATTTCCTTTTATTAGTGCATAATTCTTTCAAAAATTTTGTATACCTTGGAACTTGCTTGATTGCGTCTAATAAAGGAATATTCACCTCTACCTTTCTAAAGGTCTCCAGAATCTCATTCTCTTGCTCGCCCTTCTTTAAAGTTCTAAGATTCCTAGGAGAAAAAGGTAAAGGATTAGACTTAAGCTGAATATGAAGTTTAGGAATCACCATTGAAATTTCTGCCTCCTCCTTAGCCTTATCCTCATTAAATTCAACCGTAGCCCTTGGTGTGTCCATTTTTTTTCCACTCCTTAATGTAATGACACTTGCGTTTTCTCTAGGATTTAAAACAGTTTGTGAAGGTAACTTTCCTGAACCTTGAGAATCCAATCGGCCAATAATTGTAGCCAACTGACTCATTTGATTCTTTAGATTGTGAATGGAAGTTTGGGTCTGGTTCATGAAAGCTTTAAGCATATCCTCCATTGATGTCTTAGTATGCGCAGGTGCTGCTTGTCGAGGTGGATATTGTTGCTGAGGTTGTTGAAAACCTTGTTGTCAATTTGAAAAAACATTATGCATTGGTGGCCTGTTTCCTCCGTAACTCAGATTAGGATGATCTCTCCATCCTGGATTGTAAGTATTTGAGTAGGGATCATATCTTCTCTGAGGTTGTCTTTGAAAATTTTTCGCTGAATTGACTTGCTCAACGAAGTCCTCTTCTTGCAATGTTGGACACATATCTGTCGAATGATCCGACGATAAACAGATTCCATAAGTTCTTGTAACTTGCTCGTTCCCCACAGAAATTTGACGAACCATAGTAGTTAACTCTGAAATCTGTTGTTCAATATTGCTCGAGCCAACCTCATTCGCCATTTTCGGTGCATGGTCCATCCGAGTTCCATATTGTTGTGAGTTAGCCGCCATGTTAGCAATTAAGTTCCGTGCGGTGTCTGGAGTCTTATCAACCAATGCTCCTCCACTGGCAGCATCGATCATACTCCTATCCATTGGTAGTAATCCTTCGTAGAAGTACTGAATTTGGTGTTGATCGTCAATTTGATGTGGACAACATGAACACAGCTTCTTGAACCTTTCCCAATACTCGTGAAGAGTTTCGCCACTTAACTGTTTGATGACGCATATCTCCTTCCTTATGTTGGCAACCCTTGAAGGAGTAAAATATTTCTCCACAAATAGCCTCTTCATGTCATCCCATGATTGTATCGAACCAGAGGGAAGATAGTACAACCAATCCTTTGCCAAATCTGCTAAAGAGAATAGAAAAGCTCTAAGCTTTATGTGTTCTTCCGTCACTCCATGTGGCTTCATGGTGGAACAAACCACATGGAACTCCTTTAAGTGCTTATATGGATCTTCACCTGTAAGACCACAAAAAGTAGGCAAAAGATGAATTAAGCCAAATTTCAATTCAAAAGCAGCATCTAAAGCAGGATATTCTATGCATAATGGTTGTTGGCGTAAATTAGGGGTAACCAACTCTCTCATAGTCCTATTATTAGGTGCAACCATCTTTTCTTCTTTCGAATCACTGGACGAGGTCAGTAATGCAAGAGCTACGTTTAATCTTGGTGATGTAGCAAAAACTTCTTCGAAATCCACAGTTATGCTTCTTGCTCGACGAGTCTCCTTCCTTATTCTTTTTGCAGTTTTCTCTATTTCTAGATCAAATTTTAAATCAGGAGAGTGAGAGGATCGAGTCATAAGCTGAAAGAAAGCAAAGAAAATTTATAAAAACAATCAATTCCCCAGCAACGGCGCCAAAATTTGGAAGTTGTCGTTAACACTCCAAAATTAATCCTTACTTTCACTCTATTAATGTAAAGTTGGTATAATAACAAGTAAGAGTCGAACCCTCAGGAAGTGTATTCTATAATGTATCCGATTGATTCTAACAGTAAATAATAAGTAATTATAAAAAGGGGGTTTTGAAATTATGATTCTAATCTAGAAAAACAAGAAATATTATTAAAATTATCCAACAAATTGCAAACTTCAGTTGCTCAGTTCAGTATTATCTTTTCACATTCATGATATAATTAAATCAACCAATATTATTTCCTTCAATGAAATTAATAACCCTAGATAATCACAATATGTTATTACCTGAAATTCCCCTTATGTTTTAAATCTAATGTGACAATCGCCCCCACTAGACCATAACTATTATACAACCTAGGACTATCAGTCTAGATTTAATATAACAGTAGCATTAAGAATTAGGGAATTAGGTCATTCCAAGCAACAATCGTACGATCGTAGATCAGTTAACCTGTCTTCTTGATATCATAACAATATTCAAAAGCTTGACCACAATCAAATATCACTAATTGTTACTTATGATCAGATATAACATCGTTTACCAGGTGATAATAATCAAATCAATTCAATGGGCCCTTATCAAATTAATCAAACCAATTATCATTAGGTAATTCTAATAGATCATCAAGAATAAATTTTACATACGAAGGAAGAAATACTGATAACTCAATTAAATCATAAATAATAAATAAGATTCAATTTCCCTTAGAACTGAATAAAACTACTTAGCCTGACATGCCTTCAAGGTCGCTCCAAGTCTGACTTCAATTGATTACCAAGAAGAATAGAGATAGATTTTAATCCCTTATAAGATAAGTATTTATAGACTAATATAAGCCTAGCTATCCTACATCAATCCTAAATCTATTACAAATCCTTTTGGCATACAACTTCTGCAAAATAAAACGCATCCAGCAGCTGAATTCCCGTAGTGGCGCGGCCGCGCCACCCTATGCCTTGCAACCGGCACGCCCCGCACCATTATTCCCAAGATTTTGAAGCATATTGTTGTTCACGGTGCACCTCGCACCACCTCTCTTCATGATCCTGGCACGACCACGCCAATCCTTCAACTTTGATATCCACTGCTTTCCAGTTCCTTGCCTTCCTTACTCCCTTTTCGCAACCAACTGCAGCAACTTTCAACAAAATACAAACACATGAAAAGTAACCGAAAGACTTGAGAAATAAACAATAATTCAAGGTTAGATACATTCAATTCGTAAGGTATAAAACCTACTCATCAGTCCATAAAAAACCTACCACTCTTAATATATTTGAGGAATCCAGTTAATTATCATCAGTGCTCATATAGTGAGTTAAGTCAATTACAAAGCTCCCAACATAACAACTAAATTCTTATTTTGCTACGGATTGGGGATTTGTTCTCTGTTCTCATCTCACAAGGATTGTAGCTTAGAGAAACCGTTTGACTTTGGCTTTGGCTTTGGCTTTGGCAGTACGAGTTTTTAATTTCGCACTAAAGGTTTACACGCTTCAAGAGGTATGTCTTTGGTTCTCGTTCTGTGTAAACAGATTAATAACGTACATGTTATTTAATCTTACACTTTTCTTGTTTATGGACATCTTTCATCATCGTGTGTTCAGTTCTTGGAAGCGCAAAGTGCTTGTTGCTGAATCTTTAATTGTTGTTAACGCCAAGATTTGTATATCCGCTGAAAACCACAAAAACACGAACTACTTACATTCAAGAAAGATCGTTAGCCACCCCCAGTAAGAGCGATGGTTTGGGCCATCGGAGGATACTCCGATGTGAGAGTAAGTACATGCCAACAAACGATAACAATTTAGGGAGTAAAGTGCTGAAAAAAGATAAAATTATGAAGATAAAAGAATAGTGATACCGTGACCTTCACTTATGACTGTATTTATAGATATACATTCTACCAATATCAATTAGGAGTATGAGTCCTCTTTTAGAATCACCTTATAACTACAATTAATTAATGATAAATTTATTCCCAAATTAGATCTCCTTATTTCCCTAATTTGAGGAAACAAAATCTTATTTTAATAAAGACACTTCCAATTTAGGTCAAACCGTCCAAAGAGATGTAGGTCAATCACCAGGGTCGAACCTACATATGAATCGGGCTTCACCCTAGCTAGATCCATAAATAAATTGGATTTCACACAAATCCAATTCATAAATAATTATATCTCAACAATTGTATTTATGCTAAACACGGGACACACTCCCTCTCTGCTCTACAAAAAACATTTTTATTTACAAAATTTATAAACCAAATACTTAATACTTGAACCAATTAATTAAACATGTAACCTTTTATTTGCCTAATATAAAAATAAAAACATAAACTATATGCATACAAAACAATTGTTCTACGCAATGAACTCACGAGCCTTGAACATAATTCATATAAAAACACCAAATGCGACCCACTCACCATTAGTAGAAAAAGTACCTAACATATATTTAGTGTTCATTTTGTAAAACTTGTTGGATTGTTTTAATAAAATTATTCATATTAAATTTTAGTCAAATTTACAAGCATTTGATTTAGGAAGGGCATATTTTAATAGAGTATAATTTTTGAAAGATTTCGCGAATAGCAATTTTGATATTCACTATTTTATTTAACAAATACGGGTATTCAAAATACAAACAAGATAATGACCCGATTACGGGTATTCAGGGCGATTTATTTGCTTAATATCTCTGACCATAGTTTTTTGTTTCGACTCTTTGGATTTGTGCAAGGAATTTGTTACTCAGAGTCACCTTTTGCATCGTAAACAGAGCACTAATAACAACAAGTATTTAATAATTTTAAAAAATTATAAATAAATTATATAAAATTTTTCAAAATTTGTACAATAATCAAAACCTAAAATTAAATTAATTTAGATGATCAAAGGTAAGTTCTCTTTACATAATATTGAATCACCCCTACAGGGTAATACATATAAAGATATACAAAAAAACAAAAATTAAATACAAAACCCAACTGAATTGAATACTGAATAAGGTTTCAAGTATAAATATTGAAAGTAATATAACCTTCAAAATCTTTATAAAATATAACTGAATCAATAGAATTAACAAAATAAATAGAAAGCTGAATCAAAGTGGTTATTTCATACCGAACTCAGAACAAAATATAATTATACTTTACCACATAGATAAGTTAAAATACTGTCACACATACAAGTTGAAATAATATCACACGGGAAAATTACACATCAGATCATGAATTAAAATCCATGCAAAATCAAAAGATGTGTTTGGCACAACATCATCAATCTGCAAAATTTAATAGAAACTAGAGTCAACCCATACGCATCTTGAGCAAATATATCAATTATTCAAAACTCACACTTAGAGCATACAAAAGGATACGACATGGACTGATCGCACTGCCATGAAATGTTTCATGTCTTGATGCCAAAAGTACATGCCTATAGTACCCTCACTTGTAATTATAGCTCAAGTAAATCATATCGCTTGTTCTATCAAAGATATGATATCACAACACATGTGACACAATATTAACAAAAGAATTTTAAATGTATGTGTTGAATCAAATTAAATCATAAACATGATACCTCCAAAAGAAGGTAACATGTATCTCTATACAAATATCAAAATAAAATTTGATTAATGATAAACAAGTAAAAATAATACAAATTACAAAGTTCGAAACATCAAAACTAAAATAAAGCAACATAAGAATATGTCAAACAAATCAATCTAACGAGTATCAAATTTTAAACGAAAGGAAAAACAAATAAATCAAAATAATTAGAGAATCGTTAAAGAAGTACAAAGTTTTTATAAATTATACTAAAAGAGAAAATGTTCAAATTACGCACTAAAGTTAGAGGGAACATGTCAAAATATTTAAGTTTTTCAGCCATAGGCCACTCTCCCCATTAGCATGATCATTCAATACCGCAAACAGCATCCTGAAAATAACCTTACAGAATGACATTAAATTTATCTAGTAGTATTCCGATCCAACAACCCTCTTAGCCTTCTTTTTCGCTTATTATGTTCACCTAACACACAAATTTTCAGTTTTCAAAGTTGAGTAGGAATCTAATAAAAGTCTAAACTTGTTTTTTAAATTAACTCTATTGTATGATTAATTTGTTAAAAAGATTCTATCAAGGATAGAATTATTGTAAAATAATAAATTATCATAATAGATTTTATTTTTAAAAGGTATCATATACAAGTCAGAATTTTCTAAAACATTAATTAACTAAAGTCTCCTATATAAAATATATAGAATTAGTAATTAATGTTTAATTATTAATATATTTTGTAATATATACTATATTCTTTCTATTTACTTACGGCATGCATTTTTCTTATATATAGTTATTTAGAGTAGATATATAGCAAATCAACCTAAGCCAAAAACGTTCCGCAACAAACTATTTTGATCATACAACACTTGGATTGAAAATGTAAAGTAGTGAATGATACTGATATGTGATACCTCCATTCAGAAATATAAGATTAATATTAATTTTTTAAAAGTTAATTTAAGTTATTTTTAAATTTAAAACTAACTTGATTCATTTAATTTTTTAAAATAAAAAACTTATAAATTAATAATACTTCTTAAATAGTTTATAATATTAAAAATTGTATTATCATAAACTACATATATTCATGTCAGTTTTAAGTTTGAAAATATTTGAATTAAACTTTTAAAAATTTAATATTAATCATATAATTTGAAATGGAGAGGATAGATCACAACAGATTAATCACATATTATAGATTTGATCACTGTAAGATCCGATAAAAATGTAACCAATGAGAGAGAGTAGTAACATTTGATAGGAGCAAAGCAATAAAATAGAACATAATATGGCTTAAAGATCAGTGTTTTCAGACTGGATCGGTCATCGAATTAAAAAAATTACTGAGTGGACGGGTCATTGATTCAACCAGTGATCGGACCATTATTAAACTAGTGACGTCATTAATATATAATAAATAATAAATAATTAAATATATTAATTATTATTATATATTATATATAATATTTAGTAAATATGTAAAATTAATCAATTTATCTACAAAAAAAAAATTAAACCTATTTGCATAATATTTACTTCAAACAATTCAAAAAAATACTAAATTTATATTAAAAAAAAATATTAAATTATGATTATAACTCAAAATTCAAGACTCAAGAGTGATAAAATCAAATACAAATGAATATAAACATTTCTAGGATACATTCAATCAAATTCGGTAAAATAAATAAATCTATTTGTACAATATTTACTTAATACAATTCAAATAAATACTAAATCTATATGAAAAGAAATATATTAAATCATGATCATAACTCAAAACTCAATCAATGATATATTTAATCAAGTTCAAATGTTTAAATTAAAAAAAAAAAAACATAGGTAGGGAACCGGTAAAACCGGTGACCCGGTGACTGGGTCATTGGGTCAACCGATCCGACCGCCGGGTCACCAGTTTTTACCGGTTTTTGACCAAATCCAATTTTTTGACTTAAACCGGACCGGAGGACCGACCGGTTCCGATTTTTTTCGATCGGATCGGCGGTCCGGTCCGGTCTGATTTTCATAACCATGTTAAAGATTAGCATAATAGATGTAAATCTTGAAGTCATCTTCTATCTTAATTACTTCTATGTGCATATGCCATCCACAATCTGCCCAAAAGGAGACATTGTCCGGAAACGTCGCCTCGCCTCATCCAAGTCAGGTCTGCAATCATAACTTTAAAAACTTTCAATCCAAAGTATGAAAATTAAAGCAAGAAAATATAATGTGCAATGTACTATTAAGATATAATTGGAAGAATTTAGGTGGGGATAGAGTCAATCCTCCAGTGAAACCACCAACAAGTTTGAAAGAGTAACAAGTATAAAAAATTTCGTCTCAATTGTATAAATCACAAATATCATCAATAAATCTGCATATCAATCATATAAAATCACGTTGTAGCATATTAATGCACATAGGAGCAAGTTCTGGAAAACTTGTCTGGTTCGCTTTTACCATTTACGCTTATTTGCGTCTTTCGTTCAATTTACAATTTATATATAAAATCAACATAATCATTAGTTACATTGACTATTAATTAGTCTTTATATAAGACTCTAACTTCAATTATTAACTCTTAAGATATCCGACAAACGAACATTTAAGTTCCGGACAAAAACCCTAGTCCAAAATATAGTTCGGACATATCGGGTACCTTTAACCAACTTACGCCTTCACTACACGTTCTTCGTACGACCCACTTTTAATAAGTTGTCTAAATTAGTCACAAATGGATTATTTACATTGACGTAATTCAATTAAACTTTCTTTTTTTTACATAATTTAATGATTTAGACATTTAATAATGTACCAAATACCTCAAAATATTATTTATCTTTGATAATATACAAGTATACAACTACATTCAAATATTATTAACTATTTAATAATATTTTAATCACTTATTAATATTATTATCCATTTAATAATATTTTAATCTATTACTAATATTATTAACCATTTAATAATATTTTAATCACTTATTAATATTATTAATCATTTAATAATATTTTAATCACTTATTAATATTATTAATCATTTAATAATATTTTAATCGCATATTAATATTATTAATCGTGTAATAATATTTTAATCACCTATTAATATTATTAACCATTTAATAATATTTTAATCATTTATTAATATTATTAATTATTTAATAACATTTTCATCATATACTAATGTTATTATTCATTTAATAACCTTTTAATCTTATAATAATATTATTCATCATTTAATAATATTTTAATATTTTTCAAATATTACCAATAGTTAACTTTTTAATTGTGTTAACTTTAGTATTTATTTTATACATTTATATACCATTAAGTCAATAATAAACTCTACATATATAGGTTTAGTATTCAAACACATTCATTTTACATGTATTTCAACTTAAATTTTCATTAAAAACTTAACCCGGATCGACCCTACCCGACCCGACCCGGACGACTAAAACAGGTTTCTGGCAGAATGTTTGACCGCTGCGGCGGTGGTTTCCACCAATGGTCTCAGACTCGGACCGGTGATCGAACCGGAAAAGTTACCGGGCGGACGGGTCACTGGTCCAACCAGTGGTCAGACCGTTATTGAACCGGTGACGTCATTAATATGTAATAAATAATAAATAATTAAATATATTAATTATTATTATATATTATATATAATATTTAGTAAATATGTAAAATTAATCAATTTATCAACACATAAAAAAAAATTTAAACCTATTTATATAATGTTTACTTCATGCAATTCAAATAAATACTAAATTTATATAAAAAAAAGATATTAAATCATGATCATAACACAAAATTCAAGACTCAAGAGTGATAAAATCAAATACAAATGAACAAAAACATCTCTAGGATATATTCAATCAAATTCGGTAAAAAAATAAATCTATTTGTACAATATTTATTTTATATAATTCAAATAAATACTAAATCTATATGAAAAGAAATATATTAAATCATGATCATAACTCAAAATTCAATCAATGATATATTTAATTAAGTTTAAATGTTTAAATTTTTTAAAAAAAAAAAATTTAAAAAAAAAAAAAAAAAGGAGGTAGGGAACCGGTAAAACCGGTCACCGGATCACCGGTCCGACCGCCGGTTCACCGGTTTTGACCGATTTTTGACCAAAAAATGGTTTTTGGGCTTGGACCGGACCGAAAAGTGGACCAGTTCCGGTCGAACCGCGGTCCGACCGTGTAAGACCCCGAATTTTATGAAATATAAAATTTAATTTTTCTTCATATATATTTTTTCATGAAACAGTAACTAGTTAAATTGATAAAGTTAAAAGTTAAGGATGTTATGTGCAAATTATATTTTGTCGGACAATATTCACTTTGTCGGGGAATATTCGTTTGGTCGGAGAATATTCGTGCCGTACGACGGCGCCGAAATAACAAATTATTGGTGGACCCCACAACGGAATATTTGTCGGATATAGAAAACGACGGAAATAACCTTTTTTAAATAAAAATAGTCAACGGAACTGTTAAAATACCGGTGATAAAATAATAGTAGCATACAGTAGTTTATGGTATTTTCTGTAACATACGGTATTGCACAGTAGCACACGGCATTGCACAGTGTTTCGTATTATTAAACTGATAAAGTGGTTACCGTATAATATTTGACTTTATTGTCACATGCACAATAATTCATATTATTAAATTGATAATTGTCACAGTAACATATGCACAGTAATTCACATTATTGAATCAATAATTGTCATTACACAGTAACGTATGCTTTCTTTTACATTATTGTTATCTCTATTATGATGTTATTTAAACAGTTGTATTTCATTAATTAATTGACTTGATATCTAAGAGCTAACTATACTGTATTTATAACAATTAGTCATAATAATTGAATTGATAAAGTTATTTGTTTATAATATAAAGTTAGGTGATATGAAATGAATGGTGTAGATTAAAGTGTGAATTATTGTTGAATAATTGAATTGATAAAGTTATTTGTTTATAATATAAAGTTAGGTTATATGAAATGAATGGTGTAGATTAAAGTGTGAATTATTGTTGAATAATTGAATTGATAAAGTTATTTGTTTATAATATAAAGTTAGGTGATATGAAATGAATGGTGTAGATTAAAGTGTGAATTATTGTTGAATAATTGAATTGATTTGTTTATAATATAAAGTTAGGTGATATGAAATGAATGGTGTAGATTAAAGATAATATAAAATTTGAAATGGATGGTGTAGATTAAAAGATGATCTTTAAATGAATGGTTTGGATTAAATTAAAATTTTTTTGGTTATGATAAGATTTTTGGCTATAAATAGAGGACTTAACTTAAGAAATTTTTCATAACATTCTTACATACATTTTCTTCCACTCTCTAAACACTTCTTTGTGTAAGTTCTCTCTAAGTGTTCTTAAGTCATTCCTAGTTTTGAAATCTTTTGCATTCTTCTTTGAATTCCCGAGTGGAATTTTCTTATGTACAGTAACTCTTTCGAAAAATCATAGTAAATTCATTATTTATCAGAATTTAATGAATTGAAAGCCTGTCTCTTCAGTTTTTCGTCCTCTACAACTTTGAAGAAGGAAGAAAAGTCATCTGAAGTCATTTTCATGCCTTAAAATACTAAAAACCGTAACCTATTCTGATTTTCGTCACTATTTTTAGTCTTAGTTTTGAAAATTCATAACTCATTCATATTAACTCCGAATTGAGTGATTCTTGAGTCTATGCCGTCTATCTTTCCGAGAGTAACATTATTTTAAAAACATAAAGAGATTTTAAAAACTCTAGAAGGCTCAAAAGTCAGATTCTTTACTGCTACAAACAAGGAAGGATTTGTTCGGCTATAAACTTGTTTCACAATATCAAGGTAAGGAATATCATCTTCTTTCATATTCTATTATTTAAACTTACTATGGTAAGGAATATCATCTTCTTTCATATTCTATTATTTAAACTTACTATGGTAAGGAATATCATCTTCTTTCATATTCTATTATTTAAACTTACTACTGTAAGGAATGTCATCTTCTTTCATCTTCTATTATTAAAACTTACTACGGTAAGGGATGTCATTTTCTTTCATACTCTTAAATTTACTACTCGTAAGGAATATCATCTTCTTTCATATTCTATTATTTAAACTTACTACGGTAAGGAATATCATCTTCTTTCATATTCTATTATTTAAACTTACTACGGTAAGGAATATCATCTTCTTTCATATTCTATTATTCAAACTTGCTACGGTAAGTGATACCATCTTTTTCATCTTCCATTATTCAAACGTACTATGGTAAGGGATTATCATTATTTGATTCTCGATAATAATATTGTTTCTTCCTTACTCATAAGACGTGCCTTTTATTTCCATGTATTAAATTGTGGGAATAACCTTACGGAGCGGATTGTCGCCTGTTGGTGAATAACCTTTCGTATTCATTCATTATTAATCTCTGAGAATAACCTTACGGAGCGGATTGCCGCCTGTTTGGTGAATAACTCTTTGTACTCAAATTCTATTAAATTGTGGGAATAACCTTACGGAGCGGATTGCCGCCTGTTGGTGAATAACCCTTTGTATTAATTTCCTTCACCTTTTGTTAATCAAATCTGCTACGGTAAGGGATATTATTTTCTTTCATACTCCTAAATCGAAATTTATTATGGAACTATTGCTTCTATAATTCCTGAAAATATTATATGTTCCATAATAGTTGAACTTCATTATTTCAACTGAACCTTCCTATTTACGTGAACCTTTCTATTGAATTGTAACCGTTATTCTGAACTGTGGATCTTGAATTTCACTCCACATCATGTTGACAATTTGGACATTATTTGAATCTGTACAAAGTAAACTTCCGATACTTATTGTTATCCTATTTCTTCTGTTCATCATTTATATCATTCTAATCATCCAAAAATCAAGCTGTTGTGAATATCTGTGGCCGGGGGCACAGATGTGATATATTTGTTGAACAGATGATAGGTTAAAGGCGATATAATAGGTTAAAGGCGATACATCTGTTCGGTGTCTTTTATGGCACGTGGTGAAAGTTCTCTTTGGCCCGTAGTGCATAGATGAACTGTTGTTTGGTATGATTATCACCAAAGGCTGAATCTGGTATAATCATGACCGTTGGTATTATATTGAATGAAAGTTCTCTTTGGCCCGTAGTGCATAGATGAACTGTTGTTTGGTATGATTATCACCAAAGGCTGAATCTGGTATAATCATAACCGCTGGTGCTATATTAAATATCTTTGGCCCGTAGTGCAAAGATGAACTGTTGATTTGCATGATTATGATCAGGAACTGTGAATTTTTATTATCATGACTAATGGTATTTCAGATGATAAAAGTTGATGATGTTTTTACGAAAAAGAGAAGCGAGTGGACATTATAATCTGCATTATTCTTCTAATAGATTGCTCATTCCGCTGCTATTATTGATCTGAACATTGTTTAAGAATTTAACTGCAGTTTTTGATATAAACCTTGTATTCTATTGTATTCTATCAAGAACTCAACTGTTGAAGGCTAATGATAATTTATTCGTCATTATCTTAGTCATGATATTTCTTACTGGGCTATTTGAGCTCACCCTTTCTTTTGTTCCATTGTTTTTCAACAGGAAATGAAAACATAACAGGGTCTAGCCGGGGAATGGAGTGAGGGTCCGAGGAATAGTTATCATAGTCTTCACGTGTTGTAAAATAGTGTGTCAATAATAGTGAAGACTTAGTTGTGTATTATTATACACTGTATTGTAGTACGTTGTGCTTTGTTGTATTAATTTTGTTGTAGTCTTTCGACGACTCAAGTTTGGGCTGTGTGGGCCCAGATTTGGGGGCGTCACAGACCGCCGGTCCGGTCCAGTTTTCAAAACCTTGGTTATACAATCAAAACAGGTTTACTGCAAGATAAAGCCCAAGGCTAATAGCCTAATATATTTTACTCCTTAGTGTTTCTTTATCAAATTATTTAAAAAACAGCACAATTCACTGCTGATCACAAACTTGACAATAAAGAATGCCAGTCTAAATGTGTAGAAGGAGTTCAAGTTCACAAAGTAAAATACTCCCACTGAGTAAAAAAATCTATGTATTCTACATGTATGATATGTAATAACCGGTTTTTATATTTTGGAGGAAGTTCCACATCTCCCATTTTTTTAAAACATTCCCTTACCTTTATCTATATATATGACTTCCCCCCTTTTAGTTTTATATACAAAATATTAAGTACCTCTTATTTTGTGAGGAACTTTTTGTGTATATTAAGTACCTCCTATTTTGTGAGGAACTTTTTTTGTGAGTATCTTTTTAGTAAGGACCTTTTTAGGTTAAAATTTTCGGTGTTGAGGAAATGAGCGGACTGCGAACCTCATAATTTCGGGTATATTTCTTTTTCTTTCTTTGTATAATTATTTAATTTTATGTATTCGTTTTTAATTTTGTAGTTTTAATTTTTGTATGCTATTTAGTTTGTTAGTATATATAGTTTTGGTATATCTTTGTTAGTAATTAGCATTTTGAGATATTAAATTATTATTTTTGTAACTTCAGAGTTTTGACATAATAATAATAATAATAATAATAATAATAATAATAATAATAATAATAATAATAATAATAATATTTATTTGTAACATAATTAAGAATGGAAAGAATATTTTTGTAAATATACTTAAATTTATTTTGGAACAAGAAGGTTGTTAATTATTAAAATATTATATATGATTAAAATATGTATAACTTTAGGTAGAATTTAGTTTAGAACGAAAAGATTTCGGATTCATCAAAGAGAAAGAAAGTGTGTAAAACTTAATCGATTAATTAACTATTTATTTATTTATTCCTTTATTTTGTTTAATTAGTTCCGACGGAGGAAATTTAACGAGTTATTTTTGGAATATAATTTCGGATAATACATTGTTTATTCAAGGTACGGATTCCATACTCCTTCAGCGATATTTTTTTAATTTTAATTTGTTCGTTTTGTCTCTCAATTAGAATTCAGATATTATTTCGATATATTATTCATAGTCAAAATGTTTATGATAGAATCGTTTGATTTTAGATATTCGAAAATTCGTAACTTGTACTCTTTGGACTTAGCGAGCATGTCTAGTATTTATTTTGATTATGTAAAAACGTACATGCTAATATATTTTAAGGATTTTGTATTAATTCGTTTCGGTTTAGCATGTGCGTATTAGAACCCCTTTTGTTTGTATTGTGTCACATATATTGTGACAAGATATTTTCGTTAGAATATACCGTAGGGTATACCTGAGCTATAACCATCTGTGGGGGTACCACAGGCATGTCCTCTTGGCACATAAGCATGACACTTTCGTGGCGGTGTAATTAGTCCACGGCGTCTCCATTTTGTGTGCTTCGATGGGAGTTGGCTAATTGGTGTTTTGTTGTGGGAGGCATATGGGTCAACCCTAGTTTTCTGTTCTGTTCTATTCTGCGATTTGGTGTTATTTGTGCCGAACACACCTTCCGATTTTGCATACATTTGGATCTGCAGTTCAATGTGTGCCTGCCTATGTGACAGCATTTTGACTTGTCTTTGTGACAAAGTATATTTTTGTTTGTTTTGAGCTCGGTATGAAATAACATCAGCCATTTGATTCAGCCTATTATGTTATTCAGATTAGTTCAGTTCAGTTAGTTTTGTTATTCATTTTAGTTCTTATTTTCTTGCACTCTATATCCGTACTGGGCAACTAGTTCATGCTGTGTTTTTCTTCGGCAGGTAATCAAGGGGAGCAAGGACAAGTTTGAAGAGAGCTTTTTTTATGTAAATAGTTTAGATATTCTGTGTAAAATTTGATATTTTAGTTTCTAGGTATTGTAGTAATACTCAAACCGTGTATTAGCTAGTTGACAATTATCTATTTAGACTATTCGGTTTCATATTAAAGTTTTGGATATCAGTTTGCTAGCTTTGATGTGTTCTGTGTGTAACCTCCCTTTCCATTTCGGGAAGGGGGTGTTACAGAGTTGGTATCAAAGCCAGGTTTCTTTCTTGTAGAAAACCTATTTAAGTTCGACCTGTGAGTTATGGGTAAATTTATGGGTTAAGTTTTTATTCTGTTTGATATTTTATTAAGCTATAATATTAGTTTGTATTCGAATTTGCCTCGAATTTATTTTCTTCCTTCCGTTGTCCTTAGATGGCTCGTAGATCCGTTAGATGTGCTGCGAGGCGAGGTAATGGTAGAGGAAGAGGTGAGGCCTAACCCAATGCGCAACCTGATGTGCAACCTAATAATCTGGATATGGCAACCATGGTCAATCAAGTAATTAATCAGGCTTTACCGCAGTTAGTGGCATAAGTCATTCAGGCGGTACAAATGCAACAGCAACCGCCCAAAAATTTCGATCAAGGAAACCCGGGAAATGGTGGCTACAGGAAAATGAAGAGGAATGAAATGTAAATGGTATTGACCAGCTTGTGGTGCCAACGTATGTATGGTTAGAAAGGATTCAGAAGCAGAAACCACTTTCATTCAGTTCAGCTCCAACTCCAATCAAAGCAGCGAATTAGATTGCTCATTTAGAGAAGATCTTTGATGTGTTGGGGTGCTCAGATAACCAGAGAGTGTTATTGGCTGCTTACAAATTAGATAGGGATACGCAGAGATGGTAGAAAGCTATAAAAGCAACAAAGGGTGACAGATTCGTCGAGACACTTACATGGGATGAATTTTGTGATGTCTTTTATCAGCAGTATTTCTCAGCTACTGATAAAGAGGCATATGGTTGAGAGTTTCTGTCTATTCAGCAGAAGGATGACGAGTCCATCATAGACTTCATGACAAGGTTCACCAGGTTGGCAAGTTTTGCGGGAACTTCAGCAGAACAAACCGAGAAATTTAAGTGGAGAATTCATTACAAGTATCGTCAACATCTCATAAACACTAAGTTTGAAGATGTATCGGCAATGACTAATGTAGCCAAGAATATTGAGATGGAGCGACAGGACTTTCGGTCTTCTAAATCTGAGGGAAGTCGAAAGAGGGACAGAGATGATCAACAGGGTTAATTTTTGGGTTAACATGGGAGGAATCAGGGTGGTCAGTGGAATAAAAACTGTGGTAGTCAGCAAGGACAATGGCGTGGCCAGAATCAGAATAGGGGTTATCAACCATTGCCTCAGTAAGGCCAGAATCGTCAGCTTCAGCTACCTCAGCAAGGTCAGAATCGCCAACAATGACAGAATTGTCAGCAGGGGCAGAATCAAGGTCGTTACCCAGGGCCAGTTGGTGGGGGGTAACCCTAATCTTATTCCTATTGCTCCTTGCGCTATCTGTGGAGCAAATCATCCGGGAAGACAGTGTCATAGAGTTACCGGTGCATTCTTCTTGTGTGGACAGATGGGTCATATTGCTAGAGATTGTACCAGACCACGTGGTAACGGTGGAGGCGGTATTAATGGTGGTAATGGAGGTCAGCGTCAGGGTGGTCGGGTGTTTGCGTTGACACATAACCAGGCGGCAGGTGCGCCAGGTACTATTTCTGACACTTTTTTAGTTGATAGTCGTGAGGCTTTTATTTTATTTGATACTGGTTCTACTCATTCTGTTGTTGCCCAGTCTTTTGTTCGGCATCTTGGCGTGCCATCTCAGTCCTTAGATTGTGTTATGTCTATTGCTACCCTGATAGGGACTTCTGTTGTCATTTCTGATTTGTATCGAGAGTGTCCAATTAGTTTTAGAGAAAATATTCGTAGGGGGCTAATCTTCTTCCGATAGGTATGCATGATTTCGATATTATTTTTGGGATGGACTGGTTGGATAAGCATCAGGCCAATATCGATTGTCAAGCGAGGAAGGTTATATTTAGAGATGTGAAGTCTCTAGAGTTCGTGTTTCAGGGTTCACGACCGAGTAAGGTTGTGAACTTGATTTCAACTCTTAAGGCTGGAAAGTTGGTAGCAAAAGGGTTGTGAGGGGTATTTGGCATTTGTGAATGATACATCTATAGGTGAGTCTCATATTGAAGATATTCCAGTTGTTCGTGATTTTGCTGATGTGTTTCCTGAAGGATTGTCTAGGTTGCCACCGCAGCGGGAAGTTGAGTTACTATTGAGCTTATTCCTGGTGCGGAACCTATCTCAAAGGCGCCGTATAGAATGACACCATTAGAGTTGCAGGAATTAAAGGAGCAGTTGCAAGAATTGTTAGATCGTGGTGTGATTCGGCCAAGTGTTTCGCCGTGGGGTGCCCCAATTTTGTTTGTGAAGAAGAAAGATGGGTCTATGAGGTTATGCATAGATTATAGGGAGTTAAACAAGATTACTATCAGGAATCGATATCCATTACCGAGAATTGATGACTTGTTTGACCAACTTCAGGGGGCGAAGTATTTTTCGAAGATAGACCTGAGGTCGGGTTATCATCAGCTGAGGGTGAGGGATGATGATATCTCTAAGACAGCTTTTCGCACTCGCTATGGGCATTACGAGTTTCTGGTGATGTTATTCGGGTTGACGAACGCTTCGGCGGTATTTATGGATTTGATTAATTGAGTATTCAGGGAGTATTTGGACCAATTTGTTATTGTTTTTATTGATGACGTTTGGTTTAATCCAAGTCTAAGAAAGAGCATGAGGAGCATCTTCGCACAGTTTTGAGATTTTTGAATAAAGAGAAGATATATGCTAAATTCTCCAAATGCGAGTTTTGGTTGAAGCAAGTTGCATTTTTGGGCCACGTTATGTCTGCTGAAGGAATTAAGGTGGATCCTGCGAAGGTTGAGGCTATCACTAAATGGCCAAGACCTACTACGGTGACAAAAGTTAGGAGTTTCTTGGGTTTGGCAGGGTATTATAGGCGATTTGTGGAAGGATTTTCTTTGATTGCCTTGTCATTGACTCAGTTGATGAGGAAGGGCACGAAGTTTGTGTGGAATGAGGAGCGCGAGAAGAGCTTTGAAGAATTGAAGAAATAACTTGTGACAGCTCCAATACTTACATTGTCATCGGGCACAAGAGGTTATCAAATTTTTAGTGATGCTTCTAAAATGGGCTTGGGTGTGTTTTAATGCAACACGGTAAGGTGATTGCTTATGTTTCTAGACTACTTAAACCTTACAAGGTGAACTACCCCACTCATGATTTGGAGTTGGCAGCAGTAATCTTTGCCTTAAAATTTTGGAGGCATTATTTGTATGGAGAGACTTGTGATATCTTCACCGATCACAAAAGTCTTAAATACATTTTCACTCAGAATGAGCTTAACATGCGGCAGAGACGTTGGTTGGAACTTCTAAAATATTATAATGCAAGAATTCAGTATCACCCGGGAAAAAGGAATGTGGTAGCAGATGCTCTTAGCCAAAAGAGTTCAGGGAGTGTAGCAGCCCTTATTACACAATATCAACTTATTACGGATATAGAAAGACTAGAGCTGGAGTTATATGTTCAAGGTTCAGATGGGCATTTAGCAGGCATGAGAGTGGAGCCATCTCTTATCTTACGGGTTAAAAAAGCTCAGAAAGAAGATGGGGAGTTGTGGGCAATGGCGCATAATTTGGAGGAGGGCAAATAACCTGAGTTCCATATTGATGACCATGGTGTGATTTGGTTGGGCAAACGGTTATGTGTGCCGTTAGATTCAACTATTCGGGAAGCAGCATTGGCTTAAGCTCATAGTTCACCATTTTCTATTCATCCGGGTTCTACGAAGATGTACAGGGATTTAAAGGAAATTTTTTGGTGGAATGGGATGAAGCGAGATGTGGCTGAATATGTTGGGAAGTGCCTCATTTGCCAACAAGTAAAGATAGAACATCAACGAGCTAGCGGACTACTACAACAATTTGACATTCCAGTTTGGAAGTGGGAAAATATCACAATGGATTTTGTGACTAGTTTGCCAAAGACTTTCAGGAAGAATGATGCCATTTAGGTTATGGTGGATCGGTTGACAAAATCGGCACACTTTTTAGCTATCCATGAAGGTTACTCGGTGGACAGGTTGGCACAGATCTTTTAGCAGGAAATTATTAGATTTTATAGTACTCCAGTGTTTATTGTTTCAGATCGGGACCCACAGTTCATTTTTCTGGAAAGGGTTTCAACGAGCTTGGGACGCTCGACTCAACTTTAGTACTTCTTTCCATCCGCAAACTGATGGACAATCTGAACGGACTACTCAGACGTTAAAGGACATGTTGAGGTCTTGTGCATTTGAGTGACTGGGTAATTGGGATGATTACTTGAGCCTAGTTAAGTTTTCTTATAACAACAGTTGGCATGAAGTATTGAAATTGCTCAATTTGAGGTGTTGTATGGTAGGAAATGTCGGGCACCAACTTGTTGGGATGAGGTTGGTGAGAAGGTCATAGAAGGACCTGAGTTAGTTCAAATTACAATGGAGAAGGTAACGGTGGCTAAGGAGAAATTGCGGTCAGCTCGATCAAGACAGAAGAGTTATGCTAATAAGCATAGGAGGACGTTAGAGTTTGAACCTGGTGAACATGTATTTTTAAAGGTTTCTCCTTGGAAGGGCATTCGGCGATTCAGGTTGAAAGGGAAACTTAGTCTGTGTTATATTGGCCCCTTCAAGATTTTGGAGAGAGTTGGTGAGGTTGCATATCGGTTAGCTTTGCTTTCGCAGCTAGCCCATGTGCATAATGTGTTCCATGTGTCGGTGTTGAGAAGTTATCATTATCATTCATTGCATGTGGTGCAATATCCGTTCGATAAAATTCGGGGTGATCTTACTTGTGAGGAGCAAGCCGATACAATTTTGGATCGTCAAGAACGGATTATGAGGAGAAAGACAATTCCGTTTGTTAAGGTTTTGTGGAGGAATCATTCGGAGCGGGAAACTACTTGGGAGATGAAAGAGTCTATTCAAGTGGAGTATCCGCATCATTTTGATAATTAGATACATTTTTTTTTCTTTTGATTCCGAGGACAAGATCCTTTTTAAGGGGGAAGTAATGTAATAACTAATTTTTACATTTTGGGGGAAGTCCCACATCACCCATTTTCTTAAAACATTCTCTTACCTTTACCTATATATATAACTTCACCCCTTTTAGTATTATATATCAAACATTAAATACCTCCTATTATGTAAGGAACTTTTTGTGTACATTAAGTACCTCCTATTTTGTGAGGAACTTTTTGTGTGAGGATCTTTTTAGTAAGGACCTCCTTAAGTTAAAATTTTTGGTGTCGAGGACGTGGGCGGACTGCAAACCCCATAATTTCGGATATGTTTCTTTTTCTTTCTTTGTATAATTATTTAATTTTATGTATTTGTTTTTAATTTTGTAGTTTTAATTTTTGTATGCTATTTAGTTTGTTAGTATATATAGTTTTGGTATATCTTTGTTAGTAATTAGCATTTTGAGATATTAAATTATTATTTTTGTAACTTTAGAGTTTTGACATAATAATAATAATAATAATAATAATAATAATAATAATAATTATTATTATTATTATTATTATTATTATTATTATTATTATTATTATTATTATTATTATTATTATTATTATTTGTAACATAATTAAGAATGGAAAGAATATTTTTGTAAATATACTTAAATTTATTTTGGAACAAGAAGGTTGTTAATTATTAAAATATTATATATGATTAAAATATGTATAACTTTAGATAGAATTTAGTTTAGAACGAAAAGATTTCGGATTCATCAAAGAGAAAGAAAATGTGTAAAACTTAATCAATTAATTAGCTATTTATTTATTTATTTATTTATTCCTTTATTTTGTTTAATTAGTTCTGACGGAGGAAATTTAACAATTTGTTTTTGGAATATAATTTCGGATATTACATTGCTTATTCCAGGTACGGATTCCATACTCCTTCAGCGATATTTCTTTAATTTTAATTTGTTCGTTTTATCTCTCAATTAGAATTCATATATTATTTCGATATATTATTCATAGTCAAATATTTATGATAGAATTGTTTGGTTTTAGATATTTAAAAATTCGTAACTTGAACTCTTTGGACTTAGCGAGCATGTCTAGTATTTATTTTGATTTTGTAGAAATGTACATACTAATATATTTTGGGGACTTTGTATTAATTTGTTTCGGTTTAGCATGTGCGTATTAAAACTCCTTTTATTTATATTGTGTTGCATATATTGTGACATGATATTTTTGTTAAAATATACCGTAGGGTATACCTGAGCTATAACCACCTGTGGGGGTACCACAGGCACGTCCTCTTGGCACAAAGGCATGACACTTCCGTGACGGTGTAATTAGTCCACGTCGTCTCCATTTTGTGTGCTCCGATGGGAGTTGGCCAATTGGTGTTTTGTTGTGGGAGGCGTATGTGTTGACCCTAGTTTTCTGTTCTGTTCTGTAATGCGGTTTGGTATTGTTTGTGCCGAATACACCTTTCGATTTTGCATACATTTGGATTTGCAGTCCAATATGTGACTGCCTATGTGGAAGCATTTTGACTTGTCTTTGTGACAAAGTATATTTTTGTTTGTTCTGAGCTCGGTATGAAATAACCCCAACCATTTGATTCAGCCTATTATGTTATTCAGATTAGTTCAGTTCAGTTAGTTTTGTTATTCATTTTAGTTCTTATTTTCTTGCACTCTATATCCGTACTGGGCAATTGGCTCATGCTGTGCTTTTTTTCCGGCAGGTAATCAGGGGGAGTAAGGGCAAGTGTGAAAAGAGCTTTCTTTATGTAAATAGTTTAGATATTCTGTGTAAGAATTGATATTTTGGCTTCTAAGTATTGTAGTAATACTCAACCCGTGTATTAGTCAGTTGACAATTATCTATTTAGACTATTCGATTTTATATTAAAATTTTAGATATCAGTTTGTTAGTTTTATTGTGTTCTGTGTGTAACCTCCCTTTCCACTTCAGGAAGGGGGTGTTACATGATATCAACATTCAAATACAAGATAACATGATCAACGTGCTTTGTTTTTTTCCCCTTTTCTTTCCGGCATAAACACAAAAACCTTGATGGCTATTTAAAGATCAAAACACAAAGAGGTAATATAACTGTTCGATAATATGAATCCAAAGTTCATAGTAAAGAGTTGGCAAAAATAGAGAAAATGCCCAATATTACATGAAACAGTATAGTAAATGGCATGACATTACGAAATTAAGGAAATTAGGAGTGCGGAGAATGATAAGAAATAGTCCTATGGAAATGAAGACACAAATAAAAAGAAAAATAAGTTATATAGGAAAAAATAAGAGATATAAGGGATTATGAAATAGGGTTTAGCCTTGTATTGTGTGACCCGTGCTGGGGCAGAAAATTTAAATAAAACTCGTGATTACTAACAATGTCAATGTTCTTCACCTCAATGCCGAATCTTCAATTTCATCGCCGTTGCATGCACATACCCAATGAATTCGGAGAAGTGAGGAATTGCCAGGTCAATGAACGTAGCATTTCAAAGCCACGGGAATGCATCCAGATAGAGACATACTCTCTTGTTATTCACCTCAACACTGTCTAAGGCATGTGTTGGTAATCCAAAAGGTTTCTTATGTTGTTAAGTGGAAATAGTTTGAAGTTCACTGGAGGACGTATAAGGGTTTTGCAAATTGGTAATTCGATGTTAATTACATTTTATTTCATTTCTTATTATAGGAACGAAAATCTTGGAGATTGGTTTAAGGGAAAAAGCATTTGGTGATGATTACGTACACCCAACAGATGAAGTTCCAAAAATGGTCGCAGGTATGCTCTTCGCAGTGTTCAATCATCATCATCATGGAGAGTGCGACTTAAAACTAAACATGTTGAAGTATTTCTACAAATTTGATAAACAGATACATTGTCGGTTATCGTCATCTATGAGAGCGTGTTGAAAATCAGAGTTAGGGGGAAGACTCTTCGAGAGGATTGGAACTAGTTGGGAAGGTTGTTGAAAAACCTGCCTCTATGATCAATCACAAGTTTAGGGTTTTGGTACTGAAGCATCCTACATTAGTGAGCTCCAAGGAGAGATTTAATTACTATTCCAAGATTTGGTGAGCTTGAGTCGTATTTCCTATCATATGTTGTTAACTCAACTCAACCTGGCAACAAATTCATATAGGTGGTTAGCCAAAATCAATGGGTGCAGTGCCTTAGAATTTGAGTTTCTCAAAGATCATGTGCATAAGCCAAACATTAATTATAAAGGTAATAGAGGAATGGTTACTTAGATGCCTCCGTAATTTTTTCACACATGCCTTTGGCAGTGTTGAGGTGAATAACATGAGAGTATGTCTCTATCTGGATGCATTCCCATGGTTTCGAAATGCTACATTCATTGACTTGGAAATTACTCACTTCTTCCCCGAATTCATTGGGGATGTGCATGCAACGACGATAAAATTGAAGATTCGGCATTGAGGTGAAGACCATTAACATTTCTGGTAATCACTTATTCTTTCTTACTAAAACTTTCAGGAGTTTAATTTAAATCTTCTACCCCAACACGGGTCAGACAATACAACGCTAAACCCTATTTCTTAATCCCTTATATCTTATATTATATTATATATTCTATTAAATTATATTATATTCTTTTTTTATTTGTGTCTTAATTTCCATAAGACTTTGTTGTCATTCTTCGCACTCTTAAGTTCATTGTTATCGAAGGCGCGAGCGCTCGCCTAGGCGCAGCAAGGCGCGAGATTTGGGCCTTGATTTAGACGAGGCGTAGCGGGTTGCATGAGGTGTGCGCCTTAGTCGTTGAGGCGCGAGGCGATAGCCTCTTCAAATCAAGGCGATAAAATCTCAGCCACTCAATGTTTAATCAAGACTTAATCTCAGCGGTCAATTTTACTTGCGGAAACTAAAATATCAGTTGCAACAAAGAGCAAAAAGAAAAGAAACACATCTCAATCGACCGACAAGTCAATCGATGGTAAGTCTCTCATCTTTCATCGTCTTCTTTTCTTCCTTGCCGACTTCGTTTCCTCTACTTTTCTTCTTTGTCGACGACTTTTTTTTTCTTTTCTGACAATTGCCTTTCTTCTCTTTTTACCGATCGACTGCTTTTCTTTTCTTCTCACTCTTCTGTCAGACTTCTTTTCTTCTTCTTTTTTCTCTCAATCATCTGTCAGACTTCTTTCTTTTTTCTTTTCTTTTCTTTTTTTTTTCCTTTCTCTCGGTCGATAGCAAACTCACGGACCCACAAATAATAAAAACTAGTATATATGTGTAATTGTGTATACAATATATACACACACTAAAGTATGGGTAAACAGTCAACAATTTTGTGGGTCTTTTAATTTAATTTAATGTGTAATTGTGTACACTTTACAGTAAACATCTTTGTGGATCTCTTTTGGTTTAACTGAATGTTTAAGTACGTGTGTAGTGTATATTAACAATTTGTTGCTAATTATTACTTGCTTGACATCCTGAGATAAATTATTTGGTACTGCGAATAACTTAGTTACTAAGTGAACGCATTGCCACTATGCTACGGGGGCATTTTGTGCTTCTGGAACTTGTTAAAGTTGATTAGGAATTGGGAGTCTGAATAATTAGTTGATATATATTTGTATATATATTTTCATATTTTTTAATATGTTCGTCTCACTTCGATAAGGTATGTGCCGCGCCTCGCGTCGCGCCTAGACCTGGAGAGACCTTTGCGCCTCGATGCACCTCGCCCCTTAAATAACCACGCTTAAGTTCCTTCATTTCGTAACGTGCATGCCATCTGCTATACTATTTCATGTAATGTTGTGCATTTCCTCTGATTTTGCCTACTCTTTACTAAGAACTTTAGTTTTAGTTTCATATTATCAACCAATGATATCAGACTTCTTTGTGTTTTGATCTTTAAATATCCTTCAAGGTTTTTGTGTTTATGCCTTGGAAAAAAAAAACTATAAACACCAACCTTCTCATAGCTTAATGGTAAAATAACTACTCATAAGATTTTGAGTACATGAGGTCTTGAGATCCATTTTTGCTACATGCAAAAATGTTAAAATTCTACTTAAACTAGAAAGGAAAAAAAAAACTAACTAATATCATAAGCATAATTGGCCCTCAACCAACTAGTCATTTATTGTGTTTGCTTCACAAATTTGAAATAGTATATAAGGTTACTATGAAGTTTACTTCAATATTATTATGAAGTTCACTTCTAGATCAATAAGGTGATATTATTATGAAGTTCACTTTTAGATCAATAAGGTGCTGACACGCAAATAGTAAGAAATGTTATATTTCTTTCAACATTAAAGAATGAAACTCATAGATAAAATACCCAAGCTGTGAATTCCGATTTCCGATAAAACAGGACTCAGGGGTTCTGCCGACGAAATGAACAAAATACACGCACTCAGAATTCACCGAGGGGAACATGGAGCCTTCACTAGGATATGTTTTTTCAAGGAGGGGTTTGAAGATGTTATTCTAAGGTAAGTTGTATCCGTATCAAGAACAGGCTTAGAAAAACCTCACAGTATGCATGCTCCGCGCTACGAACATGACAAATACACTTATTTTCAAAGTGAATTAGAGACTCGGAGGATTCAACTACTAGAGCTTAACCTTCGTAGAAGTTCAATATTGAGTCAGGTAAGATGTACACCCTGTTATCAAACAAGTTCTTTAGTTTGGTTTCACCGATAATAAGACCCCATTCGAGCCTCATATTCTGGACACCAATAAAGGAAGTTATCCACAAACTCATACACGTAAGGGACTCTAAAGGTATTTTGAGGAATAATAACACTTTTTGATCCATTTATCCATGACTAGATCGAAAACATAGGCTTGATAACGATCATCACGGTACTCCACAAAGGCATAAAGACTCTTATCGATAATGGCATGGCCTATGAGTAACAGCCTTGCCCCATTTAGGTTTAGGCAGGATGGACCATTTATTAGTGGTGGGATTGTACACCTCAAAATACTCAAACTTTATGTGTGAAGTGAGTAAGGTTGCACAATCTTGAGAGCATCCCAAAGCATAAATCTTTCGATCAAATACGAATGCAGACTAAGCTTTCCCAATTTCATTGAAGCAACTTCTCAAAGAACACCTTCGTTTTCGAGTCCTAACAACAAACTAGCATCCAATGGCTTGTCTTGGACTTTGGCTTGGTCAAATACATAGACCTTTGTAGAGTAAGTTTGTGTAGGGTGGACCTTCTTACATTACTTCAAAAGAAACCAATCGTTCCAATCGTTCCAAGTCCAAAAGAAACACCTAAAAAGTAAAATTTGGAATCCAATGCAATAAAACCCATAGCCGTAAGATCAAGAAATCCAGTAAGGCCTCAAGGGAAAGTATGAGGGGACCCTCCCGAGGGAAAAGTGAGAATTGGAGATGAAGGTTTAGGTTTTTGGACTTAGGCCATCACATCTGCAGGAAGTTTAGGATCAACGGGGATGTCAAACTTATACAGGGAATGAGGGTTTTGTCCAGTTTAGAACATAAGCACACAGTGTCTTAATCTCATTATTTAAAAGTTGTAAGGTGTCACATTCAGTGGTGGTTGCAAACTAGGAAGTTCTTCGCATGGAAAGTTCCGTTTTTCCTGAGGAGAAAACTAACAAAAAGACGCACTTTGTTAGAGCCACAATTTAATTCCTAAACAACCATAACTCCCAAATAGAAATTTCTCCCCTCGAAGAACTTTTCTCAGTGCTAAGGTTACTGACGAAATACTACTCAAGGATTTAACGGCTCTTCACCCAACTATTCGATCAGTACTCGAACTAGTTGAGTGACTCAGGAACAACTTCAATTATTCCTTTACCCAATCAAAAAATTAACCGTACATATATACATGTAAAATATATATATATAAAGGTGGCAGTAGGTATATATATATATATATATATATATATATATATATATATATATATATAGGGAATTGTAAAGGGCTAGTGGCTAGAAAGGTAAGCAAGTAATTGCCCCTAACCACTAGTCCTACAAGCAGGATGAATATATATATATATATATATATATATATATATATATATATATATATATATATATATATATATAGGGTAGTGATCCATAGCAAGTATTTGTTATAGACACTATTCTAGCAAACGCATCTCTGATTGTTGAAGGCAAGATCTTGTGGTTAGGAGGAGGGTCTGGCCGTACCTCTATCATGCGGTCAGTGCAACTCCATCACGCGACAGTAAATAAAGTGAAATGACCATCATGCCCCCTGACTCTATAAGGCTTATGCGGTTAGTGAATAAAAAAAATTTCCCTCTGACCGCATAAATGAGGTACGTCTAGACAAAACGGTAACATTTTAGCCACTCTTTTTTTCCTGCCTCATGCGGCCAAATGCCATTTTAATAAATACTACTGGCCGCATGAGCCTAGAGCGGACAGGGATATATCAAAAGCAGATCTATTTGCATATTCCTCATATTAAACATTTGCTGCAAGTGAATCTAGGGGAAGAAGAAGTCAAAAAATAATTGTCCGCTACTAGTGATGCACAAATGGCCTACGGCCTAGCCTGGCTCGACGGTCAAAGCCCGACCTGGTCAAGGCATAGACCGGGCCTGATCGACTTGCAAGGCTACAAATATGCCACATTTTTTTATCTCAGATCCGGCCTGGCCTGGCTTTCCTAAAGCCTAGCCCGGCTTGAGGCCTAATCTATCTTGGGGCCCAACCTAGTTAATCCAAATCCTGGCCTGGCCTACCGTTATCCCACCTACCAAGTGCCACCGGTAACAAAAAAATAAGAGAAGGTGCATCCGTGTATGCATGCTTGATTGGATTGTAGTTGGTACCATAAATACATATTACATGTATATGCTTGTATTTCTTACATGTCAAGTCAATTGCAATATTATGTATCATGTTTAATTAATTAAATCATGCAACTTTATGCATATTTTAATGTTTTAGAATCAAATTAAATGATAATATGTAACTGTATAAGTGTTTTCGTCATTCCAATAAATTAGTATAGTACTATATCATATACATACATACATACATACATACATACATACATACATACATACATACATACATATATCAAATCTGAGGCCTAAGTTGTCATTGTCCTATGGGACAAATCACAAAACTAGTCAAACTGTAGTGAATATTTGAAGATATATTTTATAAAGATTTGAAGATATAATTCATGAAGATTCAAAGACAAATATTTTTTGAAAATTTGAAGGCAAATATTTATAACTGACTTATTCTTAATTATCGTTTAAAGTTATAATTTAAAATTACAAACTTATAATTATATATTTTTTATAATTTATAAATTATAACTTGTATTACATTACTTTTAATTAATACATCAATCAAGTTTAAAATTTTAATTGGTGCTTTTATAATATTTAAAAGTACTAAAAAAAGTATTAAAAAACACCAATTAAAATTTTAATTGGTGTTTCTAAAATATTTAAAAGTACATTAAAACAAAGTGAATGAACCGGATTAGCTTGGCCCAGCCCAACGCCTGGTCTGGCTTGGCCTTTAAGCCTCAACAGGCCCCCTATTTAAGCGTCAAGCCTAGTCTGGTCTGGCTTTCAGTCCGAAAGTCAAAGGCCCAATCTGGCATGGTCAACAGCCAAGGCCTAGCAAGCTCAGGCCGAACCAGGTCAGTTTAGCCTGTTGTGCTTGACTATCCGCTACAAGTTAAAGAAACATCAACTTTCAACTTTTCCTTTGCTTCATCATCTCCATTAAACAGTAAGAATATTCCAACCAGTAGTTTTTTTAAGTTTTTATGTTTCTTTTTAAGATATAAGTATAATGAAATTTTATAAATTCTTTATGCATTATAGTATGAAATAATTGTTATTTACATACATGTATGTTATTTGTCATGCAACCTTTTATATAATAAAGTATTATTGGTATTTTTAGGTAAAATATAAAAAATTGGCTACCCGGACCCACCGTTGACCCTAGTGTACTTTATGACCAATAAAGTTATGTATCAGAGGACGTATGGAATTGTGTTGATAGGGGTACACTTTTGTCGTCCCAAAATACCGCATTCTAGTATGACAAATGGAAACTTATCAAATCACAAAAAAAAATTACTAATTAAGTGAGGGGTTTGGAATGTATAGTCATCCGACAATTGTGATCAAAACATATTATAGTCTTTTATCAGCTTTAATTGAGAGGTGGCGATCGAAAACAAATACGTTTCATATGAAGTGTGGGGAAATAACAGTAACGTTGGAGGATGTGCATTTTATTTTTGGTTTGCCTGTGTTAGGAAATACTTTTTCTTGTGCTTCATTTGACGTGTCATTGTTGTATTTTAGAGAAATTTTTGGGGATGGCATGGTTTCAGAATGGGAACACGTTAAAAAAGGACGTGGTATATCATTAACTTGGTTGCTACAAACTTTTTCAAAGTGCCCAAAAAAACAAGTAGGGATGTGGTGGGTTGTTACATAAAGGTATACATCCTATGGTTATGTGGGGCAATTTTATTTCCAACTAGGTTAAGAAATAATGTACACCACTAGTATATGTATTTTTTTTCCACAATTCAACTAAGATTACTATATACATGGGGTGCAGCTTGTTTAGCATATTTATACCGGGCTTTGTACACATCTACTAGGAGGGAGACCAAATATGTTAACGGATGTGTCACGTAGTTATACATTTTGGGCGTACGAGCGTTTTGTTGTTGGAAGGCCTACTCCTAGGGCAAATTCTTTATTTTGGCTTCCCAGGGCAACGACCTGGGCATACTCGTCCAAGTATCAGTATTTCGATAAGCGGCAGGATCCCCATCACCATCTATCTTTCTACCAGGGGAAATTTGATAGACATCCTAAGTGGGAGGTAGTTTGGCGGCAATATGCTTGGTGGACGATGATTGAAGTGAGTATAATTATGAGGCGAGGATGGAAGGATCCGATCGGGTGCCTTTGATTCATTTTGATGTTATAGAATATCAATTACCTGACTGGGTCATGTGACAGTATGGGTATGTTCAAGGTATTCCATCTCTGGCCGAAAATGCATGATTTTCTTAGAGCACACCGAGAACAAAAATTCGAGTCGGAGGATTTCATACAATTGAGGAAAGAATACATCTTCCAGTGGGAGATGTATATGGATAACTTCGAGGGACAAACGGTGTAGATTGCTAAGATTATTCTGATGGAAACGTACTTCAAATGGTACAATAAAATCACACAACGATATGTGCACCGCCCTAGAACAAAAGGAGATCCTAACACATCATACAAGCCTCGTTCGATGCATAATCAACATCGCATGGTTAACTTGTTAAGCTTTTTAAAATTTTATATATTTATCATTTAAAATTTGTTGTATTTATCATTTCTATTTATTGGTTTATTCGTATTATTTGTTTGTTGTAAACATTATAGGTTGAGAACCCAAAAATCTTATTGGAAAAAGTCTTCAAATTCTACTAACATTGTCTACCAGAATACAAAATGATGAAAGGGGGTTGGGATCACTTGTACGTTATTTATGATGAGGATATGGTGGGGGGGGGGGGGGGGAGGAGGATGTAAGAGGGGGGGGGGGAGCATATTGTGGGTGAAGAAACTGAGATACCCACTTCATCGCCCATGCATGACATCTACATCCCTTGCACGCAAGGCGCTAGTTCTCAGCTTACGTTCAAGGATGCTTCAGATTTCATTGGGGAAAAGGTTCCAACACAAAATGTCCCCATACAGGTTGAGTATGGAGAGAAATGGTCTATACTAAAGAGACTTCGTGACCACAAGATCCAATTTATCAATGAAAATGTCTTCACTCCAAATCCTGTCAATCCCTAAATGTTTCCCCATTGAACATCCCTCTCCAGTGGTATAGTTTGACTCACGAAGATATCAATTCCTTGATGCCTGGAACATGGATATATGAGCATGTTATGGACTATTATATGTGCCTTTTTCATGATTGTGAAGAGAAGTATCGGGTTGAGGGGATACAGATGTGGGTCAAATTTGGATTCGTGCCCTCTTTCTTCATGCATTTGGGGACAACTGCGTTGTCCGGACAGGACCCAAATTGCGCAGCTGCATTTTGTGGTACATGTGTTCAACCTTAAGTCGAACCGCCTTTATATGAGTGCGATTACATCTTCATGCCTGTAGGTGTGATTAGTAAGCGGCATTTCATATTGCTAATCTTCACGATGAAAGATTGGAAGATTAGTATCTTCAACCCTTTGTATAATGACACTGCTTTTATCAAGTTGTTTGATATGTACAAGTAATACATCGACGTAGCGGTACGTGTAATATTTGGCCTTTTTTTATTAAATGTTATACACTTTATTGTATTTGTAATTAAATATAACACATTTTTTGCCTTTTATACTAAATATAGCTCGTTTATTGTAGGTATAATTGATACCGTTAACATTGTGAATTGGTAACCTTATGGGTGGTTGGAGTCGCAGGAAACCACAGGTCCATACAACAAAAGATAAGCCGATGTAATCCAACACTTGCGATTGTGGCGTCTTCGTGTAGAAGTACGTTGATTACTATGTGAACGATAACGTTGACCTCACAAACGAAAAATGGTCTGATGAGGATGTGTTGGTCTTTAGGTATATAATAGCTTATAAACTATTCAAGTGTAAAGCTAAAGATATACTTGATGGACAAATTAGTTAAACAATGATGTTTCTTTGTGTTAATTAGATTTAATTTCAAATTATGTTATTTATATGACAGATATTGAAGACACAATATGTTAGACAAATTTATTCATATGCCTACTTGAATTTAATGATGATAAAATAATATTTGATAACTGTTTTCAGGTGCTAATAACTAAAAAATTGTTAGGAAAACTTATTTTTGACAAAACAATAATTGATTTATAACTGTTTATAAGGACGTGTTAGTCTTGATTAAAATGTGTGCTGTATAATCTTTAATGTGATATTGTCTCCTCATCGAGTTAGAGTGTGCTTCACTGTTATAGTTAAAGTTAATTACTGATTGTAAAAGAAAGAAAAAGAGAAATCAAACAAATGTGAAGTTATAAACATTTGTTACAACTTTGTACAGTCCTTATGAAGAACAATTAATGTAAAATGACTTAGATGATCAAATTTGTTAGGTTGATCCATAACTACAAATATAGACTAGGACTAGAGGATCAACAAGATAAACTCTGTATTGTTCTCAAAAGAATGATGTAATATAAAGAACACTAGAGATCAAATGTGTTAGGATGAATCCAGATACAGAGTATTATCAATAATGTAATAGATTAGGACTGAAACATCAAACAACTGGGAAGAACAAAAAAAAATAAAGACTGAAAGAAACAGTTTACGATGGAAGAATAAAGAGATCGTAGAACGTGCTTGAAGTTCGTAAAGCCAAGTACAAAGTGTCTAAAGACTGATCTCAAGACAAGATCGCATAGCCATCACTAATCGTACTGAATCAAGATCGTATAGAAGCTGATGAATCGTATACTGCAAACATATCGTATTACAAGCAAAAGGAGAATCATATAAAAAGTTCAGATCTTATAGCCAAAGTCTGAATCATATGACATGTAAAGGTTGAATAAGGAACTTTCAAGAAGAACCGTGAAAGTAAGCTGAAAATCGTAGTGTAAGAAGTTGATCATATAACATCCACAATCGTATAGCATAATGGATGAAGAATATCGTGAAGTAAAGATCACGAAAACTGAAGAATGCAGAACAATGAAGACTTGTCAAGGCCACTAAGAATAAAGCTGAACAGATCAAGTGAAGATCGTCTTGAGCCAAACAGGAGAAAATTATTGAACACAAGAAGTCAGCAAGAGAGGGAGTATGAGAATAAAGTAGAAGTCATCCCATAAGATGAATACAAAGGAAGAGTTTGTAGAATCCTGTCAAGCAGACTCATCACAACAAGTCAAAGACAAAGGCTTAACAGATTAATGTACTCAAGATCGTAGAATGAAGTTGAATTGTATATCTTCAGATTGTTAAGTAATAACTTTCATAAAGTTAATTCAAAACGTAGAGCTACATCAAGGATAAGATATAACAGTGCCTTAACTGTCAAAGCTCATAAAACTAATGGCAATGAAAAATACACCCACTACAACACGTGATTAGGATGGTCCAACATAAGAACTCTCTAGTAAAAACAGATGGTGATAATCTAGCAAATGAAGATAAATGTTGAATTCTAGAGTTGACTCATAAGAAGAAGGCGTGAAAATGAACAACATCTACGATCATTGAAGAACACTGAGTAGAGAACAATGGATAGATAAACATAAGATGGAAGTGCTCAAGTGAGGGATAGTTATTTAATCAATAAGAAGAGGAGAACAAACAAAGCAAAGGTTAACTAAATGTCACAAGTAATGAAACAAAGGAGACACCAAGTTGAGGGGGAGATAAGAAAGAAATGAGTACCGAAGTACTCAAGAAGAAACTAAACTGACTCAGTATAACAAAGAATAGATTTAAAGATGATGATATGAAGAAGTCAATCTGGAATCTACAAAAAGAGAAGAAGGAAAAGTAAACTACAAAATCGTAAAACAATGGGAGATCGTATTACAAGTACTGAATTGTAGTGCAAGATCAAATCATATTCAGCTCGTCTAAAATTAGAATCGTATTATGAAGACTTGATCGTATAAGGACGTAAATCATATTGAAACTATGATCGTATTACAAAGCCTCTACTATACAATCAATCCATCTAAAGATGTCAGAAGACTGACAATGAATATGTCTCAACTTGAAGGGCTCAATGCAATCCTTATAGATCATAATTAAATACTACAAATCAAGAATGCTTATGCTTATGTCTACTGTCTAGTTTGATGTGGCAAAGTCAGTCACGTGGTTTCCTTATTTAGAACTCTAATAAGATGCCAAAGCAAAAAGTAAACTGACATGTGCAATACCGAACGGACAAACAATGTTATAAAACTCTCTACATACTGAATGATGCGACAACTCAGAAACAGAAAGCAAGCTGATGCCACAAAGAAATGTCCACGACAAAGATTCAGAAATAGTAGTGCAATAAAGGCATCAACGACTATCTCCCAACAAACAGATTTCCAATGGACAAAACTCTCAACGAGCAAATCTCAACGGGCAAATTCTCACACTATAAAAGCTCTAGACAGGAAAAAAAAAGAAAAAAAAAAGGCGAAACACAAAAATAAAAAGGGGTGAGAAATTACAAGAACATAGAGAGAGCAGAAGAAATGGAGTATAGCATTGGTGAGGGATATTCAAGATATACATTCAGAAAACTCACCAAAAAGATAGAGTAATAGATAAGAGATGGTTAAAATAAGAAAAAATGGAATGGGTCATACACTAAAGAAGTATAAGGATGAAAAGACCATTCCACCTAAGACCATAGAGGGGATCGATATATTGTAGAGAAATATCATTAATCCAAAGTCACTCTACGCTTTGGAGGATCGATACAAACACAGCTACCAAGTTCATTTGATATGAGTTTAACGTCAACTTGACAGCACCCCTCAGCCAACAACAACTCCAACAATATCAAAGTCGAGACTTAGTGACCCACCAGATTCAGATGAATCTGCCTTAATAAGGGAAGAGGATTAAATGTCTTGAGGAGTAAATCGGGTGCTGCACGACTGATTCTTGAGTGAATAAGCCCCTGTTGAAGGAAGGGCCCTTATTTTCCTAGAAATTACATAAGGACTTTGTGTCCATTTATCCATAGTGGAATATCCCTGCTCAACGGAGTGGAAGAGAGAATGTAAGAGTAGTTGAGGCTCCAAACCTTTTAAAAATCATTATGTTATCAATGACTCTTTAACCTTCTTTCTTTATATTTCATGTTTATGCAATGTATGTTGTGGTTACTGCTTTCCTTTAGTAAATTTATTAACATAATTGTGTATTTGTATTTGAAATTATTAGAAAAGGGTTTATCAAATATGCTAATTTTTGTTGCATATAATTATTTGATAAAAATATTTTTAAGAATGAAAAGTCACACATTGTTGTATAATAATCTATTCAAACCCCCGCTTCTAGATCATATTGATGTACCTCTTGGAACCAACAATTGGTATCAAAGCGGGTTCTCACAAAACTTGTTTCACCGCAATGAGTAGATCCCATAGTACTAAAATTAGTTATGTTTTTAGTAAAGAATTTTACCTTTGAGCCACAATGTTAGTGTTGCTATTTGGAAAGCTTAAGTACAAGCATAAATGTGAAGTACTAAGAAGAATGTTTGAGTATGTTCATGAACAAATTATCAAGATGGCACAGTGAAGTAGTTTTGGACACATATGCATATTATATATGAAAAGCTCCCAAAACCAACTACTTAAAATATGCTTACAAGCTAAATCATTAAGGAAGAACTTGGGAGTCTCATCTGAATGCATGAAGATGCTTTATTGTAAACATATTCTTCTAAATATAGTTACTCAAAGAAGAATGTTTAGATCGAATTCATGCAAACTCCATCAAGCCCAAATCTCCTGAAAGATGAAGTAAATAACTTGTCTAGAAATAATAGAATATACTGATAAAACAAGATCAACTTCATCTAACTCCTCCTATGGCAGCTTATTGAAATGCAAAACTTCCAGAATCTGGGCTACCATTAGCCAGATCATCATAAGTGTTGTCATATCCCTTGCTTGGGAAGATTTCAAATGAATCATAGTGACCTACCTAAGCTGATTCATGTTATTGTTAAAGTTAGAGGTCATCAGACTTCTAAATGTCTAACGTTACCTGAGAGTGAGAGGTGAGTATTACAAAGCCTCTACTATACAAACAGTCCATCAGAAGACGTTAAAAGACTGACGATGAAGATATCTCATCTTTAAGGGCTCGATGCAATCCTTATAGATCAAAATTGAATACTACAAATCAAGAATACTTATGCTTGTGTTTACTAGCTAGTTTGACGTGGCAAAGTCAATCACGTGGTTTCCTTATTTAGAACTTTGATAAAATACCAAAGCAAAAGGTAAACTGACATGTACAATACCCAACGAACAAACAAGGTTATAAAACTCTTCACATGCTGAATGACGCGACAATTCATAGACAAAAAGCAAGTTGATGCCACAAGGAAATATCCATGTCAAAGATTCAAAAATAGTAGTGCAATAAAGGCATCAACGACTATCTCCCAACAAATAGATTGCCAATGGACAAAACTCTCAACGAGTAAATCTCAACGGACAAATTCTCACACTATAAAAGCTCTAGACAAAAAAAAAAGTGAAACACAAAAATAAAAAAGGGGTGAGAAATTACAAGAACAGAGAGAGAGCAAAAGAAAGGGAGTATAGCATTGGTGAGGGATATTCAAGATATACATTCAGAAAACTCACCAAAAAGATAGAGTAGTAGATAAAAGATGGTAAAAACAAGAACAAATGGAATGAGTCATACATTATAGAAGTATAAGGATGAAAAGACAATTCCACCTAAGACCATAGAGGGGATCGATCTATTGTAGAGAAATATTATTAATCCAAAGTCACTCTACGCTTCGCAGGATCGATACAAACACAGCTACCAAGTTCATTTGATATGAGCTTAATGTTAACTTGGCAGCACCCATTAGCCAACAACAACTGCAATAACATCAAATTCGGGACTTAGTGACATGCCAGATTTAAAGGAATCTGCCCCAAGAAGGGAAGATGATTAAATGTCCTGAGGAGTAAATCAGGTGCCGCCCGTCTGATTCTTGAGTGAATTAGCCCCTGTTAAGGGAAAAGGATTTAGTGTCCTGGAGATTATGTAAGGACTTTGTATCCATTTATCCATAGTGAAATATCCCTGCTCAACGGAGTGGAAGAGATGATGTAGGAGTAGTTCAGACTCCGAACCTCTTAAAAATCATTGTGTTATCAATTACTCGTTAACCCTTTTTCTTTATACTTTATGTTTATGCCATATATGTTGTGGTTACTGCTTTCCTTTGATAAATTTATGAGTAGAACTGTGTATTTATATTTGAAATGATTAAAAAGGGGTTTATCAAATATGTTAATTTTTGTTGTGTATACAATCGTTTAATTATTTGATAAAAATATTTTTAAAAATGAAAAGTCACGCATTGTTGTATAATGATCTATTCAACCCCCCCCCCCCCCCCCCTCCCCCCATTTTTAGATCATATTGATGTACCTCTAGGAACCAACACAATGTATTTATCAATTCAGTAGAGTATGGTTTATAATTTCTTTAATATTTGTTTATTCTGAGATTGGTGACTGCAATGTAGATTAATTAATCCTTTTTAGTTACCTCTGTATTTTGGTAAAATATATAGTGTTGGTGATATGATATGATGTCAGAGATTCTCTTGAAATGTATGAGGTAGGTGGTATGTTTGGTTTAAATTGCATTATGTTGAAATGCAGGTTGTCTGCAATGCAAATGTGGACTATAAGTCCCTGTATACTGGCCGCATAAGGCTCATGCGGCTAGTATACAGGGACTCAAAGGCATAATTTTATACTTTTCATTGGTTCAAACAACACCTCCCTCATGCGGCTAGGAGGAAAAATATTATTAACTTGCCGCATGAGCCTCATGTGGGCAAAGGGAATGATGGTCATTTCACTTTATTTATTGGCCGCATAACAAGGTTACACTGGCCCTATGAGGGAGGTACGGTTAGGCCCTTCCCCTAGCCAAAAAATCTTACCTTCAACGGTCAAAGATGTGTTTGCTAGAATAGTGTCTACAACAAACACTTGATATGGATCACTACCTATATATATATATATATATATGTATAAGAATCTATTTATAGCAACCGACTGCTGAGAGTACTATTACAGCAACCACATCTTATATCGCCCATCATAATAATTAATGACTTGAATTAAATGTAAATAAGGCCCTGCTGCTAGAACCTCTAGCAGCAGTAAAATCATTCCCGCTAATAAGTAATTGGCCTGCAGCTAGAGGAAGGATTTTACTGCCTCTAGAGACTCTAGCGGTAATTTTTTTGCATTTAATCCAAGTCATTAATTACTATGATGAACGTTGTAAGATGTAGTTGTTGGGATTACTATTTTAACAATCGGTTGTTATAGATGAGTTCCCTATATATATAATTTAAAGAGAGAAATGGTGAAAATATTTAAATAAAGTCAAAAGACATGTAATAAACAAGAAGATCTTTACTAAAAATGTTTTAACTTTGTGTTTTCGAGTTTTCAAATAGATGGAAAAGAAAAAAAGAAAAGACAAAAAACTTAGATTTTTTTCTAATTCTTTTGTTACTAATTTTTTAAACGAACATAAACAAAAAAATAGACATAAAACTTATCTTAATTTTTTTTTTACCGAAGTTTTTGGTTTAAGAACGAATGAATTTGGACGAAAAGTTAAATAATATATAGCAAATGTTTCATAATCTCTATTATACCGTCTATATTACAAAAATAATAAAAAATAATTAGTAATCTAAATTAAAATTTGTATTTTTTTATTTTTCTTGTAAACTTAATAGCAACACGAAAGAAGACGTACAAGTTATTCTTTTATTTTATATATATATATATTGTTAAGCTCGTACATATCTGTAAAAGATTAATACCAACACCTCCTCCAACTTACAAGCGACTTTCTTCTCAAAAGTATTAAAATAATTTTGCTGCTTCACATTGTTTGCAAAAGATAAAGTAAAAAGGTTATATATGAATAAATATTTTTTTAAAAAAAGACAAAAATTTACTCTTTCTGTCTTCAAAAGATAACTCAAGTGATAAAAATTATTAGCCTCCGTCTGACAACACATCTATTAATATTTGTGAAACAAATGTTAAGACGTGTTACTGATGATCTGTTGACTCTTCGAGTCACTTCAATTAAACTACTTTTGGGTCAAATAAATTTATAATAATAATTTTGGACCGCGGAAGCTTCGGTGATGATTGATGATGATCACGTAAAAATGTATAAATTATAAGACAAACACTCCTCATTTTACGCAACTGTAATTGACATGTAAACATTTCCTCCTCTTTTTTTTAAAGTCTTGCTTGACAATTTAGGTCATTGTGTGTGAATGCGATAAAAAAATAGAAAAAAAAAAGACTTATAAATTATTACTCTTTTTGTCTTAAGATAAAAAATATTCATAGACTATAATAATCAAATTGACCATTTTTCAAATCAATGTATCTTAATATATATATATATATATATATATTATAAACTATATACAATTTAGTAAAAATTTCAATATTTATTTTTTTTAAAATTTAAATATATATATTTAATTGTTAATTTTAAAAATGATCAATTTAACCACAAAAATCAATAAATAACTTTTATCTTGAGACGGAAGAAATATTTTTTATTATCGCTTAAAATTTCACATTAGTCACAATCCAACTTTTTTATTATTTTTGTGAACTATAATATATATCATTGTGATGTTATTTGTTTAGATGAGCTAGCAACATCAAAGGATGATGATGATAATTTCAGAAAAATTATATATAAAAAAAAAAGTTTATAAAGAATAAAAATGTACATGAACAAAATCAAAACCAAATCCTGAGGACATGGAATGGGTTGTTTTACTTTACCAAGACGGTCACAGGCAAAAGTCAAAACTCATTGAGAGGTCAAAGATCTGTTTTCTTAGCAACAAGTTCACCTTTGGCACTGCTGAGTGCTAGTAAACAAGAAACGAGGAAAGATCAACAGGCCTAGTCAATCAAAGAGTTGATATTTAATAGCTTGAATGCCGCCAAATATAGAAATAAGGCACAGTTTACGTCCCAGATCAAGAACACTGAACCATTTCAATTATGGGTCACCTTCACACTGTTTAATCCAGAAACATATCCCAGCACAAATATAAGCTAAAGAGGAGAAAGAACACATGATAATGAAGTGGCCGACCATCGGTCCATATACTATCTCCGGTAGTCAGCTAAATAGCCTAGATTATTTACATTTTCATTACAAATGCCAATTCCAAAACTTCAAAGCTAAGAATCAGCACTCCCAAATTGATAGTATCAACCTACAAACAAAAAAACTCCAAAATGCTTTGTCCAAAACTACTAAAACTGAAAGGCTCATTGAAGAATAGCACTCCCAACAGTTCTTTAAGACTTAGCTGATACTGCATTCCGCGTTCAGCCAATCAATGTCCCAACACTCTCTCCCCTTATGGCTTTCGAGATGTTACCAGTTTTGTTGAGATTGAAAACGACAACTACAGAAAAAGTATTGTTGGAGCAATTGATCACTCGGAATATTTTGAAAGTAAGGAGTTCATAAGATGTAAGTTTACCTATTTATTGAACACAATTAAAAATAAGTTCTAGCCATACCTGGAATGTTGTTCTCTTGACACAGAGTAATTGCAGTCAAATCCATCACAGAAAGTTCCTTTGACATTACTTCATGATAAGTCAGAGTATCGAGAAGGCAAGCATTCGGATTATGCCTCGGGTCATCATTATATACACCATCAACATTTGTAGCTTTCAGCACTACCTCTGCATTGACTGAACAGTTGAATGTCAACATAAGTTGTCCGTTTTAAATTTATTTTTTGAGATAAAACAGAATAACTTGTCCACTAATAACCGCCTTCTTTTTCTTTTTTTCCTATCTGTTTCTTTTCCTTAAATAAAATATTATTGCAAGATCACATATAAAAAGAAATTTGACCATGATAAAATTAAAAGATATATACAAGATCACATATAGTAAGTGATTTGTCCATGAGGAACGTACAGAATAGATATCATCACTAGCCCAACAGAAATTATTTGGTAGGACCAAATACACGATAACATGGAATACACAACCTTAAGTGAGGAAAAAACTGATATTTCTGCCAATGCTGCATAAAACTGTTGGCAGTTAAATGTTTGCCTTTTAAGAATCTTGGCAGCAATCCAGTGATAATGCTGATACTTGCTCAATGGCTACTATACAAGTTGAGGAAATAAGTAAACCACTTGTACTAGCAAAGAAAGAAATATCTATTTAATGGCTATTATAAATAATTTTTACCAGAATATAGCAGAAGTTTGACGCTTGAAATAATAATATTAATAAAAACAGAAAAAAAAGGGAGACAACTCATGTATAGTTTGGCAAAGTAAGGAAACTTAAGTTGCCAAGGCATTCAGAAAGCTTTTTAAATGATTCATATGAATGGTCAGATCAACATCAAAATCCCATATAGAATTAAAATATAGGATAGGTGACATACTCTCTGCACACCGAAGAGCTGCAGCAGTGTCTGTAGTGAAGAAGGGATTCCCAGTTCCAGCCGCAAATATTACTACCCTTCCTTTCTCTAAATGCCTAACAGCCCTTCTACGTATGTATGGCTCAGCAACTTCAGACATGCGAAATGCTGTCTGGACTCTCGTTGGGATACCAATGCTCTCCATTGTTGCTTGCAAAAATATAGCATTCATGATAGTTGCCAGCATCCTGAACAATGGTATAATTTAATCAGAATAAGCAAAAACTTAATATGAGGCACTTATCAAGATAAAACTAAGAAAAACAAGCTTATTTAACAGAAGGACTCGATCAAGACATAACGTTTACAACTTGGTTGCAAGTTCATCTTTGAATGCATCAATGTCCAAATCAATTCATAAACAAACAGTTGATGTAGTACAATTGTTAAGTGATGGCGTGGCAATCTCGCTATCAATACCAATAAAATGAATAGTTATAATAATACTTCCTCCGTTTCAAATTATAAGATTATTATTGACTTTTAAAAATTAATTTGAAATATTTTCAATCTTCAAATTGAGATGATTCATTAAAAATTGTGAAACAATGAATCTTAAGATGCAAAAATACATTTTAGATAGTTTATGATATTCTTTATTGTATTGACTAAAATTATAAATAAATAAAATCATGTTAATTTTGAGTTTCAAAATGTCATGAATTGACTTTAAAAAGTCAATAATGATCTTATATTTTGAAACAGAAAGAGTATTAAATATGGATATTATTAATTGGGTAATAAAAAAAATGTAACTCACCTAGTCACCTGCAACATGCCACCCATAGAAGTAAGGGGTCAAAGTCAAAGATGGAAACATAAACACACGTGTGCACCTGTACACACATGCACAGTATCACTTTACAAGACCGGTAACTACAACAGGGGTGTATATATAGCCCCAAAAATTCTATGCCTGCAACGAGTTTGTCGTAGGTGAAGAAATACAGAGGCTAGTGTAATTGGATCAAATTTGATAGGAGCAACTAAATTGAGATCCAAGAGAATCATGGTTATCTCTAAACCAGGAGATGTGCAATAATTCTAACCCTATTCCAGGTTCCAATTTCTACAACCTCAATAACCAAAAAGAATCCATAACACACATAAATCACTTGATCAAATAAAGAGATGTACCCAATATAATCTGCAGAAGATCTGTCAAGACCGCTACTTCCTGCCCAAGAGGAGCCACGGAAGATATTTCCCCCACCAACTACTATTGCAACCTGGACATTTTCAAATAACATATCAGAAACCAAGCTTAAAAAAGCTAATGGAAATGCTTTTGATTAGTGACTTTAAAGACCTTTAGCGAACTTTCCAAGCTACAAAAAATTTATATAAGCTAACTTTAATTTGCATACTACAGATGATTCCGGAATTGCTGACATTTTTCCTGTATTCAAGTATAACATCATGAGCATTTTTCTCTCTTTTTCCTTTTTCTTTTTGTTCTACTCCAAACATGATTTTTTACATTCATTTGGGACAACATCTAGATACCAATGAAAAATCATTTTAGTTTAACCCCAAAATTCATACTCTCACTCCATTCAAAACCATGTACAAGATGTTATTACATTTATCTATGTTACAAATAAGAAGTGAAACTATAGACTTTGAAATAAAGAAGGAAATTATGTCAAGAAAAATAAGATTCATTCAGTGAGAATGAAATCAAATAGAATATGTTCAAAAAAACAGATTTAATGCAAACAGAATTAAGATACCCACAGAAATAAAAGTATTATTTTATCATCAATGTTGTAAAGCCAACAATGATATAATGCAAATAATGTAAGGATAAAACCAAAAGAATAATCCAGAAGTAGGTAATTAAGAAACTACCTCAATCCCAAGTCGAGTCACAGAAGTAACCTCCCTCGCAATGGCCATTGTAACCTATGCAGATAAAAAAGTATTCATTGTTACCATCAAGAGATATATACTACAAAATACTAGACAGGAAAATACTTTGTACCTTTGGGTCAATATTTTGCAATTGGTCTCCAGCAAGTGCCTCTCCACTTACTTTAAGCAGCACTCTACGCCATTTGAAAGACGGTTTGGACATGCTATCTTCATTCATTGTAAGACCAAAAGGAGTCCTGGAAGAAAATTGTGGTTGCCTAGCAAAAGAAAATAAATTTATATAACTTACAGAAGTTGAATCCAAAATCTATCAATATAATTCACACACCCACGCAATGTAATCTTGTCGAAGGTGTTGGAAGAATAGCAGAATATCTAATGACATATAAATTGATCTATAAGTGGGTAATGACATGTAAGTTGTGAGGGTGCAAGAAATAAAGCTCAAGAGAGTGACCATGCAACACTCAAATCCCGACAGAAATAGATATGCAGCTGTTCCTTTTCTTTTTTTTAATTTCTTTTTTTTTTTTTTTGGACAAGTGAATATGCAGTTACATAATAAGATGTTGACAATTGTGATATGTAAAAATGCTAAGTAAATAATACGGATAATATCCAAGAGAAATACAGAGGAGCCAAACAGAGATTCTTCGTTCCTCTTCGGCGAGAAATAGGGCAAAGGTGTTTTTTTTTTTGGGGGGGGGGGGGGACATTCAAAAAGGAGAGAAGATTCCGTCCACCAAGCGGGACAGAGTGCGACTCCGAAGCAATTGGAGGAAAAGGCTTTGAAAGCCAATGGAAATAGAAGAAGATTCCAAAATTTTATTTATTTAATCCACAATTATGTAATCATCTTATTACAGTCCAATTAGGTTAAGAAAGTTGTTTAGGAGTATCATAAATATGGATGTACTTTGTTATTTTATAAAATAGTGAAATATTGTAATTGACTGAGATTTGTATGACAGTTACCTTGTATGAGATATCCCCTTGTCCCATAACTCCCATCCGTATCAGATATCCTCTAACTCTCTTACCAGGTTGACATTTGAAACAAGGAAAATTTAGATACCTAGAATCCTCCTTTGGACACCACTACATCTAAATCACATCACCACGACCAGCAAACCTATTTTCACATTTCATAATCGCTCACTGATGTTGCTGCCACCACCGCGGTCATATCTATGATATATATGCACCTCTTTGATCAACAAAATCATTAGCAACAGAACCAATAACACTCCCACCACCATGTCCTCTGCTTATTGTAATCACCACAAACAGCACCATTATTGGAATCAGTATTTAATACCATCATCTCCATTGTATAAATTCCTTATCCATGTAATCACTGCCTCAACCATCAGAGTCATGATCAAATAATCTACAAAGGGAACCCGTGTACTCTTCACTTTAGTAGCTGATGTTTTGTGTGGAATGATCTGTAAAACTTGACAGTAGGTTGAGTGATAGTACTGATATGAGAGGAGGGAGAACAGAGCGTCTTATTAAATTTAAAAATGATACCATCCTATCCTATCAAATGGCTTTTACAGTCTCAAGGATGTTTTTACTAAGTTCAAATTATTCATCTCTGGTCTTGAGGAAATTACAAGTATAGACTAGAGGCTATAACTTAAATTAACTTTGGATGTGCTTTCCTAGTAGCCAAGGCATCCTTGTGCTTCTCAGGCTTAGCGAACCTATCTCACGGTGCTTTTAGAGGAAAACCTTAGGTATCACTATTACTGAGATCAAGCTGAGATATTGTAGACAAGTGTTCGATGGGTAGAAGAATGCTTACTTCTATTCACCTTCAAAAGAAATCAAGTGTTAAGAATTTTCTTGATATATAACTTGTTGGCGTCTTCATCGTTAATCAATCTAATTCAGAGACTGTTAAATATGGAAATCTTCACTTTCCCAGGTATAAGAATCACTACAAGGAAGAACAAGTATCCAATTACCTAACCAGTAAGTAGAGCAGACAATGACATACCATGATAATAAAAGACTACGAAGCCCAGACCATTGTCCAAATAAGGGGCAAAATATATTGACAAAGGTTCACAAAAGATTACCACGGCTTTACTTTTAGCACAAGAACTGTATATTTTCTTTAGAGCAATGTACTCGAAATGATAAGAAGTCTTAAAAGCCTTTCTCTTTCAGTGTCTTGGCAACATTGTCTTCTACTCTCCTGGAGGCCTGGTTATCATGACAAGTCGACGACAATAGCACAATTATATCCCCGTCTAAAGTATGTCCATTCAAGCAACTATTAACTCTTGAACATTAATTTCTAAGTTCTAACCATATTACACTATATATTTTTTCATTGTTTCACCACACCTTGTCAACAGTTACTACTATGGTATCATCAGATGCTTGCCATCAATAAAGCACATCCTATTCACATCAAGGTATTAGAAGGATAAAGCCTACATGCAAAATCAAGCTACATGGAAAGGTGTGGGGTCAATTGACCCACTAGAAAAAATAATTGCTTTATAATGTAGGGTAAATTTTAAAAAATTTAAGCGTGATATATAAATTGACCCCACTCAAATTTTATAAATTTTCTACTATACCGAGGTCAAATTGAAAATTTATAACTTTCTCAATCAAATTTTAATCACATATGACTCATATCCCCTCTATATATGTATCTCTCTCTATAATATTTTTAAACAAATTAATATTTAAATTAATTTTCAAAACAATTAATTAATTACAACCAGGTGTGATTAAAAAAGTCTATTATAGGTGAATATGGTGTATATATACCATATGTTATTAGTTATTATATTGTCATTGTAATATAATATATATTTTATATATATGTGATCCAAAAATACAAAAATATCCAAAAAACAATTGGTTGAGGGCGCTGCCCCGAACCCCGCCAAATTATTTATAGCTTAGTAATAATTTTGAACCCATTGAAAAATAATCCTGGCTTCGTCACTGGCATAATCCTATGTTCCCTCTCAAGTTCCCATGACCACGAATGAATAGATTAGGCATACTTGAAAAATCAATGAACAAATAGTATTTTCTCAAAGGAAAGTGATACTTCCACATGGTTTCCTCAAACATGAGCATAAAGTGAATCTCACATTCATGTTAGAGAAAACCATGTGAAAATATCAAAATCACATGTGGAAATAGTGCTTCCCTTTCCCAAGACCCCTCTAAACCCAACTCCCTTCACACGCTCTTACAAAATAACCAATATAACTAGTACCACCAATACCAGTAAATCATCCCAATTTCAAATACTAAACTTATCAAAGCATCAACGACCACAATCTTCCATAGAATTCAAAACCCACCAACAACTGCTTAAAATTCCTCATACCCATATAAATTTATACATAGATACACTCATATAACACACAAAAAGTAAATAAAGAGTGATGAATTATACCTGCCATTCGAGGGGTCTGAAGAGGAACCCATTTCAGAAGAATAGCATTTAATTGCAAAATCTCCATGTGAGCTCTGGTATCCCATCGTTAAGGAATTATGGTGTTGGTGAGGTTTGAAGAAACATAATGGTGAAGATATGGCATTGAAAGACAAAACCGAGCGGCTGAAGGAGGTAGAGATAGCCATCTGAGTTCCAAACTAAATTTGATATGGTAAATATTAATAATGAAAGTAACAATTGAAAGATTTCGGCTGCAAACCCTCCTTTTAAATTCAATGGAAGTGGTTTACAAATCCCTCATGTATGATATTTTTCAGCTGATGAGTTTTTTCTTTCCTTTCGTTTGGGATCCTTTAAATATGAGCTAATTATAAGTTGGAGCTAATTATAAGTTAGTCACCTATTTATATTACAAAAATATTTATATTGCGATAAAAAAATATATGTTGATTTTTGTTATTAATAAATTCATCAATTAATTATTTATATATTTATATTAATTTACAAACTATATCATTGTGTTTACTACTATTAAAAATCACATATTTTTTTATAAAATATATAGAATTATAGTTTATTATAAGCTACAGATTATGTAATTTAATTTTTTTACTTAAGGTCTAATTTGGTAAGCAATAATTAGAAAAGAAATTTTTTAATCTCATCTTCTTTATTTCTTTTTCATCTATTATTATTATTATTATTATTTTGGATAAGAATGTGAATCTCGATAAACTCTAGTGTTTTAATAAGCAAAAATATCAAACATCTTAATTAATTCCTACAATAAAGTGTTATTTGTGTTATTATAATAAGTAATAAAATAATTAATAAATAAGTACTTAATCAAAAGCCAAACTACAAATTGAAATATTCAAATTTAAGAAAAATAAAATTACATAGTAGATGCGACACATCTCCAAATAAATTTATAAATATTGTATATTATACAATAACTATACCAAAAAATATATATTATTGATGAGATGAATGAAAAATATAAATCAATTTCTTTACACTTAATGGGTGTATCAATTGGAATAATGAGCTCGTTACACCTCTATAGTTACACCTCTATACTGAAAATAACAATAACGAAATTGATATTTTTATAAATTAAAATATTAATTTCAGATAATCTTTTCTCATACGAGAATAAATCTCACTTAATATTAACATAAAGCGAAACTTTAGAATTTATGTATCCAATTTTTCACCAAAAGATTTGTAAAGAAATAAAATAAAAGTTTAGTATGAATAATTATAAGAATCCTTCACTAATATGAAAATAATTTATTACAAACAAAATTAATTAACATAACACAATATCACCTTACATATTTCTGGTAAAATTGATGAACTAGGCCCATACTATTACTTAGCACCAACAAGCCCATAGTGCAGCCCAATAAAAACCATTTACTTCCGCATGGATAAGGAAGATCGGATTGTTTTCTTCATCAATTTTATGGAACCCAAAACAACGCACCAACTGCCTTGTTCTTGTAACTCCCGCTTTGCCTAAATGCTGCTACATACTCTCTCTGTCATTGGCCTAATTTGATTTTTTTGGTTAAATTAACAAATTTTAGAATTGATAATTAAATAAATTTATTTATGTTTTTGAATTTTCAAAAATTAAATGTTGTAGTAAATTAAATGTAGTTTCTTATTAGTATAATCTCTTTACTTACCTATATTTTAAAGATTATCAGATAAATTTTGTTTATAAAATTGGTCAATTTGACTTTAAAATTCAAATTAAGTTAGTCCTTGCGAAACGGAGGGAATATTATGTAATACTCAATATTAAATTAGTTTTTAGAGTTAATTTATGATATTTTCATTTCAAAATTAATTAAATAATTTAACCTCTAAAAATATTAAATTTTATAATTAACAATACTTTTCAAATACTTTACGATTTTTATAATTATATAGTCTAAAATTAAATAATTTATATTAATTTTAAATTTATAAATATCTTAAATTAACTTTTAAAAAATACATAATACATTTTAAAACATAACAAATATACAAAGAATAAAATATCATTTATCACTTATAGTATATTAACATACCTGATATTTAAATCTAAGTGATTCTGGATGATTTTTGTCACGTCTCATGAATTGATTGGTTGTGTCATTTAAGTCAACAATAACTTATAGGACCATAATTTTTGTTTTAGATATCATTAATTTTATTATAATATTATGAGAGGAGAATTTGAGTTCCCAATCTCTATAACGCCGATAGAATAATTATACCGTCCAACCAATGGCTCGATGGTGGTTATAGGAATATAGGACCGAAGTTGTTTTTTAATATCCTATAGCTGCACCAAACACTCCATTGTTCCCAGAAGTCCACTGCCTAGCCATCTAGGCCGTCCAGAGGGCATCTTGAGTCTATAGATATCTAGAATCTCACCACCACACTAATAAATATCAATTTAATAATTCATACAATAATAAATATAATAATTTAATATAAAAATAATAAAATTTATCATTTTTATATTGAATCATTGTATCAATCATCACATAAATCATTACATATAATAAAATTCAATAAAAAAAACATGAATTGAATTGATATTTATTCTAGATAGTCTTTATCACAAGTCGTCTGATACGCAGATCAACTCGCATTAACTTATAATGAAAATAGTAATAATATAAACTTAACTTATTTTTAAAATTTAATTATATAAAGAGAGATTAAAAATATATCTATTCACATCACATTACATTCGTAATCGATATAAAATTATTGTTTGCGATTTAATTTAAAATTCATTATCACAGAGTCATATTTTCTCTCTTTCTTTTCTTTTTCTTATTTGAAAGCAAAACCCAAAAGCCTAGTGAGAAAAATGTGTATGAACCATTTCAACCGTCTTGAGAATATAATCTTGAGACTTTATATAATATTAATACTTTTCTCATTAACTTAAGAATTAGGTTGATTAAAGATGACTTTTTCGTACAATTTTTTTTCCTCTTATGTATGGATCAACTAGTGACAACCATTTGAGGACTAGTCAAGTGAGAAAAATGTGTATGAACCAACATGTTCGACGCCATTTCGTTAACTTTTAAATTATTGAGGTCATCAGGTCAACGTTATAATTAATTAATTGTGCATATAATACTATATATTAGTGTATCCATTCCTGGCACGACACGTCCCATGTTGTGATATTGTACAACTGTATATCCTAATAATCTTCCTAAAGTTAGGATGTGTTTGGCAGAATTTACGCTTTGCACATCGACAATTTACATTTTATATTGCTTGGTACTTTTGTAATAAAATGACATGACACTATATATATATATATATATATATATATATATATATATATATATATATTAAATACTAGTAATGGTAAATTTATAGGTGTATACTTAATATGTAGCAAGTCTTTCTATATATTTTGCTGTAGCTTTTGCAGAGGCACTTCAGGGGTCTTGTACTCTCCCTCCACAATAATAAGACCCTATCATACTTGTAAAAAAAAAATTAAATTAACAGTCTTGTAACTATGTATTTGTACAAAATATAAAAAGATACTTATACGTATTTACAAAATATAACTTGCAAAATGTGGTCATTGGTCACTTTTATCAAAATTACTAAACTCCTGCAAACCCTAAGTTTTATGCTTTTTAATAGATACTAAAGCTTTCAATGAACATAATTCATGTTCATAAGGGAGATTCAAAATGTACTATGCTTGTCCATCTGATCATTACCTTGTATTAACCAATGAATTAATAAGCCATGCATTAGTTATCAAAATATATACTCAATTAGCAAATCAAAAGGTCGCAAAAAGTTGGCGGAAAATCACAAAGTAGGTAAGTAAGATAAATGATCACATGCATATATGCTCCTACAACTTTTCGATCATCTAACCTTTAAATAATTTAGTAAAGCTGATTTTGGATCTTCTTATCTGTTAATAAATTAATTAAGCCTATAAATCATGGATTAATCAGAGATAATCTCCTGGATGGTCCAGTGTAATCTCCACCAGGAGACTGAATTGCCAGTGCATCAATTCAATAAACTAAACCACGAGAGAAAGGGTTGTCAGGGGGGCTTTTAACTTGGAATTATGTGGACAAGCAGCACTAAAGGCAATTAAGTGAATTGTGGGAACTAATATATAAATATATAAAAGATTGTGCATTTCTAGGTCGAATGCAGGTGGAGCAAATCAGGCGAGTCTTCAAAAATAAAATATAAAATGAGCATGCGAGTGGGGCACTTTAGACTATATATTATATCTGCCCCACAGATTTTGGTTCTAGCCATCGACGGTGCAAAACAAGGCACACACATAATAATGCCTTAGAGTTCCATTCTTTATTTTTGACCTTTTATTATTATGGAATATTATTTATATAATATAGCAAATATACATTAGCAACATTTTTGTACGTATCATATCGATATTTTTATTTTAACGACACTTATTGCTTGGTAGTAGAAATAATGATCTAGCTTTATAGCTGCTTTTATTGTGTATATTAAGGTTTGTTTCGTATATACGTGAAATATTTTTTTTATATATAAAAAATTTAGTCTTAGATTGTAAATAAAAAAGAAAAATCAGTTGAAAAATTATGACGACGGATATTGTCACGAAAAAATATATTTTAATAATAATAATTATCGCTTAAAATGTTAAGTATTATTAAAATAAATATAATCTTATTTGTCAAATGTATATTTACTCGAATATTATCAATTTTTTTGACAATATCAATAGCAAAAAATATTTGTTAAAAGTGTAAGTGTGTGTTATATACTGTAAGCAACATCTTCATAAAAAGTTGAAAAGACAAAGTTAGTTATAATTTTCAAAAGCGGCAGTATATTCTCTACGAATTACGGACAAAATATTGTGTCGAAGTTGAAGAAAAAGTCGATCCAGAATATCTATATATTTTAATCCTAATATCCTAATTCTAATTGGAGTCCATATCCTGATACCGAATGTTGTTATGAAATCCAAATAAGCAATTGATTCTATGAGGCTACGCTAATTGATGAAAGCTGGGTATTTTCGGTGTATTTTCGGTATAAATTATTTTCAACACCAAAGGAGTATCAATAATTTTCAGGAGTTTTTCTATATTCATAAACAAAACGTGTCACATATCAAATTTGTGGTGGTAAGTTTTTTTTCTTATGGCTGACAAAATGTTTAATTCTACTTCTTCAGATTCTTCTCATGATGTGATTGACTTGGATAATATCGGTTTTTGTAATATTCAATCATCTCATATTAATGATTCAAAAATCCCATACGAGGGTCAAATTTTTTCTAGTATCCAAGAGGCAGAAGAATTTTATAGAGTCTATGCACGTAGTTAGGGGTGTTCAACGGTACCGGTTTTTTCGGTTTTTTACCGAACCGATCGGTACCGGTTCGGGCGGTACCGGTTTTTTTCGGTTTCGGTTTTTTCGGTTTCGGTTTCGGTTTTTCGGTTTTTTTATATTTTTCGGTACCGGTACCGGTACGGACAATTTTGCATTTCGGTAAATACCGGTATACCGAAAGAACCGAAATAAATAATATAATATTAAATTTTTATTAATTATTATAATAATTCTAATAATTATATATATTATTATATATAAAATAATATATTTAATTATATATATTATTATAATATATAAATAAATTAATATATAATTATTATTTATAAATTATAATTATATATATTACGAATCGGTAAAAACCGAAAACCGAACCGAAAAAACCGAACCGAATTTGTACCGAACCGGTACCGAAACCGGTAATTCGGTACCGGTACCGGTTCTTGGTTTTTCGGTAATTCGAGTTCGGTTTCGGTTCGGTTTTTTCGGTTCCGGTTCGGTAAAAAACCGATGGACACCCCTACACGTAGTACTGGATTTGAAATAAAAATTGGGGCAAGTCATAAATATGCTAGTTCCGACATCTTGTCCAACAGACTATTTACACGTAAGAAAGCTAGAAAACCACTTGAAAAAAAGAAACAAGAAGTTGATGAAGTTGTGGGTAAGAAGGTGAAAAAAAAAAGAGATTTTATAGGTCGCACAATGTGTAAAATTAGAATGTTTGTTGTTCATTTGAAGAATGAAGAAAAGTGGTTAGTCTCAAAAGTTGAGTTGAGTCATAACCATGATCTAATCACTCCAAGCAAGGTCAACCTCATTGAAACATGAAGAAATATAACTCTTGTTGCTCGAACTTTAATTGAAACATTAAATAGCGCAGGAGTTTGCCCAAGTAAGATGATGGGGGTTTTCAGTGAAATAGTAGGAGGGATGGATAATGTGGGTTTTAGTGATATAGATGTTCAGAATGTTGTGCGACATATAAGACGTGACACAATAGATTCAAATGATGTCCAAGCAGCATTGCAGTACTTGAAAAAACTTTCTGCGGAAAATCCTCTATTTTTCCATGATATCAAACGAGATGATGATAATCGTATTGCATGCATTATGTGGATAGATTACAGATCAATTATAGCTTACAAGAACTTTGGAGATGTTGTGACATTTGATACTACGTATAGGACGAACAAGTATTCAATGCCGTTTGTTCCTTTCACGGGTGTAAATCATCATTATAATTCCATCTTGTTTGGCTTTGCTCTACTTAAGGATGAAACAGAAGATACTTTTGCATGGGTTTTTCAAACGTGGCTTGAAGCGATGAACAATAAACTACCAGTTACCATTATCACTGATTAGGACAAAGCTATGAGCAATGCGATTGGTAGGATTCTTCCCAATACACACCATGCTCTTTGTACATGGCATATTAGTAACAAATTCCCTGAAAAATTACACGCGTTGTATGATGAGTACCCCACATTTAAAGATGATTTTAATTGTTGTGTGTATAAATCGTTAACAACTGACGATTTCGAGGAGCGATGGGAGAAGTTAATAATTAATTATAAACTGCATGATCATGAGTGGCTCCAGTCACTTTATGCGGTGAAACAGAAATGGGTGAAGGCGTACCCAAAAAAGTTTTTTGCAGCGGGAATGACGACTACATCAAGGAGTGAGGGAATGAACAGTTTATTTGATGACTATGTGAATCCTACAACGAGTATTAAGGAATTTATTGTCAACTCACAAAAAGCTATTGAGAAGCAGGTTCTTGCAGAAAGAAAATCTAATTACGCAACTTGTTATCGGACGCAAAGTATGACTATAGAATCTCCCTTATAAAATAGTTTTTCGGATACTCAAGATCTCCGCAAGTTAAAGGTTTTCCTAATATGGGCAACCCGAATATAAATCTCACATCCTCTAGCGTAATGCTAATCTCTCTACAATTTAAGTGAAACGAATTTGTTTCACTTCTCCAACGCTCAACTAAAGCAGATATAAGAGATGCATCAATTTTTGAGACAACATCTTGATGACAAAATATACCAAAACCTATTTGTTGCAGTGTAAATTGTTGTTGTTCACTCAAGTTCCATTCAATTAATTTTGCAGACATTTGACATATTTCTAAAACCCCCTATCCTACAAGTCCAACAAAAAAACATAAACTGTCACAACATTAATGGTTTTAACAAAAAATTTAGAAAGTGAAAGCTACTATACGTGTGACGCCCCCAAATCTGGGCCCACACAACCCAAACTTGAGTCGTCAAAAGACTACAACAAAATTATTACAACAAAGCACAACGTACTACAATACAGTGTATAATAATACACAACTAAGTCTTCACTATTATTGTCACACTATTTTACAAAACGTGAAGACTATGATAACTATTCCTCGGACCCTCACTCCATTCCCCGGCTAGACCCTGTTATGTTTTCATCTCCTGTTGAAAAACAATGGAACAAAAGAAAGGGTGAGCTCAAATAGCCCAGTAAAGAATATCATGACTAAGATAATGACGAATAAATTATCATTAGTCTTCAACAGTTGAGTTCTTGATAGAATACAATAGACTACAAGGTTTATATCAAAAACTGCAGTTAAATTCTTAAACAACGTTCAGATCAATAATAGCAGCGGAATGAGTAATCTATTAGAAGAATAATGCAGACTATAATGTCCACTCGGTTCTCTTTTTAGGAAAAACATCATCAACTTTTATCATCTGAAATATCATTAGTCAAGATAATACAAATTCACAGTTCCTGATCATAATCATGCACATCAACAGTTCATCTTTGTACTACGGGCCAAAGATATTCAATATAGCACCAACGGTCATGATTATACCAGATTCAGCCTTTGGTCATAATCATACCAAACAACAGTTCATCTTTGCACTACGGGCCAAAGAGAACATTCACCACGTGCCATAAAAGACACCGAACAGATGTATCGCCTTTAACCTATTATATCGCCTTTAACCTATCATCTGTTCAACAAATATATCACATCTGTGCCCCCGGCCACAGATATTCACAACAGCTTGATTTTTGGATGATTAGAATGATATAAATGATGAACAGAAGAAATAGGATAACAATAAGTATCGGAAGTTTACTTTGTACAGATTCAAATAATGTCCAAATTGTCAACATGATGTGGAGTGAAATTCAAGATCCACAGTTCAGAATAACGGTTACAATTCAATAGAAAGGTTCACGTAAATAGGAAGGTTCAGTTGAAATAATGAAGTTCAACTATTATGGAATATATAATATTTTCAGGAATTATAGAAGCAATAGTTCCATAATAAATTTCGATTTAGGAGTATGAAAGAAAATAATATCCCTTACCGTAGCAGGTTTGATTAACAAAAGGTGAAGGAAATTAATACAAAGGGTTATTCACCAACAGGCGGCAATCCGCTCCGTAAGGTTATTCCCACAATTTAATAGAATTTGAGTACAAAGAGTTATTCACCAAACAGGCGGCAATCCGCTCCGTAAGGTTATTCCCACAATTTAATAGAATTTGAGTACAAAGAGTTATTCACCAAACAGGCGGCAATTCGCTCCGTAAGGTTATTCTCAGAGATTAATAATGAATGAATACGAAAGGTTATTCACCAACAGGCGGCAATCCGCTCCGTAAGGTTATTCCCACAATTTAATACATGGAAATAAAAGGCACGTCTTATGAGTAAGGAAGAAACAATATTATTATCGAGAATCAAATAATGATAATCCCTTACCATAGTACGTTTGAATAATGGAATATGAAAAAGATGGTATCCCTTACCTCAACACGTGACTGGATATTGATTTAAATGAGGTTGATTAACTTGAACAGTACACGTATACTTATAGATCTTCACAAATACTCAAGATGACTTAAGCACACTTAGAGAGAACTTTCACAAGAAGTATTTAGAGAGAGAAAGAAAGAACAAGTAAGGAAGTTTATGAAAAATCCTTAAGTTAAGGCTTCTATTTATAGCCAAAAATCTTATCATTCATTTAATCTAAACCATTCATTTAAAGATCATCTTTTAATCTACACCATCCATTTCAAATATTATATTATCTTTAATCTACACCATTCATTTCATATCACCTAATAATCACCTAACTTTATATTATAAACAAATCAATTTAATTATTCAACAATAATTCACACTTTAATCTACACCATTCATTTCGTATCACCTAATAATCACCTAACTTTATATTATAAACAAATCAATTCAATTATTCAATAATAATTCACACTTTAATCTACACCATTCATTTCATATCACCTAATAATCACCTAACTTTATATTATAAACAAATAACTTTATCAATTCAATTATTATGACTAATTGTTATAAATACAGTATAGTTAGCTCTTAGATATCAAGTCAATAAATTAATGAAATACAACTGTTTAAATAACATCATAATAGAGATAACAATAATGTAAAATAAAGCATACGTTACTGTGTAATGACAATTATTGATTCAATAATGTGAATTACTGTGCATATGTTACTGTGACAATTATTAGGTTCAATAATTTTAAAAACAGTGCAACAACAATTATTGACTCAATGATATAAAATACAGTGTAATGACAATTATTAAATCAATAATGCAAAATACTGTGTAACAACAATTATTGAATTGATAATATAAAATATTATGCAGTGACAATTATCGATGAAATGATGCGTAACAGTTACGGTGTCAATTATCAGACCAAAAATATGAGACACTATGCAATACCGTGTGTTACTGTAGAGTACCGAGTGCTACAGAAAATACCAATAACTACCGTATGCTACTATTCTTTTATCACCGGTATTTTAACAGTTCCGTTGACTATTTTTATTTAAAAAGGTTATTTCTGTCGTTTTCTATATCCGACAAATATTCCGTTGTGGGGTCCACCAATAATTTGTTATTTCGGCGCCGTCGGACCAAACGAATATTCCCCGACCAAACGAATATTCCCCGACAAAGCGAATATTGTCCGACAAAATAAAATTTGCACATAACATCCTTAAATTTTAACTTTATCGATTTAACCACTTACTGTTTAAAAAAAATATCTATATGAAGAAAAATTAAATTTTGTATTTCATAAAATTCGGGGTCTTACAACCTCCCCTCCTTATGAAATTTCTTCCCCGAAATTGACGTACCTGACATATCGAAGAGGTAAGGATACTTAGATTTCATCTCAGATTCTAGCTCCCAGGTCATTTCCTCAGTATCTTGGTTCCTCCATAAAACCTTAACTTGAGGTATAACCTTTGAGCGTAGGATCTGCTCCTTCTTATCCAGGATCTTAACAGGTACTTCCTCGTATGTTAAATCCTCTGCTATAACGTCTGGTTCTAACTCAATGACGTGGTTTGGGTCCTTCACATATTTACGTAACATAGATATGTGAAAAACGTTATGGATGCGAGACATACTTGGTGGTAGGGCTAGTCTGTAGGCTACGGTTCCTATTCGATCGAGGATTTCAAATGGGCCAATAAATCGAGGGTTGAGCTTTCCTCTCTTTCCGAATCTCGTAACCCCTTTCCATGGAGAAACACGTAAGAATACATGATCTCCGACGTTGAAACTTTCGTCTCTCCGATGAAGATCAGCATAACTCTTTTGTCGTTCTTGTGCGGTCTGTATTCGTTGTCGGATCATTTGGATCTTTTCGGTCGTCAAGCGTACCAACTCGGGTCCCAACAATTTTGCTTCTCCTACCTCATTCCAACATATTGGAGAGCGACACTTCCTTCCATACAATGCCTCGAATGGAGCCATGCCTATGCTTGCTTGGTAACTGTTGTTGTAAGAAAATTCCACCAACGGCAAGTACTTATCCCAACTTCCTTTGAAGTCTAATACACAAAGTCTCAAAAGATCTTCGAGGGTCTGAATCGTCCTTTCCGATTGTCCGTCCGTTTGAGGATGGTATGCAGAACTAAAACGTAGTTCAGTGCCCATAGCTTTTTGTAGACTGATCCAAAAGCGTGAAGTGAATCTAGGATCTCGATCAGAAACTATGGAAACTGGCATGCCATGCAATCTCACGATCTCATTTATGTACATACCGGCAAGACGTTCAAGTGAAAAGTTTTCTCGTATAGGCAAGAAATGAGCAGATTTGGTCAATCTATCTACGATCACCCAAATTGCATCTAAGCCTTGAGAAACTTTTGGAAGACCCGTCACGAAGTCCATATTGATGTGTTCCCACTTCCATTCGGGAACTTCAAGTGATTGTAATGGACCTTTAGGAACTTGATGTTCTGCCTTGACACGTTGACAAGTTAGGCACCTTGAGATAAACTCCGCAATCTCTCTTTTCATATTGTTCCACCAAAATGTATGTCGAAGATCTCGATACATCTTGGTACCTCCTGGGTGGATTGCGAACGGCGTGTTGTGTGCTTCCATCATGATTTTATGCTTTAATTCAGGATCGTTAGGAACACAGAGTCGAGAGTTGACTCGAAGTATTCCTTTCTCGTCGATTCTTGCTTCGGGAATGGCACCTTCTTGTACTTTCTTTATCATGTTTATCAGTTCCGGATCGGTAGCTTGAGCAGCTTTAATTTTATCGATTAAAGTTGGTTCTACTCGCACGTGAGCAATCTTCGAGTGGGTCCCTGGTGTCTTTAGCTCTATCTCCATCTTTTGCAAGTCGTACAAAATACACTTTTGTGTTGTCAGCAGTGCACTTGTACTTGCATAAGATTTTCTGCTCAAAGCGTCAGCTACAACGTTCGCCTTTCCCGGGTGATACTGGATTGTGTGGTCATAATCCTTTAACAGCTCAAGCCAACGTCGTTGTCGCATGTTGAGTTCCTTCTGGGTGAAGAAATACTTGAGACTTTTATCATCCGTATAGATATCCACTTTTTCTCCGTACAAGTAGTGTCTCCAGATCTTCAACGCGAAAACGACTGCTGCCAACTCTAGATCATGAGTAGGATAATTTTTCTCATAATCTTTGAGTTGTCGAGAGGCGTAGGCTATAACCTTTCCATGTTGCATAAGGACACAGCCTAGACCTTTGCCAGAAGCATCGCTGTAGATAACAAATTCTCCTGATCCTGATGGTATGGTCAGAACAGGAGCTGAAACCAGTCTCTTCTTGAGTTCTTGGAAACTTTTCTCGCATTCCTCGCTCCATATGAATTTTGTGCTTTTCCGAGTAAGCTGCGTTAATGGAGTGGCGATTCGAGAAAATCCTTCTACGAATCTCCGATAATAACCAGCTAGACCCAGAAAACTTCGGACTTCGGTTACTGTTTTGGGTTGCTCCCAATTTAGTACCGTTTCAATCTTCGCAGGATCGACTGATATTCCTTGACTAGAAATCACATGCCCAAGAAACGCGACCTCCTCAAGCCAGAACTCACATTTCTTCAACTTGGCATATAATTTGTTTTCACGGAGCTTTTGTAGTATCAATCTCAGGTGTTGTTCATGATCCTCGCGACTCTTGGAGTATATGAGGATGTCATCAATAAAGACAACCACAAAATGATCCAAATGTTCCTTGAATATCCGGTTCATCATGTCCATGAAAGCTGCAGGAGCATTAGTTAGTCCAAAAGGCATGACTAAGAACTCATAATGCCCATAACGAGTTCTGAAAGCAGTCTTTGGAATGTCCTCAGCTTTAACCTTTAACTGATGATATCCAGAACGGAGATCAATCTTTGAGAAATGTTGAGCGTCTTGCAATTGATCAAACATGTCATCAATCCGAGGTAACGGGTACCTGTTCTTGATGGTGACATGGTTCAATTCTCGGTAGTCAATGCACAATCTCATACTCCCGTCTTTCTTCTTCACAAATAGAACAGGAGCACCCCAAGGTGATGCACTCGGACGAATGAAACCGGTATCCAACAATTCCTGTAGTTGGACTTTTAACTCTTGAAGTTCAATGGGAGCCATTCGGTAGGGAGCTTTGGAAATGGGCTTGGTACCGGGTTCAAGATCAATATAAAAATCAATTTCACGGTTTGGGGGTAAGCCAGGAAGTTCTTCAGGAAAAACGTCAGGAAACTCATTAACAATGGGAATATCATTCAAGTTTGACGTATTTTTGTTCAAATCAGTGACATGAGCTAAAAAGGCTTGACATCCGTTTTTCAATAAACGAATGGCTTTATGGCTAGAAATAACAGTTATAGATTTCAATGGTTTAGTTGCTTGAATTTGCATGACAGGTTGATTAGGAATATGAAAACTAATAATCTTATGAAAACAATCAATTTTAGCATGATGGGTAGTCAACCAATCAATTCCTAAAATCACATCAAATTCAAGCATCTCCAAAGAAATAAGGTCAACAGGTAATGTGAGGTTGTTGATTTGAACTAGGCAAGATTTATAGACAGTAGATGTAATGGTCATTTCTCCTAATGGGGTTTCAACTGATAAGTCAAAGTCCAAGTTTTCAGGAGTTAAGTTTAAACGCTGAGCACATGCAGGTGAGATAAAAGAATGGGTAGAGCCAGTATCTAACAAAGCGTAGACTTCACGAGAATTTATGAATAGCTTACCGGTTATCACCTCGTTCGAGTTTCGTGCCATTTGGGATGTCACAACAAAAGCTCTCCCTTGAACTACAGATTTTCCTTTATCCGCGCTAGCTTTTGGTATCATCATTGCAGCTGGACTTGATTTTGTGGCAGGACAAAACCGCGCAAGATGACCCTCTTTCCCACAACTGTAGCACTTTTTGGACTGCAGTGTACAGTTTGGGCTGATGTGACCTTCCTGACCACACCTATAGCATCTCACTGGTGGTCGATCTTCTCCCCTTGAAACTGGGGTCGGTGCTGGTGTTGGTACTGGTGCTGGTGCCCTTCCATAATTATTATGGAATCTCTTTCTTTTGAAATTGTTCCCACTAGATTCTCCTCTTCTGTTATTTGGTGTGGAATTACCACCGAAGTGTTGGTTACCTCCTCGATGGTTCTCGTTCCTGTGGTTGTTGTCACTCCTTTCTCTATGCTGATCATTAACTCTTGGCTGCAATGTTTCATCTGTTTGCTCCACCCTTTGAGCCCTATCTACAACATCTGAATACAAACTGAATTTATGAGAACTAAGTTGTTGACGAATTTTGAGTCTCAAACCTCTCAGGAACATTCGACTCATTCGTGATTCATCATCCACAAGATGGGTGGCAAAGCGAGATAACTCGGCAAACTTGGCTTCATATTGGGAGACTGTCATGTTTCCCTGCTCCAGCTTAATGAATTCCACTTCCTTCATATGGCGGATGCTTTCTGGGAAGTACTTCTCGTTAAACAGTTCTTCGAATTCTGTCCAAGACATTTCGAGTGCTGAAGGTTGGATACGTTTTACCGCTTCCCACCAATGGTATGCCTCACCTCGTAACATAAAAGTGGCAAATGGCACCTTCTGATCATCAGCGCATTGTAAGACATCAAGTATTTTTGTCGTCTGCTTTAGCCATGCCTCCGCTTTGAGTGGGTCAGGCTTCCCGTGGAATTCAGGTGGTCCTAATTCTTTAAATTGCTTAACAGTGACCATCCTCAAATTGCCAGCGTTTCTACCGTTATTATTGACTAGATTTCCTCTTCCTTGATTCTGTATGAACTGCATGAAATTCCTAAAGAATCCATCGTTCATCATGTTATCAGGAACATTATTTCCTGAGTTGGCAGGAGGATTGTTTGGGGCCTCTTGATTCTCGGCAACATTTGCTTCGGGTATTCCATAGTTAACCTCTTGATTTTCAGATGCCATACTTAACTGTGGTCACAAAATAAATGTTAGTTCAAATAAACTGACTCATCACTTCATGTTCCTACATTCAAATCGACTCATTAGATAATAAAATCTATTTTAGGTAGGGCACACTAGTGACTGATTCTATCCGTCTCTCCCCTCCTAGTTCTAACCCCAGATCTCCATTAAAGACCATATCCCTAAGCTCTGATGCCAACTGTGACGCCCCCAAATCTGGGCCCACACAACCCAAACTTGAGTCGTCAAAAGACTACAACAAAATTATTACAACAAAGCACAACGTACTACAATACAGTGTATAATAATACACAACTAAGTCTTCACTATTATTGTCACACTATTTTACAAAACGTGAAGACTATGATAACTATTCCTCGGACCCTCACTCCATTCCCCGGCTAGACCCTGTTATGTTTTCATCTCCTGTTGAAAAACAATGGAACAAAAGAAAGGGTGAGCTCAAATAGCCCAGTAAAGAATATCATGACTAAGATAATGACGAATAAATTATCATTAGTCTTCAACAGTTGAGTTCTTGATAGAATACAATAGACTACAAGGTTTATATCAAAAACTGCAGTTAAATTCTTAAACAACGTTCAGATCAATAATAGCAGCGGAATGAGTAATCTATTAGAAGAATAATGCAGACTATAATGTCCACTCGGTTCTCTTTTTAGGAAAAACATCATCAACTTTTATCATCTGAAATATCATTAGTCAAGATAATACAAATTCACAGTTCCTGATCATAATCATGCACATCAACAGTTCATCTTTGTACTACGGGCCAAAGATATTCAATATAGCACCAACGGTCATGATTATACCAGATTCAGCCTTTGGTCATAATCATACCAAACAACAGTTCATCTTTGCACTACGGGCCAAAGAGAACATTCACCACGTGCCATAAAAGACACCGAACAGATGTATCGCCTTCAACCTATTATATCGCCTTTAACCTATCATCTGTTCAACAAATATATCACATCTGTGCCCCCGGCCACAGATATTCACAACAGCTTGATTTTTGGATGATTAGAATGATATAAATGATGAACAGAAGAAATAGGATAACAATAAGTATCGGAAGTTTACTTTGTACAGATTCAAATAATGTCCAAATTGTCAACATGATGTGGAGTGAAATTCAAGATCCACAGTTCAGAATAACGGTTACAATTCAATAGAAAGGTTCACGTAAATAGGAAGGTTCAGTTGAAATAATGAAGTTCAACTATTATGGAATATATAATATTTTCAGGAATTATAGAAGCAATAGTTCCATAATAAATTTCGATTTAGGAGTATGAAAGAAAATAATATCCCTTACCGTAGCAGGTTTGATTAACAAAAGGTGAAGGAAATTAATACAAAGGGTTATTCACCAACAGGCGGCAATCCGCTCCGTAAGGTTATTCCCACAATTTAATAGAATTTGAGTACAAAGAGTTATTCACCAAACAGGCGGCAATCCGCTCCGTAAGGTTATTCCCACAATTTAATAGAATTTGAGTACAAAGAGTTATTCACCAAACATGCGGCAATTCGCTCCGTAAGGTTATTCTCAGAGATTAATAATGAATGAATACGAAAGGTTATTCACCAACAGGCGGCAATCCGCTCCGTAAGGTTATTCCCACAATTTAATACATGGAAATAAAAGGCACGTCTTATGAGTAAGGAAGAAACAATATTATTATCGAGAATCAAATAATGATAATCCCTTACCATAGTACGTTTGAATAATGGAATATGAAAAAGATGGTATCCCTTACCTCAACACGTGACTGGATATTGATTTAAATGAGGTTGATTAACTTGAACAGTACACGTATACTTATAGATCTTCACAAATACTCAAGATGACTTAAGCACACTTAGAGAGAACTTTCACAAGAAGTATTTAGAGAGAGAAAGAAAGAACAAGTAAGGAAGTTTATGAAAAATCCTTAAGTTAAGGCTTCTATTTATAGCCAAAAATCTTATCATTCATTTAATCTAAACCATTCATTTAAAGATCATCTTTTAATCTACACCATCCATTTCAAATATTATATTATCTTTAATCTACACCATTCATTTCATATCACCTAATAATCACCTAACTTTATATTATAAACAAATCAATTTAATTATTCAACAATAATTCACACTTTAATCTACACCATTCATTTCGTATCACCTAATAATCACCTAACTTTATATTATAAACAAATCAATTCAATTATTCAATAATAATTCACACTTTAATCTACACCATTCATTTCATATCACCTAATAATCACCTAACTTTATATTATAAACAAATAACTTTATCAATTCAATTATTATGACTAATTGTTATAAATACAGTATAGTTAGCTCTTAGATATCAAGTCAATAAATTAATGAAATACAACTGTTTAAATAACATCATAATAGAGATAACAATAATGTAAAATAAAGCATACGTTACTGTGTAATGACAATTATTGATTCAATAATGTGAATTACTGTGCATATGTTACTGTGACAATTATTAGGTTCAATAATTTTAAAAACAGTGCAACAACAATTATTGACTCAATGATATAAAATACAGTGTAATGACAATTATTAAATCAATAATGCAAAATACTGTGTAACAACAATTATTGAATTGATAATATAAAATATTATGCAGTGACAATTATCGATGAAATGATGCGTAACAGTTACGGTGTCAATTATCAGACCAAAAATATGAGACACTATGCAATACCGTGTGTTACTGTAGAGTACCGAGTGCTACAGAAAATACCAATAACTACCGTATGCTACTATTCTTTTATCACCGGTATTTTAACAGTTCCGTTGACTATTTTTATTTAAAAAGGTTATTTCTGTCGTTTTCTATATCCGACAAATATTCCGTTGTGGGGTCCACCAATAATTTGTTATTTCGGCGCCGTCGGACCAAACGAATATTCCCCGACCAAACGAATATTCCCCGACAAAGCGAATATTGTCCGACAAAATAAAATTTGCACATAACATCCTTAAATTTTAACTTTATCGATTTAACCACTTACTGTTTAAAAAAATATCTATATGAAGAAAAATTAAATTTTGTATTTCATAAAATTCGGGGTCTTACAATACGTTAATAAACTTATAATATTTTCCCATAAGTCTGAAGTGACATGATTTTCTTGGTCCCATAAGACAATAGGATTATAAGGCCCGGGATTAATATCCATAGCTGACCTAAATATTCATCACAATGTCAACTATTAAACATTTTAAATAAAAAACTCGTCAAACTTGGATATGAACAAAATGACAAATATAATAAAAATTGATATCAATATCCAAGCACATGTTACTTAGAATTCACAGCAAACAGAGCAACACTCAATCAAGACCAGATTTGGTTTTTCGTATTTCTTATTCTAAGCATCTTCTATCAACATTCTTTTTGTTTGCCAAAGTGCATTAATTAACCTTTTACATTTGTCTCTTTACCTTCCGTGGAGTTGGAACTAGCCACTAAGGACATATAGTACATATCTTTATTTTATTTTTTTTGTCAATATCTTATATGTTATCATTTATTTTTAATTTGTAGCACGTAATTGATTTGTTGTTGTGTTTTTTCTCATAGGTGGTATCTTATTGCCTATACTTTCTGAATGGTGGTTAACCAAAGAAAAGTTCCCAGTAATAGATTCATTTATTTAGCTTCTTTTCCTGGCACAACGTTTCAAGGTTCCAATGGTTTAAGTATTAAATATCAGTCACATTCTATATCAAGCTTTCTGAAGTAGTCTGATATAACTATAATCAAGCCCAAAGTTAAATGATATAACTATAAAATATCTACAAGAAAATGCAAGTAGGAGCGACATTGACACACATCAGTGCCTAATGGTTGAATTAATAACCTTTTTGAAACAATTGAACTAATAACAAATCATTAATTCATGAAATTGTTCATTCCATCCATTTTATTTGTTTACGCATATCCAGTAAATCTCCCTTATAATTATATGCAGAATGTTACTTTATAACCACGTAGAACGAAAAACTTACCGATTAACTGGTGATAAAGTTGATGTATAAGTATAATATTTGACGGTTGTACTCCTATCGCTATAAAGAAGGTGAATATTTCTTCAATATCGCTGTGAATTAGGGCTTCATTTTCATCTCCTATACTTTTTATCGGAAGATGATGTTTGACGGTTGTACTCCAATCGCTGGAAAGAAGGTGAATCAATGGGTTATCGAACAAGTATAAGTCAAATTGCGTGAGAATTATTGCTGTAAATTAGGGCTTTTTTCATCTCTTTTTCTTTTTACTGGAAGGTACAAGAGGGTTTGTGAGAAGACTAGTTCGACTGCATCCTATTTCAGTTCTGCTGGGCATGCTCTGCGACGTCGTTTATCTGCCTAGACTACGTCCAGCTTATTCATCCGCTAGTACGTCTAGCGGATTTCTTTTTCCTCTCATCGTTCTGTTTCCTTGCGACGTCGTCGTTTTCACTAGGAGGGATAACTTGGTCCATCAAAACTGATTAATCTGTCCGCTACACTAACTAGCGGATGGGAGTCCTACCACTTTAAATCTCATCCGTTGCTGGCTAGAATGTATGGTTAAGATGCTATTTGTCAATTATTAGTCCATAGCAAATATTTGCTATGGATCGCTCCCCATATATATATATATATATATATATATATATATATATATATATATATATATATATATATATTCTCTTTAAAAACCATAATAACATGCAGTTGTATCATCGAAAACATATCTTATAATTTGTATAAGAAGTACTAAGAAAACGATAGTCTTTCTCTAGATAAAGGGCGTGCTATCATTCAAACAATGAAAAACAATTAAAAAACGAGATCAATTTTATATCGAGAATTATTATTTTTGTAAGTAAATAATAAATATTATAAAAATAATATTTTTATTTGTAAAAATAACAATTATCTGTAAAAACAAGGAGGTTGCTGCGTTATGGACATGTTACACCATTTTCACACACACACACACACACACACACACATATATATATAAGATAGAGGAGGATATTGTGTGAACTTTCACTAAGCAATCTTTGTCGGCCTTAGTATTCTCTCTACCAATAGGGTTTACTACTTGACAGTGGAAAGGTGTGAGTATGATCCTTAACATCTCATGCGCCATTTGATTTCTTATTTTAGCATGTTCTACTGCATGCACCCTTTATAAATTTGTTCCCCACTAGTCCTTCGAAATATTACTTAAAAGTTCAAATATTAATTAATAAAAAGTAAAAGCTCAGTTTTTATGCTATGGTGAAAAAGTATGAGTAATTAAATCAATATCTCACATAAAGTAGAAATTCAAGTTTCTCACGTTATATATATTTGAGAATTGAACTTAAAACTGTAGGTCTAATTCGTAATAATTAGATTACGTTAGGACATAATAACAAAGGGGAATCTTTTGTTTTAGCCAATCATAATTATTGAAAGATTACCATCCTATCTCGATTGTTAATGCTCGTATTTCCCGCATCAAAGAAATAATTAACATTTAAACATTATATTTATCTTAATCGTTAAAAAATAGAATATGGAACAGATTTTAATGTCATGTTTCACTTTTTAACGATTAAGATAGATGTAGTGTTTAGATGTTATGCTTAAATATTATGCACTTATACTTATTCAATAAATAATATAAAGAATCAACGGGTAATTAATTATGGATATTTTTGCCTTTTATAGTACATCCTAAAGTTTAAAAAGATCAGTAAACCTTATTCGCCAAGAGAAATGCAGACTATTACATTAGCCACGAAACCATGGCAATACACAAGAAAGAAAGGAAGAGAGAAGAAAATAATTAAGTACAAAAAAGAAATCTTGGTTTCTTAAACATAAAATAACTGCGTGGGATTAAAAAAATGAATGCACCTTTTTGGAATTAAATGAGAGCAAACAGAGAGAAGATTGAGTGGAGATATGTAGGGTTATCGTAACAAATAACAAATAGAGATCAAGTGATACTTTAGGTGACCAAGTATATATATATATAGAACAAAAAGTTCTTTTTTGTATTAACAACTAGAATATATAAAATTAATATGCATATAAATATACTCGCTATTAACAAAATTATAACTACTTGAATCCCCTAAACTCTGGCTGGTTAAGTCCCTAACATTTTCTCCACCATCTCTCTCTCTCTCTCTCTCTCTCTCTCTCTCTCTCTCTCTATATATATATATATATATATATATATATATATATATATATCTATTGCGATATCGATATCGGCTGTTGGCATACCTTTCAAGTTCTTGAATGATTCAAAAAAAGTTGTTAATTTAAGGTACGTTTTCTAACTATTTATCATTCTTGATGGATTTAGGATTTGATCTTTGTTATTTGATATAAAGTACTAAGTTTCATTTAACTAGCTAATATGTTTACTGCACTCTTTTAGATTGCTTAGATGAGGCTATATATATATATATATGTCCTCCATTTAGGTTATCAATTATAATTAGAGAGGTTTATAATATATATTTCCAGTTGTAACAATTCTAAACATTTTTTAGGCTAGCTGTGTTTCACGAATGCTCAAATTAATCTTAAGAATAAAATCTGAGTTTCTAATGCAAAAGAAACTTGCTAACTTTTGCTTAACATTATTATTATTATTTATTAAGGTGCTAAACATATATTAATTCTCCTGTAAATTGCCTGCCAAGAAAGTGAAAGTATATATATCTACCCTATTTCCTTTATTTTTTCCATGTAGGTTATGGTTATATACTTTATATAGAGTTCTTTTATTAAACTGTTCGAAAGAAAGGAATGGTAAGGAAAGATTGAAAAAACAATGTAAAATTAGAACTCGTAAGTATAAAGTTCAACTATATATAATTATAATATAATCGATCGAGAGGTGAACGGATTAAATCCCGTTAATTAGGGGCTCAATATAGAATATATATATATATATATATATTTCATTAGTTTTTTTTTATCCAATATCATCCTTTCCACACATAAAGATAAAAGTCTGACTTGGATGATCCAAAAAGTATAATATTTAGTGGCTTTGGTTGAAAATTATCAAAATCCATTATTATTTTATGTCGTTAATGATTCACATTGGTACGATCTTTAATTAAAAGATAACATTTTAACAGTTAGATATACTAATTCAATACATGAAATATATAATCGTAATTTCGTAATATAGTTATTATTTGTTGTATACCACATTTGAGACGATATTTTTACATTAAAAATATAAATAATGTAAAATTAGAACTCATAAGTATAAAGTTCAACTATATATAATTATAATATAATCGATCGAGAGGTGAACGGATTAAATCCCGTTAATTAGGGGCTCAATATAGAATATATATATATATATATATATATATATATATATATATATATATATATATATATATATATATATATATATATATATATATATATATATAGTTTTTTTTTTATCCAATATCATCCTTTCCACACATAAAGATAAAAGTCTGACTTGGATGATCCAAAAAGTATAATATTTAGTGGCTTTGGTTGAAAATTATCAAAATCCATTATTATTTTATGTCGTTAATGTTTCACATTGGTACGATCTTTAATTAAAAGATAACATTTTAACAGTTAGATATACTAATTCAATACATGAAATATATAATCGTAATTTCGTAATATATTTATTATTTGTTGTATACCACATTTGAGACGATATTTTTATATTAAAAATATAATTTCTTAAATATAAGAGTATGTTTAGATGGTGGCATGTTAGCAATGACCAACCTTCACCTCAATGGAGAAAAAAATTTAATTCTCATCCCTTTTCTCTTATTATAACGGGGTCACATTCATGACATATATTTACGGAAAGTAACATTTTAACAATTAAAACAAAAGTTAATTTATTTGTAGCTAGAGACTCTAATTACAAGGGGGGGGAAATTTGACTTTACCGCTATAGCCTCTAACTGCATAATTTTTTTTTTTTAACTTAGTGTTAGAACTTCTAGCGATAGTATGTTCCAACATGCATATAGTGTGAATGCACTATCTATTATAATATGTTCAAAATAGTTAAAAAAATAATAATAAAAATACAAAAGTATGTCCCATACACATCTAGCCATATACTTGCTATGATCCATCGTATCATCTCTCTCCATGCCTTGCTTTATCCTTACATATCCCACTTTTAACTTCCATCGTCACTACTCCTTTAAAATATGTTTTATAGTGCTAGCCACATATTTTTTTCTTTTTTTTTAAAAAAAAAATCTTACACATTAAAAAAATTTTACTAAACTTTTGGATATTTTGATCTATGAGTAGAGGCAATTTGATTGTGTAGGTAACAAAAAAATACGTTCAACTTAAAAAATTATGTTGAATTATGATTGTGGTTCACCATTACTTTACAAGCTAATTAATTTTGACTCTATTGAGATCACTAGAGTCTAGAGCATTATCGAAACCTATTAATGGAGGCATAGAAAAATGATCACAATAAATTTTTATAGTTATTTCATTTTTATGCACTAATACTAAAATTTAAAAGTCAAGACCTAAAATACCATTCTTAATACATTTTCAATTATATAAAAAATTGAATCGAAAATGTAATTTAATTAATTATTTGAAATATTTTGAGTATCGATAATTTAAAATTATAACACCTAAAATACCCTTTTTAATGTATTCTCAATTATGTTAAAATTTAGATTAATTGATTGACATTTATACTATAACATATTTTGAGCATCGATGGTTTCAAAATGCAACACCCTTTTCTCTTTATCTTGAAATAGAGTTGAGTAAACAAAGATTAACGTACACTTTGTTAATTGCTTCAAAAAAATTCAATTCAAAAATTCATTATATTTAAATATTGGACAATTTTTTTATATTATAAATTACAAGTAACAAAGAAAAATACTACACTAATAAAATAATTAATCTCCAAACATATGAATATTATATATTCAGGCATATAAATATTATATCCGTACATTCATATAATATGAAAAGATTTAATACCGATTCTAAATGCGCAAATTCCACTATATAAAAAGAAAGATTTATAGAATCCCATAACTGAGTGTCACGTGAGTTTCTTCTTTTGCTTAGTCTCTTTTTTCAAATCAATGACATACATTGCTCAGATCCTCTTGCAAAAGACAAAATATTATCATATATATATATATCATACACTTCCTCACATTCATTAACAAGAAAAAAAAAAATAGTTCTGTTGAGTTTTAATTTTCGAACTTATACTATTGTTAGAATATTATAATTCAATTATAAGAATATATTTTAATTTTAAATGCCTAAGAAAAATTTGAGAAAAAGGTTATAAACTGAACTAGAGAACTTAGAAATTTTTTATCATCTGTAGTGTCTATTGTGTTGAGTCAAACTTAAATTTGAAACTTTAATTTTTTACAATGAGAATAGAAATCTTATCACTATCACATCTGGTTCAATTTTATTTTATTTAAGTTTAATTCTCTTTAATTTGTGATTAAATTTTAATATAAATTTATTTAAAATTTTAAAATAACAATTATGTACTTAGCAATAATACCTTTTAAGTAATTTTTAACTAATTTTGGTATTTAATGACGAAGGAAAAAAATAAATCAAACAAAGGGGGAAGAACAGACGAAGTATTGTGCTCAAAGTATATATATATATATATATATATATATATATATATATATATATATATATATATATATATATATCTGTGTGTGTGTTTATATAATTATATAATTGTCTGTGCGTATAAAAGAAAATCAGAGTAAAAGGTGGCGTAATTGAAATTTATGGGTGATCAAAAATGGAAGCAGAGCCAGCCAGAGCACTTTCTATTCCCATATAAAAGGCCGAGGTATATGCATTACACAATCAAATCACCCTCAGAGGAGTATAAAGTTTTCAACTTTTTTGTCAAAAAATTCCAATCTTTACAAACTACTACTGCTACTACTAATATCATACATTAAAGGTGCAAAATCAAGAATCAAAAACTGTTCAATCCCCAACCATCTCTCTGTTCTTCAATTTATATGTTCTTATTTTTGAATTATACGCCCAATTACAAAGAAATTGTGCGTCTGTTTGTCGGTATTTAGGAGAGAGAAAGTTTGATTCTTTATGCCGATGATATTAATGGCTGAGTGAGAGCTGAAGTAGGTTCTTGACACCTGTCCGTTTTATGGCACTTCTGCAACGAATAATCGCTCTCTAGGGAGCCCCTTTCTCTCTCCTCTTTTCTTTTTCTCTCTCTAAAACAACAGCTTACAGCTATAGAGTAGTACTAGTACCAGTGGTGTAGAGATGAGAGCACGCCTGGGCTCCATAGTCTTTATTTTGATAGGTGGTTTTCACAGCCTGCAACTGTATGTTTCTTTTTCTGTGATTTATTTTTTACGTTATTTATGTGTTTTAGAAAGTTTTAATGTTTCATGTCTCCTCATTTATTGCCTAATTCATTAAGTTTTTTTTAGGGTCAAAAAATGCCAGTTTTGGATTGTTTTTCCTGTTTGAATTTGTCTTTTGGGAATTGGAAATGCGGGTAATTTCTAAATCGACACAATTGGGGATTTGAGTTAGGCATCAAAAATTGGGTATACACAAGATTCTGATCAAATGCTGAAAAGGGCTTTTAAAGATTTGATTTTTATGTGAATTTTTTAAACTGGGGTTGACAAATTCTGATTCTAACATCTTTTTCTGAACTGGGTATGTCTAGTTTTGTGTTAATTGACTTTTTTATGGCAGTGTTTTTGTACCTGTTTTGCAGGGAAAACGTGGAAGTAGTACTATCTGAGCAGTAAAGACAGTTTGCAGATAGCCAAGGCTGTCTATGTTTCTCGTGCTCCGCCGCGCCGCTCGTGTTTGTCGCTCGTGCGCTGCCTTGCAAAAAGAAAACCCACAAATCTCGAGGCTCATACCATTACAGTCCCCATTGCTGCTAAAATTTAAGTCCTTTAACTGTTTTGTGATTTTTTGTGTGCGAGACTTTGGGGTTGAGAAGTTTAGCTTTAGTTGACACCTTTGCTTGCTGCGCCATTTTCTCAATTCTCTTCTCTATATGCATAACACATTGCCAGCCCCTTGAAAAAAATAGAGGCTGAATACAAAGGACTTGGAAGAGTTTTGGGTCTGCTTGAAATGATATGTTTATTTATTTAGAATTGACCCTTTAGAGGTAGCAGAACTCACAATCATAGGGGGTCTGTGATATTGATGGATGCTGCTGTTTGCTCTAGGAGGAAATCGAGGTACATTACATTATAGTGTTTGAACCTTGAAGCTTTGGTCTCTGTTTTATCCAGTTTGATTCTTTTGCACTTAAGGGTGTATTGGTATCTTGATTCTTGTTTTAAACTATTGCAACAAACTGTTGTGATTGCCGATTTTCTGGGGTTGGTAATTGGTTCCTTGTACCCGGCCATGCTTGTGAATTTTTGTTTCTTTAGGTGTAATTTTGGCACTGTTTGTCCAAGTCAACTATTTAATACCTATTTAGTTAGTGGAATGCGGTCCGTGGATTTGGGCATTTTGCGGGTTATACAAAGGGCTGTGGAGTTCATATATTTATAGAAGGAGAGTGGGTTTTGATGTGAATTTTGGTATTGGAACCATCATAAGACATGCTGAGCTTTGATGAAAAAGAAGAGGTCTTCTTTGATACTGCAGATTATTTGTCATTGGAAGAGTTGGTTGTTGAGAAAGAAGATTTGAGGTTTACTTATTTAGGTTATGAGATTTGGATGAGTGAGCCTCAAAGTGTAAAAGAACGACGAGACAGTTTTATTCATGGTATGGGTTTGCTTGAATTTTCCCCTTCGCATGAAATGGCCTTTACAGAAGAGGAACCAGAGAAGGCGGGATTGGACAGGATGAGAGACTGCAGCGGAGCTGTCTCGAATTCTTGTGCATTGTCTATTGATAGTGTAGAGAAAAGTATGGATAGTTTTGAGAGGGATTTGAATGGTGAAGGCAATTTTATGGTTGATGAATTGGAGCAAGATTGTTTGAATTCGAACATAGCTCTTGACAGGGAAAGTGCCGAAGTTTCACTTTCTGCTGAACAATTTGAACATAGGCAAGGGGAAGCTAACATTGATGAAAATAAGTGTGTTGTCATGGACAAGAAGAAAGTAAGGAGTTTGTGGAAGAACTTAAAAAGTAAGATTAAAAGAAATTTGTCTACAGATGCATCAAAGGTTTTGAAACCAGTTACTGAAACACTGAAGGCAAGTAGGTTAAAGGTGCGACAAAACAAGAAGAAATGCATGGAGTTCAGTGCAGTCTATATTGGACAAGAATTCCATGCTCACAAAGGTCTTATTTGGACTATGAAGTTTAGTTCAGATGGCCAGTATCTGGCAAGTGGTGGTGAAGATGGGATAGTTCGTATTTGGCGGATTACAACAGCCTGCACCTCGTGCAAAAATTTATATGCCGAATGTAACAGCCAAGGGAAAGAAGGCAAATCCTCCTCCAGGTTGAAAAAGTCAAGTCACGCTTCAGTTATTATTCCAGATACAGATTTCCAGTTGGAAGAGTTGCCGTTGCAGGAGTTTCATGGTCATACCAGTGATATCTTGGACTTGGCCTGGTCCAGTTCCAATGTGAGTCGATGCAACAACTACTTGCTGATTTGTACCAACTTTCTCAACACTATTTTTTTTACTAAATAGTTCTGTTTGGCATTACACTTTTTTTGTAGTTGATAAAATTCTAATTTAGATCTTATGTTGCAGTGTCTTCTTTCCTCATCTAAGGATAAAAGTGTTCGTCTATGGCAAGTGGGGAACAATGAATGTCTTGGTATTTTCAATCACAGTAACTATGGTAAATATCATAAAGCCATTAATTATCCTACCATCCCATTATTTCTGCACTTCTATTTATTGCTTTTCATTTGTTCCAACTTCTCAAGGAGTTATAGCCACATCTTTAATTTCTTGCTAGTGAAATCTGTGACCTTCAAGGATATAATGTTTTCTTTCTCTTATTTTTTGAATCAGTGACATGCACTCAGTTCAATCCTGCCGACGAGAACTACTTCATTAGTGGTTCCATTGATGGAAAAGTTCGAATATGGGGAGTAACCGAGAGGCGAGTAGTGGATTGGGCTGATGCTAGAGATGTAATAACTGCCATATGTTACCACCGAAATGGCAAAGTATGATTTTAGATACTCTCATTAATATGATACTAGTATCAATCTGTTGAGGTTGCACTTTAGGATGATTAATTAATAATTATCCTTTTTATGAAACAGCGGTTTGCAGTTGGTTCCATTTCTGGCACCTGCCGCTTCTATGAAGCATCAGGTACATTATTATTCTTCTATATATTGTTCTTATCATCTGTTATTTTATTGGGTAGTGCCTAACAGGAAGTTGTGGTTCTGCAGGCAACGATCTTCTACTTAATGCTGAAATTCATATTCACGGTAAAAAGAAATACTCGGGCAACAGAATTACTGGCATTCAGGTTGTTAATCTCTGAAATCATTTGTTTCATGCTTACTTTAGTCTCAATAATGTTGTAACATGGAGTGGCATTCATTCCTTGCAGTTTTCACATGAAGACTCCCAGAAAGTTATGATAACATCAGAAGACTCCAAAATTCGTATCTTTGATGGAATTGATGTTGTCCATAAATACAAAGGTACTTGAATGGCTTAATCTGCTAATTTCCTGAACAATTTCTAGTGTTTTTATTTCAAGAGACTATTGCTTTATTTTTTATTTTCTGGTTTGGAGTCTTATTTATGTTGCGATTTAATCATATCCTGGTACAATTTTCCATAATGACTAACACCTCATGTACCTAGTAGGGTTTAGTCTCTGAGATGCACCTTAAACAATTAACTCATTCCTATATATTTTCCTTGCTGTAAAAGGTTATCCTTGTGAAAATGCATATAATGCTAGAGTTTGCTGAAGATTATATTAGAATTTTTTGGTATTTTGCATGCTTCTCATTGCCATAAATTTGTCTAGTACTTTTGTGGTTTTATCATTGGATTGTTCAACTGTGATGGGCTTACCCAGTTTGACTTGTACAAATGCCAACATAATAACCTCTTCAAATGGGTATACAGAATATAGTTGATTTGCAAGTTTCACCAGCTTTATTAAATTATTGGACCTTTCTTGTACCTTTCAAAAGATTGAATTTAGTACTACTTTATGACAATTTTAGGTATAATTGTCAATAACCCCAATTTCTATCTATGCTGCTGATTAGTACCCCTTGTGTTCTCTAAGACTACGTTTGGAACATGGAAACTTGAGGGAAAAGGAAATGAAATCTAAAATTTTATTGGAGCATGTTTTTTACACTATTTTAACATTGTTCCTAATATTAGAAATTTTTAAAAGTATAGATTGTTAGATTTATATTCGTGGAGATAGATTTGTTTCTTTTTACAATGATTTTTTCCCTTTTCTTTTACATTCCTCCCCGTTTTCCAAGTTCCAAATGGAGTCTAAAGGACTGCTTTGAGGTTCTGCGAGTATTTCAAATTCTCAGAAGTATTTGGTATTTCTCGAGGACTATGTGCTAAATAAGTCTGCGAGATTTTGTGTTTACTTCCCTAAATTTGTGCTGAGATGCTAGAATACTTGGGTCAACCTTGAAAAGGTGTACCCCATGTTCTAAAATTCCACATCACTTATACACTGTATCTTGAACAAGTGAAAAAGTTAACATTCAGTGTAAGTTGTCTTCATGGGTCAGATTGTTAGTCTTTTGGACTTCTCATTATTATCGTCTAATCCATAAATTGGCATTTTAATAATGTTTCATCTTCCACATACAACTCACTTGGAATGTACATTTAAAATTTAAAATGTATTCAACTCATGCGGATTCATAGTTTCAGTTCATAAGACTAGCCTTTACGTGCATGTGCTTTTCTCCCCCTAGAACACTTCTTTTTATTATTTTCTATCCTACTGCCCTCCTAAACATGAGATTTTCGATTTTATATTACAGGTCTTTCAAAGTCAGGAAGTCAGATGTCAGCTTCATTCACACCAACCGGAAGACACATAATCTCAGTCGGGGAAGACTCACACATTTATGTCTGGAACTACGACGACTTGTGTGTCCCATCCAAACAAACAAAATCCATACGCTCCTGCGAGCATTTCCTCTACGAAGGCGTGTCAGTTGCCATTCCATGGTCAGGCAGGGGAACGAATCAAAAGGGTACTTTCGGTTGTGGCAGTCCCCGTTGTTGCTTACCAAGACAGGACCATCAAGATACAACTTCTTCGTGCACGGGAGATTCTGAACGATTCTCCTTAGCAAATTGGTTCTTCATGGACGGATCATTTAGGGGTAATGCAACCTGGCCTGAAGAAAAGCTCCCTTTGTGGGATGAACCAGCAGCAGAACAAGACCATCAGCATTGCAGCAATCATGATCATCAGCAGAACCGTCATAACATTATCCAAAACCCTGGAGTTTTATCAGCAACCTGGGGTCTTGTGATCGTGACAGCTGGTTCGGATGGAATGATCAGAACGTTCCACAATTATGGATTGCCCGTCAGAAGTTAGAACTTTCAATTTTTTAGTCGATGAAGTCATTTGGCGGTATCCATCCAAGGTACATAATGTGCAGGCAGAATTGAGAGTAAATAAAATTTTCACGCGATGATATTAGTGAATTTTAGTGCTTGATACATTAGCTGTATTATTCTGTCTGTTAGAATATTTCAGTAGCAGGTTAAGACTCTTCTTCACCATGCTTTCTGTTCTTTGTATTTAGTCCTTTATGGGCTCTGATGTAGGCTAGATCAGGGAACCTGGATCCGAGGAAAAAATTATTTGATTAAATTACTTATTGTATTGAACACCCAAGAAAGGAATACAGACGAAAATTTAAGTGGCATTGAATTTTTTGTTAACTTTTCTCTGTTGAATGGCTTCACTTAGAGACTAGTGTCCGACTCCAACTCAATGTAATATTCCCTTGTTTCAAAATTATATATATACATAAGATTAGTAGAATAAGTACTTCAGATTTATTAGTCTTAAGATTTAAGAGTACGAAAATACATTCATTTTCTTTGTATCGACACGATGTATGAAATTATTGAATTTTTTTTTCTTTTGTCTCTGTAAGTTTAGTTATATTATTACTTTTTTTTTGTTATATTTTTATTTAGTCCTTCATATCTTATAAAATTCTTGTTTCACCTCATATAATTTATACACGCAAAGTGTATGTTATCAAGTGCTAATCTATATACATATATAATAAGATTAAATTTAATTTTTTGATCTTTGTCTTTGATACAAGTATAGAATTAATATTATAAAATCAATATTAACTTATATATTAGTGACTAAAAATTTAGTTAATTAATTTTAAAATTAAAAATTATAATGGCAAGTCATAGTAAAACTAATATGTCCCAATTTTATCCAAATAACAAGCTCGAAATGTAATTTCCGTAGACAAAATTTATGAATATATTTGTTCAAAATTATTTTTTTTTAATAAATTGTTGCGTAAATAAAGGAGTAGTCCGCGCATCTTTCTCTCTAAACCCAAGTTGAAGACGTGAAGTTTGAGCTGATGGACATTCCTCCAAACATGACCTTAAGATAGTGATTGTCTTGGGTGCCCAACCAGCAGTGGGCTGAGCTGGGTTGCAATCATAAGTTCCAATATTAAGACAAAAAAAAGGGTCACGTGAGATGTACGACAACTTGATCCAACATGGTTGCCCCTCGTCACTCCTCCACTAATAACCAACTTATAATTATTTGGTGCCCCAATATCTCCGGATCCAATGTGCTCATCATCAATATACTTTTTTTTTTTTTTTTTTTGGTATTTTCTTCAAACACTTTGAAAAGAGAGAAAAGGACAATACATTGGTCTTGGAGGAACAAAGCAATACTTCTCGAAAGCTGATATTTATAAATGTCTTTTTTAATATTTTTATATAATATATTTTTTTATGTAGAGAAATTATTCAGTATGTTAAAGATATTATCACGTAATATTTTAAATTAATTACATATTATTATTTCAATATATATAATAAATTTTTTATATTTAAATTTATTAATAATAATATGTGATTGGTCTGAAAGTATCACGTGACAGAGTGAGTGTGTGCATTGTCTTAGTTGTCCTTTTTAGAATATATCATTATGTTATTTTTGGTATTAGAATGGTCAAAGAAACCTCGCGTGTTTTTTAAACAGATTTCTTTTGGGATTATGATTTCATGAAAATCAAATATATTTAATAATTAGTGGAGAAAATAATAATACAAGTTTAAATTATGGTGTTTACTTAATAATGAGTGAAGAAAATAGTAATATAATGTACAATTATAATGTATGCTTATAATTGGTTAACTACTGACCCGATTCATATATGATAAATTATTAACTAATTAAATTTGATACGTCATGATGTATTTATTTTTTGTAATAATATTTTGTCATTATAACATTATTTTTAAATTTAATACAATATAGATTTTAAAGTACTAATTTTAACTTATCCTAAAAGTACTTTTTATATCCAACCAGTTTTATTATGTTATCAAACACTCTCAAATGGCTTCATCGCATAAAATAAAATTAAAAAAGCTATAAAATACAATTTTTGATAATTTAAATATTTTAACTCACTACACCACTTCACTAAAAATTAAATTAAGTGTTTTTATGAGAGACAATTCAAGTAATACAAACTTTTCGAATATAACAAAATTGTTCAGTGAGTCGAAATAAGGGAACTGCTAGTTGTACTCCATCTTCCACCAATTATATTCCGGTGTTCACTAAAATTTATTTGTCGTTGATGAAAGATGATATGCACTCATCACTTCTTTAAAAATAAACCTTCATGTCACCTTCACATCGCATGATAGATGTTTATTAGGGTTATTGCAATTTTGTAAACGCTCTCAACTTTAAAGGGAGGTTAATATAAGTAAAAATAAATTATATAATGCCCAAATTTGCACTAAAAAAATGTAAAAGTAAGTTATATAATTAATAGCAGTAATTTCTCAATTATAATATCAATCAACTTTATACAATACGTGTAATATTACAATCCCACATCAAAATATGTAAAATATATTATCTTGTATATAAAACTCACGATAACTACGTAGTATCAGAATTTTTTGAGTGAACTTGTGATAGATCAAGATCACCTAGTGATACTCTTGAGACAAATAATTTAAAAAATCAAAAATTAATTTGAACCAACTCGTTACATATAATATCAGATCGTGACAATTTTTTTTAGAATGAGCGACTTCCTTCCTCCCTTCCTTTTTCTCTTATAATAAATGCAAATAATTCTAGGTTTCAATATAAAGTTGTGTATAATTCATTAATTGTTAGGCCTTTCTTTTGACCAAAGGAATCAATCTACTATCATAGGAGTACACTTTGCTTTCAATGTTTGACAATGAACCTTCATGAAAGTCGGTAGGAAAGGAGAACATAGAACAAACACCAATCTGTAAACAAACAAACAATAAGAAAATCTAATCAAATCAAATCAAATCAAATGAATTCTCATTTGCATCTATATCCAGAAAATTGTTTTCCATTTACAATTCCTCCATGCAAATTAAAAATAAACACTAATCCTTTCCTTTCCCATCATCCTTTTATCATTGTCAACATCAAAATGGCATGATATGACTAGTCTTAGTTTCATAACTAGAAAGGCAAGACATGGAATTAACCCTAAATATCTTCAACATATCGCCGGACATTTGCCGGACCGCCGGCGAACAATTGCTCTGCATCAACAACAATATCTTCGCCAATCCATTACTCTTTATCACCGCCGATTGCGCTTTTTGATCGCCAAACAAACAACACAAACTCCATAAAATCGTCACGCCATGCTCCGTCGCCACAGATGATCCTTTCAGCACTTTTTTAACAATCGCCTCAACACATTCCTCATTCTCACAAATCTCCCTTCTCCCTTCTTTACAAGCAGTAACCATTTCCAGAATCTTCATCACTTTTTCGATTATCGAAACGCTTAAATCACAATCTGATAGCATTTTCCCAAGCACTTTTACTAGTCTGAGCTGCACTAATCTCGGTCTAAATTGCTTCCGCTTTGATGAAGAAACTAAGCAAGATAAAGCTGTTTCTATTGTATTTAGATTGGATGTAGTACTCACGATTTTGATCAATTCAGATAAAATATTCGACTCCAAATCAACTGACAGCAGCTCCAAAACTCTAGCTGTTGCGATTTTTGAATCTGCACTTCCGTGTTGGAGAATGATTAGCATTGAAGACTGAAAATGTTGTTTTTCTTCTGGTACTAATTTTGGTAATTTCTGTTTGTCTTCATAATCTTCAAGTACAACACCACATAGCTGAACGATTTTCTCTACAAAATAAATTTTGTTTATATGTTTGGAGATAATTTCGATGAGAAATGCTACGAAGCCATTGATTCCGGCCAGAAACTTTCGATTCTGGCCGGATTCTGTGGCGAAGGAAGTGATTCCAGCTATGATTTTGAACGAGTTTTCGTCGACTTTGTTGTGATCTTGTTGTTTCATTTGATTGACGAGCTTGAGAGCTTGGTCGGGAGTGAGGGAGTTTGACTCGGAGACTGGGCGAGTTTGGACCGAGTCCGACCAGATCCGGATGAGTCGTTGGAGGGTGTGGTTAGGAACAAATTCCTTGGTCTGGAGAACTTGCATCGTGGCCGGACACGTGTTGTGGCCACTGTCTAGCCACCGTTGGATGCTGGACCGGTCGTAGGTTACGCCGGTGCAGAGGCTCACAGGGGATTTCATCACGTCCAATGAAATCGGGCACTTAAATAAGCTCGGAATCGTGATTTGCAGATCGTCACTCACCATTTCTTCAGAGAAAAAACAGAAGGTGTTGAAATTTGAGAGAGAGAGAGAGAGAGAAAGAGAATAAGTTTTAGAGGAATATTTGAGTTTTGGAGAGAAGGTGGAGGAAAGGGAGTAGGGGATGGCATAAATAAAGTGAGAGAGTCAAAGGATGGTTGACATCAGCAGATTGCTTTAATTGTGTATTTTTGCTTTTATTAACCTTTATTCTTTTTTTGCACTTTGGTCTATCTTTTGGTCAATGAAAAGGTTCTTCTAATGCACCCGATTCACTTGTGTTGTTTTTTTTGTGGTTCACTACTTTTCTGGTATAAACAAATGCACATAATATACTTCCCAGTTCCCACTCCCCTCGCTTCCCATTTGGTTTCTCCACCTTTCACTCTTAGATATCTCAAATTTTGTTTATTTTAATTATTATATTATCTTTATTTGTACAATAAATGCTTTATAATGAGTATTTACACATTTTAGTAATCTTACCAAGTTTTAAAAAAATATGTGAAAACACTTATCTATTCTACTAAAATAGGTAGTATAAGCGCACAATTGATTATTCTGCGTGTAGACTTGTCTGTTATACCCTACTTTTTAATAGTATAAATAAATATAGTGTTTGATAATAAATAGTATATTATAAACACACAATTAATTGTTGTGTATGTAAACTTGTTTGTCATGTCTCATTTTTTAATAATGTAGTGTAGATAAATATAGTATTTAATTATTGTATATAAACTTATTTATTCTATTAATGTTTAATGTAGTGTTTGATTGTTGGGTAGACTTGTCCATTCTATTATGACCACGGGGTTTGGAAGAATTAAGAATTCTTAGTTTGTTTTTTTTTTTTTTTTTTCTATATTAGACTCGTATTTAAACACACTCTCCCGACCTTGTTATTGTCAAGGTTTGATCAAACTTCATGGATATCATAGGTTGAAGAGTATCATTCGGACAAAAAGTCTTCGGTCTTAACTTAGTAGTTAAGATTGAGATACTGTGATTTTTAGATCTCGTGTTTTATTCTCACTTAACTAATATATGATAATTTACTTGATTATGAGATTTATGTTATACTCCCTAAAATGAGGCTTTAAAAAAAATAAATTTGAAGTTAATAAACTATGCTAGAAGGAGTAATAAATAAGGATTGTAGTCAATCTGAATAATTAGTTTTCAAAAATGTGTACTTATGACTTTAATTTGATCTTCATTATATGGAATTGTAAACTTACTTCCATTCAATGAAATACTATTTGTTTTTTGAATAAAAGTTTCGTGATAATGTTTTCTTTTGTAGCGTAAATATTACCTTCTGGAACACTTCACAGATCAGTAGATTACTAATTCCAAACATGAGACGGGTCAAACAGAATATATATATATATATATATATATATATATATATATATATATATATATATATATATATATATATATATATATATATATATATATATCATGCGTCTATTCGTGATAATCGGTTGCTGGATAGTATTTCAACAATTAATGCAGGAAACATTATTATTGAATACTGTTTCAACAATCAATACAAAAAATATTTTTTGTTGTGAATTGGTTATGCCGCTAGTCTCTCTAACGGCATGCAAGTTTACGGTCATGCCTCTATTCCCTCTTATCGCGGACTAATTTTAATTGTCACCAGCAACCGATTACTATAGATAAACTATCACACACACACACACACACACACACATATATATATATGGTACCGTATCCACAACAAATAGTTACTTGGAGTAAACTACAGCTAAAGCTTCTTAACAACAAATAATTTAATAAATAAATTATTCTATATTTTAGTTACTGAAACAATACTTCCAACAACCGTTTATCATAAATATGAATCCTATATATATATATATATATATATATATATATATAGAGTAAGGTTCAATGACATACCCTCTTAAAGGACATACCAAATTTACCCCTTTAGCGACGAATCCGGCGATAATTTGGTCCGTTGTCATAAGTTCGTCCGTCGCTAAATATTTGTCTGTCGCGATATGTTGTCCGTCGCTAAAATATTTAGCGATAGACGAACCTATGACGATGGACCAAACCGTCGCCGGATCCGTCGCTAAAAGGGATGAACTTGGTATGCCCTTTAAGAGAGTATGTCATTAAATCAAATTATATATATATATCAACTTACCAATGCTAATTAATACTACAAATAGATACGTACCAAAATTTTCAGAATAGCGACGATCTCATTTTTTTTTGTTAAGCATCATACAAATTGACAAGCTATTTTTAAGAAAAGTTTGACTATAGAATGATCAACCGTTATAATAACAACTTAACAATTATCATGAAATTTAATGCATTATTATCATGGGATGACCTAAAATACAACTGGACCTTCATTACAAGATAGAGAAAGTATTTTAGCTTTTAGCTCTATTTTTTTGTGTGTGTGATAGTCTTAAACATACCAAGCCCCCTTTTAAACTGTTTTCATCCGGACCCTTTCAGACTGTTAGGTTACGTTTATTTATAAAAAATATATTTAAAATTAAATTATTTGTATTAGTATTAAATAGAATTAAATTATTTATATTAATTTAATATTATTTCAGACTATTTTATCTCATAATAAAAAATTAATAGCATTTTAACTAGTCCTATAGATTATTTTTTTTTATCATTCCTAAGACTATTTATGTGGGAGGATTCAATGCTATGAAAAATTTAGAATTAATAGTCTCCTTCATTTTAAGCAATTAAATGATTTTATTGAATTATTAGTCCAACATTAAGAGATTATTAATTCCTTATTATAAGATAAAATAGTCTAAAATAATATTAAATTAAGATAAATAGTCTAATTTTAAATATATTTTTTATAAACAAACATAATCTTAATTGAAAAAAAGAGTAAAAAAATATAAAAAGGGTCCAAATACATTATTATTAAATGAACGATTAAAATTAGAAGTCTGAAAGATTCTGTTGAAAACATTCTACAAGAAAGTTTGGTCACAAACTCTAGAAAAGATTAATCCATTTAATTAAAGAGATACAAATTGCATGTACGATAAAATTTGAAAGAATACCTACTCCATACATACATATATGATCGATACATACACGTTGGACTTGGTTTTTCTTCGATTTTTATCTATATATAAGTATTTAAATTTTATGAACATTAAAATAAAATCGGCAATTATCACATGACGTTTCAAAAATATTCACCAAACAATATCATTAATTAGATTTTATTTTTAATTACTATTAAACTTCGCCTTACGAATTATACTAAAAAATTTGTTTATTTAATTTCAAGTTCGTATTAAGAAATTCACAAATAATTTTTAATATCCTAATTTGAAGTAGTGTGGCGGGTGTCATCGAATTACGTTCATCCGCATAAATATTTGATATATATACTAATTTTTTTTATTTTTAATTACTATTAAACTTCGCCTTTCGAATTATACTAAAAAATTTGCTTATTTAATTTCAAGTTCGTATTAAGAAATTCACAAATAATTTTTAATATCCTAATTTGAAGTAGTGTGGCGGGTGTCATCGAATTACGTTCATCCGCATAAATATTTGATATATATATATATATATATATATATATATCTTAAAATTGAATATAAAAAGACAATGGAGTATTATGATACGTACACGCAACACTTTTTGCTCCAATTTCGTATCTAGGGACATTTGAAAGCAAGATGGAGAATGTGAATACTTCCATTCAAAATTGAGTCAAGAATATGATGATGCACTAAATCATACACTCCCACCCTTTATCAAGTTTGATTTTTTAAAGTACTCTCTCCTTCCTTTTTATTTATCATTTTAAAAAGTAAAATTTATTTTTTTATTTGTTATTTATAAATTTTAAAAAAATTACTAATGATTTAATTTTTCATATTATTCTTATATTAAAAATTAATTTGTTTATCTTTCATCTTTTTTAATAATTTTTAAAAAGATAATATTAAAGTTTTATAATTATTTTAGTCAATTAGACCAAACATTAATTATATTTTTTAATTTTTGTGTTTTTCTTAAAATGTCAATTAAAAAGAACAAAGAAAGCAATATTTAAAATTAATGTGATTTATTTTACTTTTAAAAATAATATATAATTTTTATAATTATATTATTAAAAGCTAAATTAAATTTTAAAAAATTTTATTATATTTTTGGAAGGGAGGGAATAATTTCCTCAAATGGCGGAGACGTAAGATTATCTTAATGGGAGGGACGATGGCACTAGGTAGGCACCAGCGGCACTAGCGGCTAACTATTGGTAAGAATATGATTGAAAATTAATGCGTATGATCAGGACGGGAACGTGGGGATTTGGTCCCACCAACCAATTAGAGGATTTTGCGGGTAAAAATAGGTTGGGTGACTGTACAAGGTTCGCTTGGTCGCTTGATTACATAATATTATTCCAACTCGTTTCTACTACTTTATTTATGCCAAAATTATTTAAATAAATTCTACCCACATTTCATTATTAATTTTTTTTTTTTTTTTTTTGATAATGTGGAGTATCCCAACCGCAGTCGGACTAATCTCCCCACACGTACGACCCGTGGCCCCGTTGCCTGTTCTTATGAGAAGGCAGAACTATTGTTGCTAGTGGGACTCGAACCTAGGACGTCCGGATTTACGGCTCGTCCCAGGGCTGAGTTTAAACCACTGCGCCAACAGCCGGGGTTTTAAATTTTTATTTGTACATGTAAATAAGAGTGTAAACGAATCATGACAAGTCAAATATTAAATTGCTCAAATTTAATTTATAAAATTTATTAAATATGAAACTAGGTTTGATTAAGATTCATTTTGCTATCGAGTCGGATACAATCTCGAATCGAGTTCGAAAAGTTTAAATTTCTTGAGAAAATATGATCTGAATAATAATAAAAAATTACAGTTTGAAGAGATTCAAATAATTTATCGAATTTTAAACTTTACTCATATTTGAATCGTTTATATTTCTAATCTAATTCGAATCAAATTTTTAGTCAAGCGAATACAAATTGAGCTCAAACCACTTAATTCATTTTACAATCTTACCTGTAAAAAAACATAAGAGAATTTTCAGTTGTAAAAATATATTTTAAGGAAATATTTTTGTCTAGATTTATAGTTTAATATTTTTACGTCTACTACATATAATAAATTTTTGAGTGTAGACTTGAAGACTTTTTGTTATTTTATACTTTCACTAAAAAATATAAAAATTTTCTAAAAGATTTTTTTTTACTAATGAAACTCTTGTTGTATAACAAAAATAATTATTATAAATGAGAAAAGTTTTTTGAATTTTTTAATAAGTCACTTGCACTAAATGCTTTCTTTACAATGTTTGGCGGGATTATTATTATTATTATTATTATTATTATTATTACTATTATTATTATTTATTTATTTATTTATTTATTTATTTGAATTACATGTATTGGATTAGTATAGAAAAAAAGAGATTACATATGAAAATATTCTTAAATTTTAATTCTTCAACCAATACCATATCTTTATCTCAAGTAATGTTAAGGGTTTTAAATTTTTTTTTTCTAAGTAATATCTTAAATGATGTCTCTTATGATTAGCTAGATTATAAAATATACTGTCTTATCCAATGCTACATCATTTAAGAACATATGAGATAAAAAAAATTTGAGACCCTAACATTATTCATATCTCTTAGGATGAATATTTCGCTAAGCCTGATCCGGTAGTTCATATTGGGCTAAGCCCAATGGACCATCAGTTTGACAGTCTTTTATGAGAACTCCTTGGTCCGATAGACTTGGATAGGGTTCCTAAACTCATTCGGATAATGACTACTTACTACATTTAACCCTAATTAAAGTAGGAGTCATGCATCCTAAATGGTTTAGAATAGTTACATTCCTATTCAACTACTACTTCTCCAATGGACATTCTTATTAGGACTAGTAAGAGTCAAATAAGTGCTATAAATACCTAGTCAATAATGGAGGTAAATGTTATGTTATTCTATTCTACTAAATACTTAAGCCTCCATTATTGACCTATCTTGAAACATTCACTAACACTTACACCAGAGGAGTCCACTGACGGCCCAAGCCTTTAGGACTTTTGTGTAGGTATTCTCCCCGGAAGGCCAACAGGACAGCCGGACAAAATCAGGCGTCAACAATATCTATTGTTTGTCAGATTTATGATTGCGACGTACATAAATATATGAAATTGAGTATGATTATAAAGTTAATTTATCATATTGCTTATGTTAGTGCAAATGCATATTTGAATGATTTGATGATAATTTGAATTAAATTGATAATGTATATTTGTAACTAATAGATTTTGTATAGTCTTTATTGATGATATTGATGTACAAGGATTTAGAAAAAAAAGATCAAATTTGTTAGGTTGATCTTATGAAATTCAAAGTATGTATAGATGTTAGGATCAACAATCGCAAAGACAAAAGAACTTAGCAGAATCTACTATGGAATCGTAAAACTTGATATTTGCTGATGAGTTTAATTGGTTATAAAGCGAGATCATAAAGTGAACTCTGAAATCGTAAGGCAAATAAAGATCGTAAAGCTGACTCTGAGTGTGTAGACAAAAAGTAGAGATCGTAAAGGCAGCTCTGAGCTTAAGCATAAAGTTGATTGTAAAGCAAGAAAAGAAAAGTACATTTTGTAGAGTTGAAGAATCCAATGAACTTTACAATTGACAAAAGTGTAAGGTATAACAGTTTTGACAATGGACTGACATTGGAAAAATTCGAAAGGCAGGTGCTTCAAGAAGTCTGCTAGTCAAAACAAGTTTAAAATGAAGTCAGAAAATGATGTGTTTAGCGACTATTTACTCAAGGAGCATCAGACATGAAATTACCATTTTTAATAAATTGATGTGATGTCAGCGCATAAAGTAAGCAGACACAATCCCCTATTTTCATAATCGAAAATCTTCATGAATCAGAGCATTAAATGTGCAAGGACTACTTGCCAATAGTAAAGTCTCAAGATCTTTTATAAAAGGACATTAAGATTCAGTTTAAGATAACGAGAACAAAAGATTGAAAAAAAAATGAATTACTGTTCAAGCCCAAAAAGCTCTACTCTACAATCGAGAACTACTCGTTTAGCTGTTAAGTTATATCATAATAGAATTACTTATATGCCAACTTAGCAGCAATTATCAAATTACTTTATTACTTGAGTTTATAGGTCTTAGTGACCTTAGTTCGAGTTGTTAAGTCTAAGTGACTTGAAGAGATCTTAGTGATTTGGTCTTAGTGACCCCAGAGCTGCCAAGTCTAAGTGACTTAAAGAAATCTTAGTAACTGGTCTTAGTGACTCTAATGTTGTCAAGTCTTAGTGACTTGAAGGAATATTAGTGATTCATCGTTGTAACTGGTCATAGTGACCTTGATCTTAGTGACCTACATCTTTAGTGAATTTCATGTGTAGTGTGACGACCCCGAATCCGAGTTCCTTGAACCTCGGATCCGGTTCAACACTAATACTACATTTCCTTATTGTTCATGAAATACAACAATATTATAATTGATAAATAACCATTTAATTACAATTTTACAACATCTCTTTCTATTTCAGAATCGCAATCTTTATACATTCCTAGTATGTCTTAATATCGTACATGATACGACATTCTATTACAATCAATTTGAGTATCTAAGACTCATAATACATACCAACCAATTCTTATACTACACAATCATTTTATCTGTCCAATTCGGACTGATATCTACAATGGTCGTGCTAGACCTTCAGTGAATGTAATATGCATTCTTGTTTCTTGATCCTTATCAAGACTTCAAATACTTGTACTATCTGAAAATGTTGGTTTAAGCAAGAGTGAGCACGACGGCTCAACAAGTTTAACAGTTACACATAACACATTACATGCTTCACATATAATCTGCAATTTATACTTACATCATGTTTTTCATGCATTTCAGTTTATGTCATACTGCTCATGCCTTACATATAATATCTAATAATTCATGCTTCATATTTATACATAATCTACATGTAATCATACCTCATGCATATCACAATTATCATCAATATTTTTCTATTAACAATTTAATATCACATTATAGCATGTTAAGGCACATAGGAGCAAGTTCTGAAAAACTTGTCTGGTCGCTTCTACCATTTACGCTTATTTGCGTCATTTGCTCAACCTACAATTTATATAACAAATTGACATAATCATTAGCTACCAGGACTTTTAATTAGTCTTAACTTAAGACATTAACTTCAAATTATTAACTCTTAAGATGTCCGACAAACGAATCCTTAAGTTCCGGACAAAACCCTAGTCCAAATACAGTTTGGATATATCAGGCATGCTTAACCAGCTTACACTTTCATTATACAATCTTCGTACGACCCACTTTTAATAAGTTGTCTAAATTAGTCACAAATGGACTATTTACATTTGTTTAATTCAATTAAGTTTTATTCTTTTACATAACTTAATGATTCGAACATTTAACAATGTACCAAATACCCCAACATATTATCCATCTTTGATAATATACCACTAAGTTCAAATATTATTAACCATTTAATAATATTTTAATCTCTTATTAATATTATTAATCATTTAATAATATTTTAATTATTTATTAATATTATTAACCATTTAATAATATTTTAATCACTCATTAATATTATTAACCATTTAATAATATTTTACTCACTTATTAATATTATTAACCATTTAATAATATTTTACTCACTTATTAATATTATTAACCATTTAATAATATTTTAATCACTTATTAATATTATTAACCATTTAATAATATTTTACTCACATATTAATATTATTAACCATTTAATAATATTTTACTTACTTATTAATATTATTAACCATTTAATAATATTTTACTCACTTATTAATATTATTAATCATTTAATAATATTTTAATCACTTCCTAATATTATCAACTATTTAATAATATTTTAATCACTTATTAATATTATTAGCCATTTAATAATATTTTACTTATTTAATAATGTCATTAATTATTTAAGAACATTTTCATCATATACAAATGTTATTACACATTTAATAACCTTTTAATCTTATACTAATATTATTCATCATTTAATAATATTTTAATATTCTTCAAACATTACCAATAGTTAACTTTTTAATTGTGTTAATTTTGGTCTTTATTTTATATCTTTAGATACCAATTAATCACAAATAGATTCAATATAAATTTATATGTATTTCAACTTAAATTTCCACTAAAAACCCAACTCGACCCGACCCGAACCGGACGTCTAAACAAGTTTCTGGCAGAAAGTTTGACCGCTGTGGCGGTGGTACAAAATTTCTGAAACCCTAATTTGAGGACTGCCCGACTCTCCGACGCTCCGACAGCCATAACTTCTTCATTTTAAAATATTTTGGGGTGATTATTGAGTCCATTCTCATCATAATTTCCCCCTCTACAATTTCTCTTTAGATCACAAATCCAAATTCCGAACGGAACTGGACTAAAAACTGCTCATAAGGACAAAGTGAAAACTAAAATCACAAATCCTTGGTTTTAATTGTTCAAACTTGAATAAAATAAACTCTACACATCCAAATGACACCAACTTAGTGTTGTTGTCTTTCTAACTTCCTGTTTTACAATATTTCATGGTTTGATCACATTTTTAAAAACGTTTGACACGAAATTTAAAGATCGAACCCCTTAGGGTTTTACCGATAAATCGCAATATGGAATTTTCTTCCATTTATTTGCATACCACACATACCAATACTTGTTTTAAACATACTAAACCATGAATCTACCTATATATCATAGATTTAGACTTCTAGAGCATCAAAATAACTTTTGATCGGTTAAAAATATATTTTGACCGATTAAAACTTATATAGACTATAAAAATGAAATAGGTGAAGGTTAGATCACTTTTGAACCTCTTGATCTTGGATGTTCTTCATCACTTGACTATGATCTTGACTTGTGATTCCACCTTGATCATCCTCCAACATTTTTCCATGGTGAATCATCAATTTCACAAAGTAGCTCTTATTTTTCTCTAGAGTTTCTCTCTCTACAACACTTGAACTAGCTAGTAAATGATTAACCTTTGCTAGCTCTTTCCCTTTTCTCTATATATAGTACTCCCTTAATCACCATCAACTCCTACTAATCAACTAACATAGTTAAATTAGGAGTTAATTATGCTTACTATTTGATTGATTGACCACTTGAATGACTAGGTGATTGACTAGGGTTGGTAAACCACTTTGATATTGTGTACAAGTGAAGCAACCAAGCAAATCAAGCCACCCCCTCGTGGGGACCGCTAAATCTCAGCAAAATGGGATTTAATCCCCCATTTTTCCTTTATTTTTATAGCTTAAATATACATCTATATATATATATATATATATATATATATATATATATATATATATATATATATATATATATATACTTATATATATAAATGTTGACCAATTTTGACTACCATTTGGGCTCTACATTGGACTCTAGGATTTAAATATATTGGGCTCATCCATTAAATTTGGTTGGCCTCAATTTAATTGTTACATTGGGCTAACATTAAATACCCTATGTTACATTTAATTAAAACAAGCGTTGGGCTTGATTAATTATAACTTGGATCAATGTTTATTTAGACTTACCATATTTTTCATATATGGTTAACTAATTAAATCCTATAAGGCTACTTCATTGGGTTTATTAAATAAATACATTAGCTTAATTACATAATCCAATTAGACTTGTTATTTATAAGTCCATTGGACTACTTAATTGAGTTAGTTGATTCAATCACTAACGCTTAACATATCTTGAGTTTATTTTATTAAAACCCTAATGCTCATACTTACTTGTACTTCAACTTGATTCAATAAACTATAAATTTTCAAACAGTCCGTATCACCGCTGCGGCGGTGATTACTACCGCTGCGGCGGTAGTTTTATTTTTCATATTCTAGAAAGTTTCACCGCTGCGGCGGTGAAGCCTACTGCTGCGGCGGTAGTGCCAATTTTAATACACATTAATACAAGTATTTTGACTTGATTTAATTTAATTCATTAACTACCTTTTATTATTAACTTGGGTTTATAATATAATTAACCATACCCATATAGTTATTCCTACATTGGGTTACACAATTAGCTCATACATGGTTAATTCTCATCATCATATTTATTTACCTAGCAATTAACCAATGTTTAGTTAATGCTCTCTCTCTTGTCTACCAACTAGGGTTATTCAATTAACCCTACATTAGTTAATTCTCTACACTCAACAATACTTGAATTTATTCTCCCAATATATTGACCAACATTTGACTTTTAAATTTGGACTCAATATGTGGGCTACTAATGTATTTTGCATTGGGCTCCCTTATTTAATTATTTAGACCACCCAACACAACTTCTTCATTTTAAAACATTTTGGGGTGATTCTTGAGTCCATTCTCATCAGAATTTTTCCCTCTACAATTTCTATTTAGATCACAAATCCAAATTCTAAACGAAAGTTGACTACAAACTGCTCACATGGACAAAGTGAAAACTAAAATCACAAATCCTTGGTTTTAATGGTTCTACCTTGAATAAAATTAGGGGTGCACACGGTCGGTCTTTTGAAAAAAAAATAACCAAACCATTTAAGTCGGTTATAAAAAATTAAAAACCAAAATCGCCCAAATTTTTATATCGTAATTAGTTATCGCTTTATTCGGTTTCGGTTAAATCGGTCGATTTATTTGGTTATTCGGTTCCGTAATTGATAATTTGATAGTTATTATATTGCCAATTTTTCATAATAATTAATAAATCACTAACTCAATAACTACTAATTATAATAGAAGTTCTCTAAATCCGAAAAAATCACCTAACTCACTCACTAGGATAGAAGTTTTGCAAATTCGTCACAATAAAAGCATATAATAAGTATATAATTATATAAAATAAATATTTATTAGAAAAGTATGTAAATTATATTATAATTTTAAATTGTTCGGTCGGTTTGGTCGGTTTCAATTTTTTGAGAAGCCAAACCAAATCGGCCGAACTAGTTTCGGTTTTTTAGTTTTATAGTGTTCGGTTTTTCGGTTTTATATTTTTCGGTTTGAAATAGTAACGGTTTGGTTCGGTCCGGTCGATTTTTCGGTTTTGGTCGGTTTTGTATGCACCCCTAAATAAAATAAACTCTACACATTCAAATGACACCAACTTAGTGTTGTTGTATTTCTAACTTCTTGTTTTACAATATTTTATGGTTTAATCATATTTTTGAAAACGTTTTGACAAAAATTTAAGATCGAATCATCTATGTTTTATCGGTAAATCGCAATATGGAATTTTCTACCATTTATTTGCGTAACACACATACCAATACATCATAGATTTAGACTTACTAAATAACCCTTATCATAGATTTAAACATACTAAACCATGAATCTACCTATATATCATAGATTTAGACTTCTAGATCATCAAAATAACTTTTGATCGGTTAAAAATATATTTTGACCGTTTAAAACTTATATAAATTATAAAAATGCACTAAGGAAAGTTTAGAACACTTTTTAACCTCTATGACATGGTTGCTCTTCTTCTCTTGGACATGAAGATGCTAAGGACTTCTCCTTGATTATTCTCTAGCATTTTTCCTTGGTAGATCTTCAACTCACAAGAGTTTACTTGCTCTTCTCTCAAAGAACTCTCTCTTTTCTCTATAGGATTTCTAGTAAAATGACTAACAAACATCACCAATGAGTATAACACTTCTATTTATAGCAATATGTTAATCATTCATCAACCTCCTAATCAACTAACACTAGTCAATTAGTGGTCTTAAACATGCTTACTATTGGAGTGATTGATCTTGTGAATGACAAGGTGATTGACATCCATCAACTTTGCTACAAGCTATCAATGGAGTAACATATAAGCAACATTTCTCTAACACTTAACCAAAGTGTGATTAAGGCTTTTATTTTTATTACCACTTAGAGTTAGCTAGTAACCCAACAATGGTTAGTTCTCTACAACATAAATTCATAAGAATTGATCATCTTCATTGACTAGGGTTGGTGAACCACCATTGGTTAATTCATTTAACCAACATTGGTTAAATCTCTACCAATTCTTATATTTACAACATATATATCTCTACATATTCACCAATAACCTTTTATTTAAATTACATCATAGCTTGAATTGACCAATTTAAATTGAATACAAGCAACATACATTTTTACTCAATCTTTAAGTGGGACCCCATGTTTGGTTAACACTCCACCATTTCTCCTTTATTTTTATTATATATATACATATATATATATGGGGAATGATCCATAGCAAGCGTTTGCTATGGACACTATTCCAGCAAATGCATCTTGAACCATTGAAATAATGATATTAATAGATGAGATGAATGTCACCCGTTATCTAAGTTAGCGGATGGAAGAAAAAAAAATTCTCAGTCAACCCGCTATCTAAGCTGAAGGGTGGAGTGAAAAATTATTATTATTTTTTTAAAACTACGTTTTTAGAAAAAGAAAAAAAAATAAAATATTCCCTCCACCCGCTACCTACGTTGACGGGTGGAGATGAAAATTTATTTTTTATTTTTTTTTTTGTTTAAATCCAACCGCTACCTATGTTGACGGGTGGAGATAATTTTTTTTTTTTTTTAACACCAAGTTTATAAAAAAAAAAAAAAAAAATTTCCTCCACCCGTTAGCTATGTTGCCGGGTGGAGAGAAATTTAATTTTTATTTTTTTTTACACTAAGTTTAATAAATAAAAAAAAAAATTCCTCCACCCATTAGCTATGTTGCCAGGTGTAGAGAATTTTTTTTTTTTAACACTAACTAATTTATAAAATAAAAAAAAAAAAAAATTTCCTCCACTCGTTAGCTATGTTGCCAGGTGGAGAGAATTTTATTTATTTTTTTTTTTTTACATTAAGTTTATAATAAAAAATAAAAAAAAATTTTCCTCCACCCATTAGCTATGTTGCCGGGTGGAGAGATTTTTTTTTTAATAATTTTCTTACACTAAGTTTATAATAAAAAAAAAAAAAAAAAAAATTCCTCCACCCGTTAGCTATGTTGTCGGGTGGAGAGAATTTTTTTTTTTTTTTTACAATAAGTTTGTAATAAAAAAAAAAGATTTCCTCCACCTGTTAGCTATGTTGCCGGGTGGAGAGATTTTTTTTTGTTTTTTTTTAAACTTAGTTTATTAAAAAAAAAAAAATCTTTTTCCCTCCACCCGTTAGCTATGTTGCCGGGTGGAGAGAATTTTTTTTTTTTTACACTAACTAAGTTTATAAAAAAAAATAAAAATTCCTCTACCCGTTAGCTATACGTTGCCGAGCGGAGAGAATTTTTTTTTTTTTTTTACACTAAGTTTATAAAAAAAAAATAAAAATTTCCTCCATCCGTTAGCTATGTTGCCAGGTGGAAAGATTTTTTTTTTTTTTAAACTAAGTTTATTAAAAAAAAAAAAAATTTCCCTCCGCCCGTTAGCTATGTTGCCGGGTAAAAATAATATAATTTTTTTGTTTAAACAAAGGTCATTAAAAAAAAAAAAATTTCCTTTTTCCTCCACCCGTTAGCTATGTTGCCGGGTGGAGAGAGATTTTTTTTTGTTTAAACTAAGGTTATTAATAAAAAAAAAAAAATTCCTCCACCCGTTACCTATGTTGCCGGGTGGTGAGGAATTTTTAAACTTAGTTTTTTTTAAAAAACAAATTTAAAAACTTACCCGGTGGAGATGAAATTTTATTTTATTTTAATTTTTTTTTTGTGTGTTTAAACTAAGTTTAAAAAAAAAAAAAAAAAAATTATCCTTCACCCGTCAACATAGGTAGCGGGTGGAGATAAAAAAAATCTAATTTTTTTTTTCCCCAACTAAGCATGCACAACCCATATAAAATGTAGTCAAGATTAACAATACATACAAAAGTACTCGGGAAGCATAACACAAGAAAAAATCCAACAAAAGTATGAATGCACAAACAACAAGATAAAGTATGCACATAAGTGAGTACTTTTATATTTGGTCAAAAGAGATATTATTTGTCAACTAGTCATTTTGTTTTCAAGTTGTCATTTTGATTTCAAGTTGTCATTTTGTTTCCTCCACCCGTGAACCAAAGTTAGTGTCCAATTTCTTCCTCCTATTTCATCACTTGTATGCTCTTTCTAAATTTTCATTCACTGTTTTTTGGTTATTATTTTGCCGCTGCTAGAGTGAAGGAAGAAGGAGAAAATTTTCCAACATACAACATAACAACAAATATTTACAAGTAAGTTTTATTTTAATCGAATGTAGCATTATAAAATATTCCCTGCATTGAATTCTTTTATAAAAATATATTTGTAAAAATTTATAAATTTTGTACAACAAATTATTAAACTAATTAGTACTATATAATATAATGTTATTATATAGTGTTGTTGATTGACAAATTATTTGTGAAATTTATTTTTGACAATATGATATCAATTCGGTAAAAAAATTATTATGGTAGTGTATGGTGTTGTTGTTGTTGTTGTTGTTATTATTATTATTATTATTATTATTATTACTATTATTATTATTATTAGTAGTATGGATATTATTTTTATTATTATTATTAGTATTATTATTATTATTATTACAACTATTATTATTTCATTTTTTTTATTATTATTACGGATATTATTATTATTATTATTATTATTATTACTATTACGGATATTATTATTATTATTATTATTATTATTATTATTATTATTATTATTATTATTATTATTATTGTCGACGCCGGGATTTGTCGTTTCGTTTTTTATAATAAAACCCTTTTCCGATTTTTAGCCTTTAGATTAAGACGTGCTTTTTGAAAAGGGTCGGCTTAGTGTCGACGGGGTTTCGAAATGTCGATTTTTTATGAGCCAATTGACCAGAGCCGTCAGTTGGTATATTTGAAATGGATGTACCAACTCATCCGAATTTTGTTTTCGTAATCGCTGGCTCATGTATGACTCCGAGTTAATTGGTTCGCAAACCGAGATTCATAGAGTTCGGGGGCTTGCTTAAGCGAGGGGAAGGTGTTAGGCACCCCCCCCGAATTCCGTGAAACACGGTTACCGCAATCTCGGTGTTTTCCTATCCTTTTAAATCCTAAAACATGTGTGTGTGTGTGTGTGTGTATGTGTGTGTGTGTGTGTGTGTGTGTGCGCGCGCGTGCTTGTGTGCCTAAATGAATGTTGTTGGAATACTTTATTTTGAAAGTGTTTCAGAAATCTCGTTGACCCTATGCACGAAGGATTTGATTTAATCGAAGAGTTCATTTTTATTGTTTTTGTTTCGATAATAAAACCGATGATATTTGTAAAACATATTTTTTTCAAATCCTTCGCCAAATAGGAATAGAGCTCATCCGATACTTACAATTTTATTTTAGCCTACGGATGATCTAATATCCTAATTTGATTGATTTTATGAAAATCTTCATCTTTTCATTCCAAAATTCTTTTTCCGCGTCGAAAGGAAAATCAAGCATTAAAATGACGTTGAGGCTATTCATGGGCATGTGAGTTATCCAAATAACCCCAAACGCCCACAATCACGCACTTCACTATTACAGGGCCTTAACCCGACTTCGATTCGACATCGTTTTAAGGCCCTAAAGTTACATATTTACAATACAAATGCATCGCCATGACTACATTCAAAATCGTCCATCTTCGGAATTTGATCGAAATGATCTCTCTCCTAGGCTCACAACAAAAAAACGTCACAAGGCAAGCAATAACAATAAATCTAACGGGAAAACATAATAAACTAGTTCAACACCCAAAATGATAAATAAATGATAATGGAAATCTAAACTAGCAATAGATCCCAAATAACGCAAAATGGACATCATCGGGTGATTATGAGGGAACTTCGTTCATTAGGAACCCTCGCTAATCAACCTAATCCAAGGATCTATGCAAACCCGCTAAGAGAACTACATTTAATCTATCCAATAGCAACAAAATCAATATTAAGAAAAACACAATAAAATGCTACAAAGATGGGATTTCAACCTTGCAAAGCTCTCAAGAACTCTTTGATATTTCAATAACAAGGCAATACACAAGATATGGGAGAGATTGGATTAAAAGGAAGACAAAATTAAGCCATTATATGCCTAACCCGAAGCTTTCTCTCTCTAAAACCTCACTTTCTCTCTCTCTCTCTCTTTTCTATTTTCTTTCTTCTCCCCTCATCTCTCGGGTGGAAATGGCAATGTATAGCTAGCCGCCCGCGCCGAATCCTTGGCTGCCGGGTTGTCTCCTCGAGTCGCGCACTGTCCCCTTTTGTCGGTGGCCGCAGGTGCACCTGCAGCTGTCTAGCTTGTTTTTCTCGGTTTTCGTGTCACGTAGTCTTAAATCGTCAATTTCTGCTGTATTATTTTGGATAGCTGTTACCTGAGTGAGACCCCCGAACATCGTAAGCGTAGTGGCCATTAGTCGTCTTTTGTGATCAAATCAGGTTCTTCTGGATCAACTGTTTGCCTTGCCTCAAGTAACCTGATGCTCGTTGTTCGTTATGGCGGCTTTGACCGTAAATCGTTGGGGTGGCTTCGTGTTGGGGTCTACCTTCCTTTTCGCATGTCGGGTCAAATCACGATTTTGCCCTCCTGCCAGGGTTAGTAAAGAAATGCAAAATTTGGGTGTCTACAGCTGCCCATCTTTATCATGTTTATGGAATGCAATAAGAAATGAACATGATAAAGAAATAGGCACTCAATGCATGAAAATGACAGTACATATTTTAATGATGCAACATATATATCATTGATGCAACATATACATATTAATGATGCAACACCAATATCACCAGTTACTGTCTCAAATGGACTCGCATCGCATATTCATCAAGGAAAACTATTTTTCTCTTGCTTATCGCATATCACATATCGCATATCAAGTCGCATGTTAAATATCAAATCGCATATCATATTAAATCAAAATCGCATCACCTCGCATATGAAATCGCATATCGCACTGCTTCTCATATGATGTATCGCAAATCGCATATCGTATCGCACATCGCATCGCACATTATTTTGCACCGCACATCGCATCGCATATCGCATTATTTTGGTTATCGTCAGATCTTTCTCCAACGGGTCGCTTTGTCATTGTCAGATCTTTCTCCAACGGGTCATTTGTCATCGTCGGATCTTTCTCCAACGGTCATCGTCGGATCTTTTTCCAACGGGTCACTTTGTCATCGTCGGATCTTTTTTCAACGGGTCGCTATTGTCATCGTCGGATCTCTTTCCAATGGGTCACTTTGTCATCATCGGATCTTTCTCCAACGGTCATCGTTGGATCTTTCTCCAACGGTCATCATCGGATCTTTTTCCAACGTGTCGCTTTGGACGGTCAGGACTTTGCACTGATGGGTCATTTTTGGACGATCAGGAATTTTCACTGACGGGTCATTTTTGGACGGTCAAGTATTTTCACTGATGGGTCATTTTAGACGGTCAGGGGTTTTCACTGACGGGTCAGTTTGTGACGGTCAGGTATCGTCTCTGACGGGTCGTTTTTTTGGGATGGTCAGGTATCGTCTCTGACGGGTCCTTTTTGGGACTGTCGGGTATCGTCTCTGACGGGTCCTTTTTTATTGTCCCAAATGGACTCGTATCGTATCATAAAAGATGCAATAATCGCTTGAACAAATTTAAAAGGAAAGCGTACCTGATTAGTTTGTGGGGCCTCCTTGGGATTTGTCCTCGTAAATCACTTTTGCCAGCCATTTCTTTGATTTGACTTGTCATTTTTGGGTTTCGTCCTCGTAGATTGCTCTTGACAGTCATTGCTTTTGACCTGTCATCCTTGTCGAGTAGCTGAAGGTGCTTCATACAGTCATTTTGTAATTCCTTGATGTTCCATAGATTCTGGGCGCATCGGATCGTGGAAGTTTCCCATTGCCATGTCTTTCCAATAAATGGCACCGGTACTCGTGACGCCGACAATATCATACCTGTGATTTTCTTTTCATATGCATTTTATATACATGGAGCACAGATGTTATGCATGGACCAATGGATATGCTTGGAAGGAAATGACCCATGTTTAGTCAAATGATACAATTTTTCACTTGTCTTTTTGACTACTTAGTTGTGTTATGCCTTATTTGGGAGTACAGTTTCTGGACTTCAAGGTTGGTTCGTTGAATCGCATGCCCCTGATCGTTTCTTTGTTGGGGAATTGTATCTGTCGTTTTTGAATGCCCAATTGACTTATCCCGGGCTCCTCATCCTGCTGGTTCCCAGATCGTCATGTCTTTGAATTTGGGACGCTGGGACTTCCTCTGATGCTGGGGGATTATGCCTAGATTCTGGGTTGATATCTGGGTGATCCCCTTGTCAGTTAGTCGTATACTTTGATAGCTCTTGACATCAATCGGATTGAGGCAGTCCATTTGGCTTTTTGCGATTACCGACAGCCATGTTGCCCCTCCTCGCCCTTTTAATCGATCAGCTCTGACGTCAGGAATTATATCACTCTTGCATACGCTCACTTGAGTATCGAGGTAATGTCAGCATGCATCAGGCTGAGTTCGTCAAGATCCATTGATGGTCGTGGGGGAAAGTTTGTTGATGAGGAGTTTGATACAGATCTGGGCTTCCTTCATTTTTGTAATTTCCAACATGCCCCAGCCTTTACTTATGTTCTTATCGAGGATTCGCATGGGAAAGTCGCTTCATTGGTTAGGCCGAGTTACCCACACCGATTCATATCCTGCACAAGTAACAAACGCTAAATGCTCGACGGTTCGGGTCGGCGGGGTTAACTCCGATATTACTAAACATCTCAACAGTAGAGCAGATAAAATGGAATGCTCATGATTATGCAATTTGGCTCGTGTCTGTGATGTTTTTGTCTTATCGTAAAAAAATTTGGCATCGAGATGGATCTATTTTTTCGTAAATCGTGAGTGGATTAATTTGACATTGAATGAATTGTGAATGTATTAAGTTACTCTCGATTTCACTTTTTTTTTTTGACGAGTTATGAAATCGTAATAAAACATTTAAGCATTCATGGTCAATATACGTGAGTATGATTAAATTCAAAAAATACCTTCCTTTATCAAAGGTATTCCGGCTTCATTCTCGCTATCGTTATTCACAGAATTAACGTCATACGGCAAGTGCACTGTGCGATGCATCCTTCAATTAAGGGCATCTTTTCCGTGACTTTAGATGAGTCTCTTTTTCCTCCTGTCGACATTTTTTCTTTCTTTTTCTTTTTTTTCGACTCCGCATTTTCCTTTTCGTATCCACTCAACTTGTCTCGTTTTCTTAGGCTATTCAGAGTTACCCATTTAACGAGTTTTGGACCAATGATTCCCAAACTAGGCGGCTTTAGGGCATTAGGTGTAAAGACATCTCTTCAGGTTTACTTGCTCGAGTAACAAAGGCCACGCTTCGATATAAGTTAAGTGATTTACCACATTTATTTTCCTCGTCTGACTCTATGCAAGATTCGTTTTCTTAGGTTTGAGTTACCCATGTAGCGAGCGTTGGGCCGGTGACTCCCAAATCGGACGACTTTAGGGCACCAGGTGTAGAGACACCCTTCAGGCTTAATTACTCGAATAACTCATGCCACGATTCGAATCTGCTCAGGTCTCTGTAGCTGTAATGCTCGTTTTCTTAGGCTCTGAGTTACCCATGTAACGAGTGTTGGGCCGGCGACTCCCAAATCAGATGACTTTAGGGCGCCAGGTGTGAAGACACCCCTCAGGTTTAATTACTCGAATAACTCAGGCCACGATTCGAGGCATTTGATTCACTTTTATTTACCCTCCGACTCTGCATCAACTGTCATCATTATCGTCATAGCTTTATACCCCACATCTGAAAGTTGGCGCAAACGCAAAATGCAGCTTTTCTCAATTTCCGTGCCACACAGTCTTAAATCGTCAATTTCTGCTGTATTATTTCCGTGCCACGCGAGACCAGCGAACATCGTAAGCGTAGTGGCCATTAGTCGTCTTTTGTGATCAAATCAGGTTCTTCTGGATCAACTGTGTGTCTTGCCTCAAGTAACCTGATGCTCGTTGTTCGTTGTGGCGGCTTTGACCGTAGATCGTTGGGGTGGCTTCGTGTTGGGGTCCACCTTCCTTTTCACATGTCGGGTCAAGTCACGATTTTGCCCTCCTTCCAGGGTTAGTAGAGAAATGCAAAATTTGGGTGTCTACAATTATTATTATTATTACTGTAATATCCCAGATATTTACAAGAATTGTAAATAAGATTTAAAATAATCAATTAAAGGTTATGGTTTAAAACCTAGAGTTTGAGAAGTGAGATGTGTAGAATTTGGGTGAACATTTTTTTTTAACATAATTTATTTGTTAGAAATTAAATGTGGGAATATTGTAATGATGCATATAGAGAATTTATTAAGGAAATAAATTCATTTGAGAAGTGAAGACAGTTATAAAGATATATATACATAGTTATATATTCCTAGAGGTGTGCTTGTTAGCCAAATAAAAAGATGAGTAATTAATACTCAACAAAACTAATAAAGTAATTAGTTTTAATATAAAGTAAGAATGAATGTTGTAAAATATAATTAATTAGTTTAATTATATTAGTTATGAGTCCAAGTAATTTAATTACTACTAGTGCACAAAAGGATTATATGTGTTAGCCCAATATGGGAATACTTGCATAAAGGTGAGTAATTAAATAAGAAAGCCTAATGGAAGGTAAGCTATGTAGCCCAAACTTTTAAAAGTCCAATGTTGGTAAAAGTGTGGGGAAATATTATTGAGTGTAGAGAATTAACTAATGTAGGGTAAGTTGAATAACCCTAGTTGGTAGACAAGAGAGAGAACATTAACCAAATATTGGTTAATTGCTAGGTAAATATGTATGATGATGAGAATTAACCATGTATGAATTAATTGTGTAACCCAATGTAGGAATAACTATATGGGTATGGGTAATTATATTATAAACTCAAGTTAATGATAAAAGGTAGCTAATGAATTAAATTGAATCAAGTCAAAGTACTTATATTAATGTGTATTAAAATTAGCACTACCGCCGCAGCGGTAGGCTTCACCGCCGCAGCGGTGAAACTCGCTGGAATGTAAAAAATAGAACTACTGCCGCAGCGGTAGGTTTCACCGCCGCAGCAGTGAAACTTTCTGGAATGTGAATAGAACTATCGCCGCAGCGATGATACAGACTGTTTGAAAATTTATAGTTTATTGAATTAAATTGAAGTACAAGTAAGTATGAGCATTAGGGTTTTAATAAAATAAACTCAAGATATGTTAAGTGTTAGTGATTTAATCGACTAACTCAATTAAGTAGTCCAATGGACTTATAAATAGCAAGTCTAATTGGATTATGTAATTAAGCTAATGTGTTTATTTAATAAACCCAATGAAGTAGTCTTATAGGATTTAATTAGTTAACCATATATGAAAAATATGGTAAGTCTAAATAAACTTTGATCCAAGTTATAATTAATCAAGCGCAACGCTTGTTTTAATTAAATGTAACATAGGGTATTTAATGTTAGCCCAATGTAACAATTAAATTGAGCCCAACCAAATTTAATGGATGAACCCAATATATTTAAATTCTAGAGTCCAATGTGTAGCCCAAATGGTAGTCAAAATTGGTCAACATTCATATATATATATATATATATATATATATATATATATATAGAGAGAGAGAGAGAGAGAGAGATGTATAAATGTATATTTAAGCTATAAAAATAAAGCAAAAATGGGGGATTAAATCCCATTTTGCTGAGATTTAGTAGTCCCCAGAAGGGGGTGGCTTGATTTGCTTAGTTGCTTCACTTGTACACAATATCAAAGTGGTTCACCAACCCTAGTCAATCACCTAGTCATTCAAGTGGTCAATCAATCAAATAGTAAACATAATTAACTCCTAATTTGACTATGTTAGTTGATTAGTAGGAGTTGATGGTGATTAAGGGAGTGCTATATATAGAGAAGAGGGAAAGAGCTAGCAAAGGTTAGTCATTTGCTAGCTAGTTCAAGTGTTGTAGAGAGAGAAGCTCTAGAGAAAAATAAAAGCTACTTTGTGAGATTGATGATCCACCATGGAAAAATGTTGGAGGATGATCAAGGTGGAGTCACAAGCCAAGATCATGTCAAGAGGAAGGATAACATCCATGTATAAAAAGTTAAAAAGTGCTCTAAACTTTATTTAGTTCATTTTTATAGTCTATATATGATTTAAACGGTTAAAATATATTTTTAACTGATCAAAAGTTATTTTGATACTCTAGAAGTCTAAATCTATGATATATAGGTAGATTCATGATTTAGTATATTTAAAACAAGTATTGGTATGTGTGGTATGCAAATAAATGGATGAAAATTTCATATTGCGATTTACCGGTAAAATCCTAAGGGGTTCAATCTTTAAATTTCGTGTCAAACGTTTTCAAAAATTTGATTGAACCATGAAATATTGTAAAACAAGAAATTAGGAAGACAACAACACTAAGGTGGTGTCATTTGGATGTGTAGAGTTTATTTTATTCAAGTTTGAACCATTAAAACCAAGGATTTGTGATTTTAGTGTTCACTTTGTCCTTGTGATAAGTTTTTAGTCCACTTACGTTTGGAATTTGGATTTGTGATCTAAAGAGAAGTTGTATAGGAGGAAATTCTGATGAGAATAGACTTAAGAATCACCTCAAAATGTTTTAAAATGAAAAAGTTATGGCTGTCGGAGCGACTAAGGGTCGGGCAGTCCAAATTAGGGTTTTCAAAAAAGTGGTCGAGCGCCTACCTTGCACCTACCAAGCGCCTAGGCGCTCTAGCCGGCTGTCTCAGGGAGAAGATTCGGTCCGGGTCGGGTCGGGTCGGTCCGGGTCGAGTTTTTTACGAAAATTTAAGTTGAAATAAGTGTAAAATGAATGAGTTTGAATACTAAACCAATATATGAAGTTTATTAGTAATTAATTGGTAGCTAAATATGTAACATAAAGACTAATGTTAACACAATTAAAAAGTTAACTATTGGTATTATTTGAAGATTATTAAAATATTATTAAATGATCAATAATATTAGTATATGATTAATAAGTGATTAAAATATTATTAAGTGGTTAATAATATTAATAAGTGATTAAAATATTATTAAGTGATTAATAATATTAATAAGTGATTAAAATATTATTCAATGGTTAATAATATTAATATGCGAGTAAAATATTATTAAATGGTTAATAATATTAATAAGTGATGAAAATATTTTTAAATAATTAATAATATTAATAAGTGATTAAAATGTTATTAAATGGTTAATAATATTTGAATGTAGTTGTATATTATCAAAGGTAGATAATATTTTGAGGTATTTTGTACATTATTAAATGTCCGAATTATTAAGTTATGTGAAAGAGAAAATTTAATTGAATTAAATCAATGTAAATAGTCCATTTGTGACTAATTTAGACAACTTATTAAAAGTAAGTCGTACGAAGAACATGTAGTGAATGTGTAAGTTGGTTAAGCATACCCGACATGTCGAAACTGTATTTGGACTAGGGTTTTGTCCAGAACTTAAGGGTTCATTTATCGGACATCTTAAGATTTAATAATTTGAAGTTAATGTCTTAAGTTAAGAATAATTAAAAGTTCTGGTAGCTAATGATTATGTCAATTTGTTATATAAATTGTAGGTTGAACAAGAGACGCAAATAAGCGTAGATGGTAGAAGCGACCAGACAAGTTTTTCAGAACTTACTCCTATGTGCCTTAATATGCTTTGATGTGATATTAAATTGTTAATAGAAAGATATTGATAATAATTGTGATATGCATGAGGTATGATTACATGTAGATTATATATAAATATGAAGCATGAATTGCTAGATGTTATATGTGATGCATGAGCAGTATAACATAAACTAAAATACATGAAAAACATGATGTAAGTATAAATTGCAGGGTATATGTGAAGCATGTAATGTGTTATGTGTATCTGTTAAACTTGCTGAGTCATCATGCTCACTCTTGTTTAAACCAATATTTTCAGATAGTACAAGTATTTGAAGTCTTGATAAGGATCAAGAAACAGGAATGCATATTACATTCACTGAAGGTCTAACAGGGCCATTGTAGATGTCAGACCGAATTAGACAGGTAAAATGATTGTGTAGTATAAGAATTGGTTGGTATGTATTATGAGTTTTAGATACTCAAATTGATTGTAATAGAATGTCGTATCATGTATGATATTGAGACATACTAGGAATGTATAAAGATTTCGATTCTGGAATAGAAAGAGATGTTGCAAAATTGTAAATAAATGATTATTTAGCAAATATAATATTGTTGTAATTCATAAAAATAAGGAAAATGTAGTACTCGTGTTGAACCGAATTCGAGGTTCGAGGGAACCGGATTTGGGCTCGTCACAATTACGGATATTAGTATTATTACTATTATTATTCTTTTTATTATTATTATTATTATTATTATTATTATTATTATTACGGATATTATTATTATTATTATTATTATTATTTTATTATTATTACTGATATTATTATTATTATTATTATTATTATTATTATTATTATTATTATTATTATTATTATTATTATTACTATTATTATTATTATTATTATTATTAAGGATATTATTATTATTATTATTATTATTATTATTATTAAATTATTTAGTACTATATAGTATAATGGTAGTGTATGATGTTCTTGATTGAAAAACTATTTATCAAATATATATATTCTTTATTATAGGTCAACTATGGATGATTGGAATGCTGGGCCAGTGGATAATACTGTACTTTATGATCAAAATAATCATGTGTCCGAGGATATATGGGAGGGTCATGATAGGGGTAAATTAAACACAACCCAATCAACATCACAAACATTTAATCAATGGGAGTTGACTGATGCACAAAAAAAATTACTTCGTAAGTGTGGATTTGGTGTTTTTACCCATCCGGCTATTATCACACTAACCGATCGAAGTCTCGTGTCTGCCTTAGTTGAAAGATGGCGACCGGAGACAAACATGTTTCATTTAAATTGTGGGGAAATTACAATTACAATGGAGCATGTTCATTTTATACTTGGGTTGCCTGTATTGGGAGAACCATTAATTACTCCCCTTTTGGATAGACCCTTATTATATTTTAATGAATGTTTTGGGCCTGTCACTGTCTCCGAATATCAATCAGTAAAAAAATAATGGTATTTCCTTAGTTTGGCTGCAAGAAATTTTTGGTAAATGCCCTACAAATGCAACTAAGGAGGAGGTTGAGCGTCACACAAAGGCATACATCCTTTAGTTGTGTGGGGCTATATTATTTCCAATAAGGTCAAAGAATTGTGTGCACCCTCGGTATATGTATTTTATAGCTAATATAAAAGATTGTGTAATATATGCTTGAGGTGCGGCTTTATTGGGATACTTGTACAGGGGACTGTATACAACTGGTAGGAAATCTAGTAAGTTCCTAAATGGTTGTGTTTCATTATTACAAATTTGGGCGTACGAGCGACTAGTTATTGGAAGGCAAAACCCTAGGGAAAATTCTGATTTTTTGTTACCTAGGGTAATGGCATATTATCATCCAGGTAGAAGACTTAATCCCCATCATCATTTACAGTTCTATCGGGGGGGAGCTAGATAGGCAGCCTACGTAGGAGGTAGTGTGACGGCCTTACGATAGGTGGGATGATAATATAGAGGACAACTATAATTTTGATGGGAGATTAGCGGGATCATCCCGTATCCCATTAATTCATGTCGATATTGTTGAATACCAAATGCCGGACAGGGTTATAAGACAGTTTGGATATTTACAAGGCATACCCTTTCCAACTGAAGATCACACTGAGCTGAGAAAGGCCAAGGAGCATAACTTTGAAGTTTATGATAATATGGCATTAAGGCGACCTTATATCAATTACTGACATTTATATATGGATCATTTTCAGGGGCAAATTCAAGAGGCTCTAGACACAATACCCATTGAGACATATATGAGGTGGTACAACAGAATTACACGTAGACGAATTCACAGGCCTCGACCCGAGAGAGATAAAGACAATTCATACGAGCCTCGGTCCGTTTACAATCAATGTCATCTTATAAATATGGTGAGCATGTATCATTCATTTAAATGATTCAATATTTACTTTAAAATGTATTTATTGGACTTAAGTTACTTGTCAACTTACTAATATATACTTTTTGTTAATTACATGTTGAGAGTGCGAAGTCCCTTCTTGACAAATGTTTTAAGTTCAAGATGTCTCCTCCATATATTCTCATGAAAGAGGGATGGGACCAACAGTATGCTATATATGACAGCGATGTCAGGGGCAAGAAAGAGTCACAGGCGAGATCAGAAGTACAAAAACCTTTATCGCCGCGCGATGTTTACATCCCTAGCCCCCAAGCTACTAATGTGCAAAATATTACAGTGCCCGATGTCTACATCCCTAACTCCCAAAATAATGCACCACAACCTACGTGGGAGGAGGGTTTATCGAATTTCATTGACTTGGAGGCTGAAGTGTCTATATTAGCTGAAGCAGGTATTCTCAATACTTCATATGGAGATAAGGGATTGCCAACAAAGTTACTGCGAGACTACAAAGTACAATGGATTAACGTAAATATGTTCAACGAGACTCCTCTAAATGTTGATATTTTCTCTATATCTCACCCTCAGCAGTTTTACACATTGTATCATGATGATTTCGTAAGTTTGTGCCCTAGTAACTGGTTGTACGAACATGTAATGGATGCGTATATAATACTTTTGCGGGATAGAGAGGAAAAATATCGAAGGGCAGGGATTAGAAGGTGGGCCCGATTTGGTTTTATGCCTTCATTCTTTATGCATTTGGCTTTAAATGTTATGCCTATCAGAGATAACAATGAAGCGAATAATTTCTGCAGTAACTACATTGAGGCCCCCGTGGGCCCCCCATTGCATGAGTGTGATTATATTTTCATGCCTTTGTGTGTTCCGCGTAATCATAATTTTATTTTGTTAGTTTTCGCGGTGCAAGAATGGAAGATTAATCTCCTTGATCCGTTGTATAATGACACTCCTTACATGAATTTGAGTACTATGTACAAAGAGTACATCGATGTAGCGGTAAGTTTAAAATGTGTTTTATTTTATGTCATATTTAATGTCAGTCTAACCGAGATATTTTTGTAGGTCAAACTGATACCATACACATTGCGTCTGGGTAATCCAATGGGCAAGTGGCCGACGAAAGCCCCAAAACTCAACATTCTTACACAACGACCGATGCAAGATAACAATTCCGATTGTGGAATTTTTATTTGAAAGTACGTGGACTACTATGTACGGGGCGATATTGACGTGCAACAACAGAAATGGTCGACAAAAGATGTTGGTGTTTTTAGATATAGGATTTGTCATGAACTTCGTAAGTGTAAAGCGAGAGATGTACCTGCTAGTGTATTATTTTCGAATGCGTAATTTTGTATATGGTTTGAAGTATTCAATCATTTTACCCATGTTATAAGACCCCGAATTTTATGAAATATAAAATTTATTTTTTTCTTCATATATATTTTCATGAAACAGGAAGTGGTTAAATTGATAAAGTTAAAAGTTAAGGATGTTATGTGTAAATTATATTATGTCGGACAATATTTGTTTGGTCGGGGAATATTCGTTCTGTCGAGGAATATTCGTACGACGGCGCTGTACGAACCAATCATTGGTGGACCCCACAACGAATAATTGTCGGATATAGAAAATAACATAAATAATTTTTAAATGGTCAATGGTACTATCACTCTTAATTGTTAAAATATCCGGTGGTAAAAGAATAGTAATATATGGTATTACAAGTAACATACGGTATTGCACAGTAGCATACGGTATTGCACAGTAGCACACGACATTGCACAATGTTTCGTATTATTAAACTGATAAAGTCGTTATCGTACAATATTTGACTTTATTGTCACATGCACAATAATTCATATTATTAAACTGATCATTGTCACAGTAGCATATGCACAGTCATCTTGAGTATTTGTGAAGATTCATTAAGTTATTAAATGTCCGAATCATTAAGTTATGTAAAAGAAGAAAGTTTAATTGAATTAAAACAATGTAAATAGTCCATTTGTGACTAATTTAGACAGCTTATTAAAAGTGGGTCGTACGAAGCATGTGTAATGAATGCGTAAGTTGGTTAAGTGTACCCGACATGTCCAACTAGATTTGGGCTAGGGTTTTTGTCCGGAACGTATAGGTTCATTTGTCGGACAACTAAAGAGTTAATACTTTGAAGTTAAGGTCTTAAGTTAAGACTAAGTAATAGTCATTATATTTAATGATTATGTCAATTTCTTATATAAATTGTTGGTTGAACGAGAGACGCAAATAAGCATAACTGGTAGAAGCAAACCAGACAAGTTTTTCAGAACGTGTTGCATTATGTGCATAATTTATAAGTTTGTTATTAAACCGTGATGTGCTCATACGTGGTTATGTGCAAAGATGTTTTAATGTGCCTTTGTGCAATAAGTTGATTTGAACTGTTGATATGCAATAGTTGATTTAAGACAATTGTTCTGCATTGAACTATATGTCATGATAGAGGCTAGACATGAAACATATATTAAATGTGAGGCATGACATGAGCAGTATGTCATAAACTGAAATGCATGAAAAGCATGATGTTAGTATAAATTGCAGATTTTATGTGAAGCATGTAATGTGTTATGTGTAGCTGTTGAACTTGCTGAGCCGTCGTGCTCACTCTTGCCTAAACCAACATTTTCAGATAAGGCTAGTTACCTGAAGTTCTCGGTAAAGAACAAGGAACAGGAAAACATATTACTTCCATTGAAAATCTAAATATCTATTGTAGATATCAGTCCGAATTGGACAGGTAAATGACTGTGTAGCATAAGACCAAGTTGGTATGTTATATGAGTATTAAATACTCAAATTGATTGTAATAGAATGTCGTATCATGTATGATATTAAGACAGACTAAGAATGTATAAAGATTGCGATTCTGGAATGGAAAGAGATGTTATAAAATTGTACTTAAATGGTTATATATCAATTATAATATTGTTATAAGTCATGAACGATAAGGAAAAAATAGTACTCGTGTTGAACCGGATCCGAGGTTCGGGGGACCTGGATTCGGGGTCGTCACAACCTCTTCCTCTACATCATCGTCCTCCAATCCCATCGCTACAGGTGCATATTCGGTCGCACGGTAAATGTCATCATCTGCTACATCGGTATTATTCTTATCCGGATCATATTGATCAACAAGGGTTTTTCCACGAGCGGTAAGTTTTAGTATAGTCTTGTAACCTCGAACTGAGCAAGCAGCTTGAACAGCTAACTCTTGAAAGTCAGTCATCAGATGGTTGTACCGCAAGGTTTGATTTTGTTCAAAGTCGGTCGTCATTGGAGGACGGGCATCTTCTTCAACAATACTCATGTTTGCATCTCTTATCCACCGATAAAGTATCATGTCTCCAGGAATTTCGGCAATATTTTTGAAAGTGAAAAATCTCAGAATGTGCTTGCAAATTTCAGCGGAATGTGAAAATAGTTGACAAGTACATGTTATGGTGTTGGACTGACGATTATTGGTTACCTCATGATATCTTCGGGAATCTTGACTTGCATCTGCTTTGTACACTGTATATACCTTTGTGTCAATAACACAAAGTTCACTTACTTTGTGAATGTTGTACTTCATTGAATCGAGAAGTTGAACTTGAAACCGTCTGAACATCTCTTTAGTATACACTTTCGCAGCATGGACTTCCAAAGATGACCCGCAAATTAAGCTCTGTTTTCGATGGGTGGTTACGTAGTCGGCTTTTCTCTCGTTCAAGAATTGTTTCTCAATTGCCTTTTGACTTTTCACGACAAATTCCTTCATGCCTGTTAAGGCATTCACATATCCATCAAAAAAACTATTCATACATTCGCTTTTTCTGGTAGTTGTCATTCCAGCAGCAAAATATCTCTTTGTATATACCTGTATCCATTTTTCCTTTACATCGTACAAACTTTTGAGCCACTCATTGTTATGTAATTCATAGTCCCTCATTAGTATATCCCAACGCTCCTCAAATTCGCCGATGGACAAAGAATTATAGACACAATTGTCAAAAGCCGATTTAAATGATGGGTGTTCAGCATATATATGGTGCAACTTTTCAGGAAACTTATTACTGATATGCCAAGAACACAATACATGATGAGTGTTTGGAAGTACTCTTGCAATAGCATTACTCATGGCTTTATCTTGGTCAGTGATGATACTTACAGGTGTCTTGTAGTCTATTGCTTGGAGCCATGTTTGTAAGACCCAAACGAAAGTTTCCTTAGTCTCATCTCTTAATAATGCAAAGCCAAACAAAATCGACTGATAATGGTGGTTAACTCCAGTGAATGGAATAAATGGCATGTCATACCGATTTGTCCTATACGTAGTGTCAAATGTCACAACGTCTCCAAAATATTCATACATTAATCTTGATTGAGCGTCTACCCACAAAATACACGTAATGCGGTTGTTATTATCAACTCTGACATTGAAAAAAAAATTAGTCGCACTTCCGGATTGAAGTTTTTTCAAATAATTGATTGCAGCTTGAGCATCATATTCATCTTCCAAATCACGCCTTAAATACCTGACAACATTCCTTATATCTTTATCACTAAAACCTACGTTTTGCATTCCACCACCCATTGTGCTCAAAATGTTCATCATCCTACTAGGCCCAATACCAGATTGATTTAAAGTGTCAATTAATTGTCTTGCTACTGGAGTAATATTCCGGTGTGTTTGAATCAAATCTACTTTAGTGGGTGTCACTAATTGATGATTGTGACTCAGCTCTAGAGTTGAAATACGCCAGTGCTCATCTTTTTTATTATGCACAACAAACATTCTAGCTTTGCATAATGTGCGTCCTATATAATTTGAAATATTTTTCAAAGATGTTGGTCTACCAGCTTTTTTATAAACATATAACCGAGAAGATAAATTATCAGTATCGACATGTTTATGATTAGTAGCAATTCTAATCTCAAATCCATTTTTGTGTGCATAAGACCTATAAAAAATTTTCTGCATCTTCTACATTAGAAAATAATTGACCAACATATGAAACCATTTCAGTTTTACTACTTTCATCTTCATTGACAAACTCAAATTCATTTGTACACTGAAAACTAGCAAGCGATTCAGATGAACTAGATAAAAACATATTTGCAACAGGCATGGAAGCCATTGACAAAAACTTACCAAAATGAGGATTGGGTTTTACACAATGGAGATTCCAGAAACGCTCAAAATCAGCAGTTGATGAGAAAATGTAGTAGCACTTGGGTTGAAATGAAAATGCAGCGGCAGCTCGTACTATCAGAATGCTTATGTTTAGAGTTATTAAAACGACGATAGGCATATATCCTCCACCCGGTATCTTAGTTACCAGGTGACTGATGTTACATTTTTTTTTATCCCACCCGTCATCTTAGTTAGCGGGTGGGAGAATGTTTTTGTTTTTTGTTTTTTTCCCGTTATGTATGCAAGCATGTACTCTTTTTTTAATATATTTTATTTATCCCACCCGGTATCTTAGTTAGCGGGTGGGAGGACTATTTTTGTTTTTTGTATGTTTCCTGTTATGTATGCATATGCAGGCATGTACTTTTTGATTTTTTTTTAAAACTTAGTTTAAACCAAAAATAAAAATATATAAAAAATAAATTAATCACTCCACCCGGCATCTTAGTTAGAGGGTGGAGGAATTTTTGAAACTTTTTTTTTAATCCTTAGATTAAATACAAAAATAAAATAAAAAATAAAAAAATTTCATTTCCACCCGTCAACATAGGTAGCGGGTGGAACGGGTGGAGGATTTTTTATTTTTTTTTAATAACCTTAGTTTAAACAAAACAAAAATAAAATAAAATTTCTCTCCACCCGAAAACATTGCTAACGGGTGGAGGAATTTTTTTTTTAATTTTTTAATAAACTTAGTTTAAAAAAAAAATAAAAAAAATTTCTCTCCACCCGGCAACATAGCTAACGGGTGGAGGATTTTTTTTTATTATTTTTAAACTTAGTGTAAAAAAAATAAAAATAAAAATAAAAAATTTCTCTCCACCCAGCAACATAACTAACTTGTGTTGTGCTTCCCGAGTACTTTTGTATGTATTGTTAATCTTGACTACATTTTATATGGGTTGTGCATGCTTAGTTGGAAAAAAAAAAATGAGATTTTTTTTTATCTCCACCCGCTAACTATGTTGACGAGTGAAGGATAATTTTAGTTTTTTTTTTTTTAACTTAGTTTAAACACAAAAAAAAAAAATTAAAATAAAATAAAATTACATCTCCACCCGGCAAGTTTTTAAATTTTTTTTTTAAAAAAAACTAAGTTTAAACAAAAAAAAATCTCTCTCCACCCGGTAACTTAGCTAACGGGTGTAGAAAAAATGATTTTTTTTTAATAACCTTAGTTTAAACAAAAAAAAAAAAAAAAATTTCTCTCCACCCGGCAACATAACTAACATGTGGAGGCAAATTTTTTAATTTTTTTTTAATAAACTTAGTTTAAAAAAAAAGATTTTTTTTTTCTCTCCACCCGACAATACAGCTAATGAGTGGAGGAATTTTTTTTTATTTTATAAATTAGTATAAAAAAAAAATATTCTCTCCACCCGACAACATACCTAACGGGTGGAGGAATTTTTTTTTATTTTAATAAACTCAGTGTAAAAAAAAAAATTTAAATTTCTCTCCACCCGGCAACATAGCTAACGGGTGGAGGAAATTGTTTTATTTTTTTTTATTTTTTATAAACTTGGTGTTAAAAGAAAAAAAAAATCTCTCCACCCGTCAACATAGGTAGCAGGTGGATTTAAACAAAAAAAATAATAATAAATAATTTTTCATCTTCACCCGTCAACGTAGATAGCGGGTGGAGGGAATTTTTTTTTTCTTTGTAAAAACGTAGTTTTAAAATAAAAAAAATAATAATTTTTCACTCCACTCGTTAGCTTAGATAGCGGGTTGACTGAGAATTTTTTTTCTTTCATCCCGCTAACTTAGATAGCGGGTGGCATTCATCTCATCCATTAATATCATTATTTCAACGGTTCAAGATGCATTTGCTGGAATAGTGTCCATAGCAAACGCTTACTATGGATTATTTCCCTATATATATATATATATATATATATATATATATATATATATATAATACTTGCAATTTCTACTAACCATTAACCAAGGTATGGTTAATTCTCTACAACATGCAACCCATGGTTATCTAGCAATTCTAACTTGGTGAATTATATACATACATAATTGTATCTATAATATTCTTCATACAACTAACTCATGCATAGTTAAATCTATAATTTATTTACTACCTAGGGTTAGTCAATTAACTCATTCATAGTTAATTCTCATTATCACATTCATTCACCTAGCAATTAACCATAATATTTGGGCTTATTATTTAATTACCCATCTTCATGAAAGTATTCCCATATTGGGCTTGTATTAAATTCATTAATGGACTCTATATAACAAATTAATAATTAAGTTAATTACTTAATTAATTATCTTCTCATTATTGCCATCCTAGGCAATCATTCTAGCATTTCTATAACTTTAACTCATAACTAATATAATTAACCTAATTAATTTCTTAGTTTAATTGAGTATTTAATTTTCCCATCTACTTGTTTGGCTAACAAAAACACTTTAGGTATATATGTATATCAATCTAACCACCTTCACTTCTCAATTGAATTTATTTCCTTAATAAATTCTCTACATGCATCATTACAATATTCCCACATTTAATTTATAACAAATAAATTATGTTTAAAAAAAATTGTTTACCCATTTTCTACGCATCTTTCTTCTCAAATTCTAGGTTTTAAACCATAACCTTTAATTAATATTAAAAAAAAATTATTTACAAACCTTGTAACTATTTGGGATATTACATTCACCCATTCCTATAAAAATTTCGTCCCCGAAATTTCGTCGTACTCATTTCTATAATTTTCATCTATGAGAATCTCTCTTTACTTATCAAATTCTATGACCACCCTTTTCTAGGAAATTCATACTTCTAACTTACAATTCCAGAACAATGGAATATCTTGTAGAAGAATAAATTGAAAATCAATATCTTACAGAAGAATAAATTGAAAATCAAAATATTCATTAAAACTTTCATAATATGTTGAGGGGTCATCAAGACCGTGAACATCCGAAAGGAATTAACTGAATTCCGAATAAATAGTATTTATCCCTATAAATACTTATAAACAGAATGTTTATCAATTACAAAGACTGAAAACATTCCATAGGTGTACGCTATTGTACCATACGTCTTTCAGAACGTCTTAGTTATTGGGCGCCAGTCGGAGCTATATGTCGACGAAAATATATCTGCTTTAGCCGACAGAATATACTTATTTCTTGCACTTGTTCACCTCAGACTTACTACAAAATTCCGCACTAGAATAATTTGGATTGGAAATACAACTTGAACCATTTCTGACCAAAAGTGTCCAGTCAAAATAAATGACATAGACTCACGTCATTGAACTGTTCGTATATTACGAACTAAAAAAATCATTTTTAGATTAGTTAAAATAACTGAAATTCATTTTTAGGACTTCATGATACCGCATCATCTTGACAGTACGTTGAGGATTCCGTCATTAATTTAAGACTTCATGATACCGCATCATCTTGACAGTACGTTGAGGATTCCGTCCTTTTCATCCCCACATCATGGCTTTAATGGGGTGTGATGATTTGATAAATACATTTTAATATTTTCAAATCAATCTGTCTAGCCGAAATAATTAACATAGACTATTCTTTAAACGTTTTAAAATACTGAAAAATTATTTTATGATTTTGTCATACTATATCATACCATAGTGGACTTAAAAATACATCCAACACTAGGTTACTTTGCATTGATGACTCCATCTTTTATCATCTCTGCACTAAATGCATTAATGATTACTAAAACACATTTTGACATTTCAAAAGCACAACAGTGCGACTTTAGCACGATTTTAAGAATTTCAAAGTCTAGCTTAGCTAGAAGATTTAGAATATCCTAAAACCTCAAAATACCACAAATTTCGCCTCTGCATTCATGTCCAGCTTAATAACTACATATAGTATAACTCTAATATTGCTAATTAACTCTACCCATACTCACTGTTCATCAAACTTACCACACATTAGGAGTTCAGGAACTTGCCACAATCATATGGGTCGAGGAACTTATCCTAGTCAGACCAACATCGTTCATTCACTGAGGGGTTCCGCCATACGATTATGAGTCACAAACTTACCATCAGTATGAGTTTTAAGAACACGTACTTATCTTAATATTCTCAACCTATCCAACATATTATGAGAAAAGAATTACCTTCTCACCATATATACACCGAATAGCGCAACACCAGGTTCAAATCGATTATCATTATAGGAACCTAAGTGGTTGTCAAACCAAACACAATCTCCTGCCCATATAAGAAATTGGTCAACTTGGCCACTAATCAATATAGGAAGTTAAGCGGTTGTTAAACCAAGAACAAATCCTCTGCCCATACAAAGAACTGTTCAACTCAACTACTATATTAATATAGGAAGTTAAGCGTTTCTAAGACCAAGCACAAATTCTCTGCCCATACAAGGAATCGTACAACTCAGCCACTAATATGAGTCATCAATTAAAAACCCACAAACCATTAATTTTTCTTAACTGAATACGAATTCTCTCCATTCATATTTTAGCACATCTGCCTTATTACGAGTTCATCTCCCTAGATCATTTCATGACCTTATTAGCATTTTCTTTATGCTTATCAAAATCTTATTATAAGATATCTTCTATCATTTCTTCAAATTAGGTACACCATGACCCTTTTTATTTATCTTATATCTTCTCCAATCCACCTTTGAATAATCCTCAATATATGAATTTTCAAAATTCATCTTTTATTACTTAAACTCTACCTGAGTTTATTTCTTTACCATTTTAGTTATCTTCTACTACGGTTATAGCCTAAGGTACTCTTACCTAAGGCTTATAACCTATCAACTCTGATACCAACTTGTGACGACCCTGAATCCGGGTCCCTCGAATATCGAATCTGGTTCAACACTAGTATTACATTTTCCTTATTGTTCATGAATTACAACAATATTATAATTGATAAATAATCATTTATTTACAATTTTACAACATCTCTTTCTATTCCAGAATCGAAATCTTTATACATTCCTAGTATGTCTCAATATCATACATGATACGACATTCTATTACAATCAATTTGAGTATCTAAGACTCATAATACATACCAACCAATTCTTATACTACACAATCATTTTACCTGTTCAATTCGGACTTATATCTACAATGGTCGTGCTAGACCTTCAGTGTATGTAATATGCATTCATGTTTCTTGATCCTTATCAAGACTTCAAATACTTGTACTATCTGAAAATGTTGGTTTAAGCAAGAGTTGAGCACGACGGCTCAACAAGTTTAACAGTTACACATAACACATTACATGCTTCACATATACTCTGCAATTTATACTTACATCATGCTTTTCATGCATTTCAGTTTATGTCATACTGCTCATGCATCACATATAACATCTAGCATTTCATGCTTCATATTTATACATAATCTACATGTAATCATACCTCATGCATATCACAATTATCATCAATATCTTTTTATTAACAATTTAATATCACGTCATAGCATGTTAAGGCACATAGGAGCATGTTCTGAAAAACTTGTCTGGTCGCTTCTACCATCTACGCTTATTTGCGTTATTTGCTCAACCTACAATTTATATAACAAATTGACATAATCATTAGCTTCCAGGACTTTTAATTAGTCTTAACTTAAGACCTTAACTTCAAATTATTAACTCTTAATATGTCCGACAAACGAACCCTTAAATTCCGGACAAAACCCTAGTCCAAATATAGTTTGGACATATAAGGCATGCTTAACCAGCTTACGCTTTCATTATACAATCTTCGTACGACCCACTTTTAATAAGTTGTCTAAATTAGTCACAAATGGACTATCTACATTGGTTTAATTTAAGTAAACTTTCTTCTTTTGTATAACTTAATGATTTGGACATTTAATAATATACCAAATACCTCAAAATATTTTCTATTTTTGATAATTCACAACTATATTCAAACATTATTAACCATTTAATAATATTTTAATCCCTTATTAATATTAGTAACCATTTAATAATATTTTAATCACATATTAATATTATTAACCATTTAATAATATTTTTATCACTCATTAATATTATTAACCATTTAATAATATTTTAATCACTCATTAATATTATTAACCACTTAATAATATTTTAATCACTCATTAATATTATTAACCATTTAATAATATTTTAATCACATATTAATATTATTAACCATTTAATAATATTTTAATCACATATTAATATTATTAACCATTTAATAATATTTTAATTACTTATTAATATTATTAACTATTTAATAATATTTTAATCACTTTATTAATATTATTAACCATTTAATAATATTTTAATCACTTATTAATGTCATTAATTATTTAATAACATTTTCATCATATACTATTGTTATTAATCATTTAACAACTTTTTAATCATATACTGATATTATTGATCATGTAATAATATTTTAATAATCTTCAAATAATACTAATAGTTAACTTTTTAATTGTGTTAACTTTAGTCTTTATTTTAAACATTTAGCTACCAATTAATTACTAATAAATCTTCATATATTGGTTTAATATTCAAACTCATTCATTTTATACATATTTCAACTTAAATTTTCATAAAAAAACTTAACCCGGACCGACCCGACCCGACCCGGATGGAATCTTCCCCCATAAATAGCCGGCCCAAGCGCCTAGGCGCTCAGTAGGTGCTCGGTCAACTCCTCCGAAAGTTAACTTTTTGACTACTCGACCCTCCGACGCTCCGACAGCCATAACTTCTTCATTTTAAAAATTTTGGGGTGATTCTTGAGTCCATTCTCATTAGAATTCCCCCTCTACAATTTCTATTTAGATCACAAATCTAAATTCCAAACGGAAGTTGACTAAAAACTGCTCACACGGACAAAGTGAAAACTAAAATCACAAATTCTTGGTTTTAATGGTTCAACCTTGAATAAAATAAACTCTACACATCCAAATGACACCAACTTAGTGTTGTTGTCTTCCTAACTTCTTGTTTTACAATATTTTATGGTTTGATCATATTTTTGAAAACTTTTTGACAAAAATTTAAGATCGAATCATCTAGGTTTTACCGGTAAATCGCAATATGGAATTTTCTTCTATTTATTTGCATAACACACATACCAATATATGTATTAAACATACTAAACCATGAATCTACTTATATATCATAGATTTAGACTTCTAGATCATCAAAATAACTTTTGATCGGTTAAAAATATATTTTGACCGTTTAAAACTTATATAAATTATAAAAATGCACTAAGAAAAGTTTAGAGCACTTTTTAATCTCTATGACATGGTTGCTCTTCTTCTCTTGGACATGAAGATGCTAAAAACTCCTCCTTGACTATTCTCTAGCAGTTTTCCTTGGTAGATCTTCAACCCACAAGAGTTTACTTGCTCTTCTCTCAAAGGACTCTCTATTTTCTCTCTAGGATTTCTAGTAAAATGACTAACAAACATCACCAATGAGTATAGTACTTTTATTTATAGCCATATGTTAATCATTCATCAACCTCCTAATCAACTAACACTAGTCAATTAGTGGTTTTAAACATGCTTACTATTGGAGTGATTGATCTTATGAATGACAAGGTGATTGACCTCCATCAACTTTGCTACAAGCTATCAATGGAGTAACATATAAGCAACCTTTCTCCAACACTTAACCAAATACTTGCAATTTCTACTAACCATTAACCAAGGTATGGTTAATTCTCTACAACATGCAACCCATTGTTATCTACCAATTCTACCTTGGTGAATTATATACATACATAATTGTATCTATAATATTCTTCCTACAACTAACCCATGCATAATTAAATCTTTAATTTATTAACTACCTAGGGTTACTCAATTAACTCATCCATAGTTAATTCTCATTATCACATTCATTCACCTAACAATTAACCAATGTTTGGTTAATACTCTCTCTTGTCTACCAACTAGAGTTATTCAATTAACCCTACATTAGTTAATTCTCTACACTTAACAATACTTGAATTTATTCTCCTAACATATTGACCAACATTTGACTTTTAAATTTGGACTCAATATTTGGGCTACTAGTTTATTTTGCATTGGGCTCCCTTATTTAATTATTTGGGCTACCTAACACAACTCACACATCTTTATAACTTGAGCTAGGTAATTAATTTAATTGGACTACCACTACATTATATACAATACTTGTCAACATAATTTAATTGGACTTATATTAATTACCTCTTTGACTATAATATTTGGGCTTATTATTTAATTACCCATCTTCATGAAAGTATTCCCATATTGGGCTTGTATTAAATCCATTAATGGACTCTATATAACAAATTAATAATTAAGTTAATTACTTAATTAATTATCTTCTCATTATTGCCATCCTAGGCAATTATTCTAGCATTTCTATAACTTTAACTCATAACTAATATAATTAACCTAATTAATTATATTTCATGACTTCATATTTAAACTAATTAATTTATTAGTTTAATTGAATATTTAATTTGCTCATCTACTTGTTTGGCTAACAAGCACACTTTAGGTATATATGTATATCAATATAACCACATTCACTTCTCAATTGAATTTATTTCCTTAATAAATTCTCTACATGCATCATTACAATATTCTCACATTTAATTTTTAACAAATAAATTATGTTTAAAAAAAATGTTTACCCATTTTCTACACATCTTTCTTCTTAAATTCTAGGTTTTAAACTATAACCTTTAATTCATATTAAAAAAAAAAATATTTACAAACCTTGTAAATATTTGGGATACTACATAAATTGTTTAAGAGTTTAATTAATTATATTAAGATGTCTAATGCATACTTAATTTAAACTTAAAGAGAAGTAATATTCGACAGTTAAATCATTTACCTAAATAAAACTAAGTATAAATGATATGAAATTTCTTACAAGATACTATGTAATGATCATCGGTGATTATATGCCAAGTTTAATAAACTTAAAATTTTAAGTGCATAATTATATATTATACTAATTGATAGGCCAACGTTATCAATGTTAGGTCTTTCAAATGAGTCTAATTTATCTGAATTAACGGTACGTCGCGAACAAGGCAAGTTCTCTAACCTTACTCACATTTATATTGAGCAAGTTTCATAACCCAAACTCGAGTAAGTATTTTTAAATCATGTTAACGGTGTAATGTTTGTTAATTACTCCACATCAATGATAGTTATTGCTATCCGCACTTAGTGCACTTAAATTTCTGTTCTATTATTGAACTGTAAAATATTTTAAGTTCTTCATTCATGAACTGTTTAAAGAATTGGTCTACATCATTTGTTCAGCTAGACATACATATGTTATTATTTTAAAAAGCTATCCAAACCAGTAGTTGGTGCGAATTCTTGGACTGAGAGAGTAACCCTTGATAAGGGGAATATAAGTATCGGTTATTCGATGCGTCAGAGTTTAATGTTATGCATACACATGGTGTATAAGAGGTTAATCCCCTCATGTACAATCTGACATGTTAAAATATAAAAAAGGTCAGTCATACGATTGATTCATTGGAAATGTTCATGGTCCATTAGACCACTCAGCAGTAAATAATCAATATTCATTCTTTTATTTGAACTTTGATTATATTGTTTAGTTATTTGAAATCGTTAATTTATTCGATTGCCAGTCTTATTCATTCATGATATACCTTCATTATTTATTTTAAACTTACTGAGCAAAGTAGTTGCTCACTTTTGTTATATCATGAACTAATTGCAGTTAAGCCTGAACATTCCAAGAAGGTTAAAGGCAATGGCAAGCTTTAGGATTAGTTGTTATTACTATTTTATTTTGGTAAATCATGAACCCTTTTTGTATTAATAGGATATGCATGTTGTATTTTGTTTAAGGTTTAAGACCTTAGGACTAGTGTAACTATGCATTAATGAACAACATATGTTTATTTATTTCCGCATTAGTATTAAATGTTGTTTAATGATGATTTGATGTATTTTTACGTGAGCACCAAATTTGAGGTATTGGTACTTGAATTTGGGGGTGTCGCACAACCCGTTGTATATGCATTATATTTAGACATCTTGCGCAAAGATCGGTTTCCCGACATATAATCCCATTATCTAGGGTTGTTCATTCTTAGACTTACTATAAGAATCCGCATCAACCAATGGTTTGGATAATCTTTTAAAAGTATTCAAGTTATTGAATTTATACATATAGTGTCTAGCCGAATAATTTAGCTTAGACATTCTTAAACATTTCATGAATCAAAGAACTATAAAGCTTCGAATGCACTATATGCGAATTCATAAACAATATGAATGTGTATCAATTTTTAATAATTAAATCATTTAAATTATTGCAACATAAATACAAGATCAGATATAAGAAACTTGCTCAATATAAATTTGAGTAAGGTGAAGGAACTTGTCTCGATTGTTGATTACCGCTAACCAATACAATTTACTATCTTTTGAACATACCTAACAATTTATCAAGTTGATCTTTCAATTAGTAACATATCAAGGTTCATATAATAACCTTTGTATATCTTAATTTGCTAACGCTTAATCACATAATTAAATAATTAAGGGTATTAAACACTTAAGAAATATTTTCATTATTTGATAATATTTTCATCACATAAAAGCTATATTAATCATTTAATATAGTTTAAACTTCTATCTAATATTATTAACCCTTTAATAATATTTTATTAACCTCATAATATTATTAATTATTTAATAATATTTTAGTAATTTTATAATATTATTAATCATTTAATATTATTAATTATTGAATAATATTTTATTCACTTACTATTATTATTAACAATTTAATAATATTTTATTCAATTTATAATATTATTAATCATTTAAAAATATTTTATTTATTATATAATATTATTAATCATTTAATAATATTTTATTTGTTTAAAACTTGATAAATATTAATGTTATATAAAAATACATTTTCTGACCCATTTCATTTTCAAAAGATTCGACCCGACCTGTTTTATTTGGTCTGACTCGACCCGGTTAGAAAAATATAATTTTTCAAACAGACTGGTTCATCGCTGCGGTGATGACTTGCAGAATATTTCACCGTTGCGACAGTAACTTTAAGTTTTCAATTCCAGAGTGTTTCACCCCTACGGCGGTAGCTCCGATTTTCAAAACCCTAATTTTTCAACTTTGATTTCTTTAGTTCAATCTTTTATAAAATGAGATATACATGTCCAAATATACCAAATCAGTTTTGTTATCTTTCTAATTATTGTTTTTCAACATTTCATGGTTCGATCTCATTTTCGAAAACGTTTTTGACATAATATTCGAGATCGATCATTCTATGATTTTAAAACGACATAGTTTGCGATAAAAGCCATAACCTTCTCATTTTTTCATATTTTTGAGAGATTTAAGTTGGGTTATCTTTATAACTCATAAGTATAGCTTTCTAGTCATCAAAATCAAATAACCAACTTTTAGATTTCAAACTACCACAATATATATAACATAACTAGTTAGGATTTTACTGGTAAAACTTTATATGCACATTTCTACTACTTATTTCCATACCAAGCATAAAAATACCCACACTAAACACACTAAAGCATGAATCTTCATATATATCCAAGATCTAGCATTATAGAACATCAAAATAGGTTTTGAACTGTTAAAAACACATTTTGACCATTTGAAATATATATAGACCATAGAAATGAACTAAGGAAGGTATAGAACATTTTTTAACCTTCTAGATTTAGATGCTCTTCTTTTTCTTCAGATGAACTTGGCTAAGGATTCCATCTTGACTAATCTCTAGCAATTTCCTTGGTAAATTCTTAACCTCACAAGAGTTCTCTTACTTTTCTCTCTAGGAAACTCTCCCTTTTCTCTCTTGGTGATTCTAGCAAATGACCAACCAATACAACAAATGAGTGGAACATTCTATTTATAGAACCTCCTAAATCATCATTAACATCCACTAAACAACTAACATTAGTCAAATTAACTTAATCTAGGTTTACTATTAGATTGAATGACATGTGGATTGACTAGGTGATTGACATCTATCAAGCTAACTTGCAAGCTATTGGTTGAGTAACTTTGAAGCAACATTAGAGCAACAAGCCACCCCATGTGGGTGGCCCCTTAGTTGTCGGCCAAATGGTCATTTCTTGCCCTAATTTTGATTTATTTTTATCATTCTTATATATATATATATATATATATATATATATATTGACCAATTTTGACTTTGATTTAGGCTCTACATTGGATTCTAGAATTTAATCTATTGGGCTTATCAATTTAATTTGTTTGAGCTCAATTAATTCATTCCATTGGATTATCAATTACTAACACATGCTACATTTAATTAAAATAAGCATTGTGCTATTTTAATTATAACATAAACTAATAAATTGACTATATTCATAAACTACTAGGTTTATTTATTGAACCTATTTTAATAATTCATTTGGACTTAAAATATAATCTAATTAGATTTGCTCTAATTAATTTTTCTACCTTGCTACATTATTAGATTAATTAAATTTACACATACATATATATATATATATATATATATATATATATATATATATATATATATATATATATATTCATTCAATCATATAAATGTCCAATCAATTCATACAAAAAATTTAATTAATTAATAATTATTTAATAATCATCATTATAATGTTCTTAGAACTCATGGTTATTACAAGTGGACTATGAGATCATTGTGCTTTGAACCACTTAAAAATTTATGTGTTCATTTACTTTCCTATTTTTACATTTCTGCAACATATATTAACTACGTGTGATTGACTTATGCTATAATTGCTAAGCTCAAAACTGAAAATTTCTCTAAATCTGTGAGGGTTTTGCTCAAACAAATATTCCGTTGTACTTAAAAAAATATAAAATTTTTAAAAAGATCTATTCAACCGCCCCCCCTCTCTCCCTCCTCCCTTTTCTAGATCACATGTACCTCTAAGAATTAACAACTTATATGATTAAAAATATTATCACTGATATTTATTCACATTAGTAATATAAAAATGAATGCATAAAGTATCAAGATATTTACCTTAGTTACCTCCCATATTTTGCAACCAAAAAAAAAAATTACAATACGAGTTGGTATATGCTGAGCGGGAACAATGGCAGTATATATTATGACATATTTTTTTAGTTGTGTGTTGTAGTTTGTATAGTAATCGGCACATGAGTTGCAAACTTATTATATAATCTATTTTCCTCAAGTTTGTAATACTAATAAGTAATAATAACTTCAAAAAAATTAATGGAAGAGTATCAGAATTAATTGAATTTGCTATATCTTACCATAAAATATTATGATTATTGTTATCTTACATATGATAACATACTATGTAAATAATTATAAATAGATGAATAATGAGTTATGGTATGTATTGTGAAAGTTTTTAATCAAATTATAATTATATGTATATATAGGGTAAGTAAAAATTAAAAATGGTCTTATTCTTATTCTACCTTGTCACATATACTTATTGTAGACACCCAAATTTTGCACTTTCTCTACTAACCCTAGCAGGAGGGCAAAATCGTCATTTGACCCGGAATGCGAAAAGGAAGGTGAACCTCAAAACGAAGTCACCCCAACGATTTACGGTCAAAGCCGCCACAACGAACAACGAGCATCAGGTTACTTGAGGCAAGGTAAACAGTTGATCCAGAAGAACCTGATTTGAGCACAAAAGACGACTAACGGCCACTACGCTTACGATGTTCGGGGGTCTCGCTCCCCGGTGAGCGAGCGGCTGCCCAGCTCGCCGGTGAGCTGGCGGGGGTGGAAAGGGGGCAGCGCCCCCTGGAAGCCAAGCACAACGAGCAATTTATACACCGAGGAACAGCCTTCCGAAATAATACAGCAGAAATTGGCAAATTAATACCGCGTGGCACGAAATTCGAGGAAAATGCGCCGGACAGCCGCGGATGCAGTCGCGGCTGCCGACAAAAAGACTTTCGCGTGGCTCGAGGGCGGCACACGGCAGCCGAGGAGACGGCCACAGCAGGCAGCCGCAGATGCATCTGCGGCTGCCTGCTGAAGCACTATAGATCGCCATTTTCAACCCGAGAACGAGAGGAAAAAGAAGAAGAAGGGAAAAAAAAAAGAAAAGAGAGAGAGAGAGTCCGCGCGGGAGAGAGAGAGAGGTCGGATTTTTGCTAGATTCAAGCAACAAATTCCGTTTGTTGTGTTAATTAGTTAGGTGATCTTGTGGTGTAATCCATTTTGTGATATAAGAAGCTTGAATCGGCATTTTGCAAGGTGAAAGGAGTGTGTTCTTGAGTTTTATTTTGTTGTATTGATAGCATAATGTTATGATTGGTATGTGATGTAGTTTATTGTTATATGTTGATAAATGATCCGTGGATTAGGGGTTGTTAGCGAGGTTTCCATCGGAAAGTAACTCCTCCTAATGCCCCGATGACATCCGTACGGTGATATATCGTTCGTTGTGGTAATGGATAGTTTGTAGTGATTAAGTTGTGATATTTGAGCTATGTAGTATGATAGCAATGTTTAATACTGTTAGATTTGGCTTAGTATGGGTTGTGTAGCGATTTGGGTGGCTGTGAGCCTAGGGAGGAGATCCTCGTGATCGAATCCCGATGGTGGACGTTTTGGCATATGTAATCCTTGTATAGAACCCATGGTTGTGTAAATGTAATATTGGGCCTTAAAGCGATACCGAATCGGGATCGGGTTAAGGCCCCGTAATAATAAAGTATGTGATTGTGGGTGTTTGGGGTTGTCTGGATGGCTCACATGCCCGTGGATAGCCCCGACACATTTTGGGATGTTTGTTTTAATTTACGACACAACAATGGTTTTCAAAATAAGACAAATAATGAAGATTTTGTAAAAGTGATCAAAATAGGATATTAGATACACGAGGTTTAAAAAGTAAAGAGTTTTGCGAAACTTTGATCCTTGCGTGACGAAAAGGCTATATTTGGTTTGAAATGTCATAAAAGATGTTTTCGAAAAAAAATAAATAAATAAACGTTTTCATTAAACTTTGTGCATAGGGTTAAAGAGTTCTAGAAGTTGCCTTCATTTTATTTATATTTATTGTTAGAAGGCAATGTATAGTCTCGATTCCTATTTGACAAAAGTTTAAAAACTATTGTTTTCTAAAAAGACATCTAATAAAAAACCTCATCGTTTTCGAAATTAAAATCAATCTTTCTTATAAAAAAGCGAAGCCTCGTCATGTGGGTCAAAAGACATCTAAAACGCTTTCCCGACAAAACACATTTTGACATATAAAATCAAAGCAACTTTATGCAAAAGGACACACAAACCTCCATTTAGGCACACACACACACACGCGCGCACACACACATTTTAAGATTTAAAAGGATAGGAAAACATCAAGATAGCGGTAACCGTGTTTCACGGAAGTCGGGGGGTGCCTAACACCTTCCCCTCGCTTAAGCAAGCCCCCGAACTCTATGAATCTCGGTTTGCGGACCAATTAACTCGGAGTCACATATGAGCCAGCGATTACGAAAACTAAATTCGGATGAGTTGGTACATCCATTTCAAATATACCAACTGGCGACTCTGGTCAATTGGCTCATAAAAAATCGATCTTTCAAAACCCGTCGACATTAAGCCGACCCTTTTCAAAATCACATTTAATTCAAAAGGCTAAAATTGGAAAGGGACATTTTAATAATAAAAAACGAGACGACGAAAATCCCGGCGTCGACACTTATACGTTGATCGCAATTCAATTTCACCAAATATTGTTCGGCATGTATTTCATTTCGCATGAGTAATTTGTTAATATGTTTGCTAGTAACAAAAGTCCCAAATTTTTTATCACAAAAAATATATCATTTTCCTAATTAATTTTACAAGAACTCTAGGTTTTAGAATTTTCTTGTAACAAACAAACTTGTGTTACAGCTTCATTATAGTAACAAATCCTGTATAATCTCAATCCACGTTGCATGCAGACCCAAAAATTACTGCCATGGTCGTGGCCTTCAGACATGAGCTTTTCTCTCTCTAGCCTCCTCCTTGCTGCCTTTGCAACAATTCCACCTTACACCATTGAAGAACCAGAATATTTTTTTCCCAGTTTTACAGCTCACATTTTGGCCCATGATATTACATTACTTCATTTTCCCCACCTTTTCCTCTTACTATTTCATCCTTCATTTCCATTCAGTAGCGAATCCCATGCATTCACCATAAAAACAAAGAGATAGATTCATTAATTTCATTTCATTCAATCTATCACCCTGTTTCATTGCATGTGGTATTAATACTGTATAATATATCCTCTGGGACTGTTTGATATTCAGTCTTAGAGGAGGTTTATTGTCTTTTTCCACAATGGCACACGGTAGAATCCGAGCAAAGCTAAAAATAAGTAGCATGTACACTTTTGCACGCATTAATCGCGCCAATCATCATCCTGTTCAAGACAACGAAATTGATTTAGGATATCCGAGAACCATACAGTGCAACCAACAACTCGATCCAAACCAGAAAAATAGGACTAATATCGTTTACTGCTCCAATGACATTTCCACCACAAAGTACAGCATTGTCACATTCCTCCCAATTTCCCTTTACGAGCAATTCAATCGTGTTGCCAACATTTATTTTCTTGTAGCTACAATTTTATCTACCACGCCTTATGGTCCATTCTCATCTGTCAGTGCTATTGCGCCTTTAGCATTCGTCGTAGGTCTTTGTATGACTAAGGAAATGGTGGAAGATTGGCGCAGGTTTTTGTAGGACCAAAAGGTGAATATGCGAGAAACTAGTGTTCACATTGGGGGTGGCCTATTTGCGCATAAACTATGGAAGGATGTTGCGGTTGGGGATGTGGTGAAAGTTGAAAAGGATGAGTTTTTCCCTGCTGATTTGCTGCTTTTGGCGTCGGGTTATGATGATGGGATTTGTTATGTGGAGACTATGAATTTAGACGGGGAGACAAACTTGAAAGTGAAAAGGGCATCGGAGGCAACACTAGATTTGGATGAGGACAAGTGTTTTAAGGATTTTGATAACGCGGTTATCAAATGTGAGGGATGTAATTCTAGTTTCTATACTTTTGTGGGGTATCTTGAATATGATGATAAAGTTTATAATTTGGATCCTAGTCAAATTTTGCTTCGCGATTCAAAGCTGAGGAACACTGCGTATGTTTATGGAGCTGTGATATTTGTCGGTCATGAGACGAAGGTTATGCAAAATTCAACAAAATCTCCTACGAAACGAAGCAGGATTGAGAAACAGATGGATAAAGTTATCTACATTCTCTTCACGCTTCTCGTTTTGGTATTTGTAGTTAGTTCCATTGGGTTTGGGTATTTGACAAAGACGAAAATGCCTAATTGGTGGTACTTACAACCTCCAGATGCAGCTCATTGATATGATCCTGAATTCCCCTATTATTCGGGTTTTTACCATTTGGTCACTGCATTAATCCTCTATGGATACTTGATTCCCATTTCTCTTTATGTTTCAATTGAGCTTGTGAAAGTTTTGCAAGCTTCTTTCATCAACCAGGATGTGCACATGTATGATGAGGAGTCAGAAACTCCAGCTCTGGCACGAACATCGAATTTGAATGAGGAGTTGGGGCAAGTTGACACCATTTTATCCTATAAAACAGGCACTTTGATATGCAACCAAATGGACTTTCTCAAGTGTTCCATTGCTGGAATTGCATATGGAACGCACGCTAGTGAAGTAGAGCTTGCTGCTGCCAAGAAAATGGGAATGGATCTCGATGCACGTGATCCAGATTTCGCAAGCTTTGTTGTCCCTAGACAAGTTGGAGATCTCGATTTGGAGTCTGCTGTTACGTCTAGTTCTCAAGAAGCTTATGATCAAAGACGTTCCACAAAGGGTTTCAGCTTTGAGGATGCTCGCGTCATGGGTGGGAATTGGACAAATGAGCCTAATTCTGATGTTCATTTGTTGTTTTTTCGGATACTTGTAGTTTGTCACACTGCAATTCCTGAAGTAAATGAATAAACAAGACTATTAACTTATGAGGCAGAGTCCCCTGATGAAGGGGCTTTTCTTGTTTCAGCTAGAGAATTCGGGTTCGAGTACTGTAAAAGGACTCAAACAAGCATATTTGTGCGCGAGACGGATCTTTCTACTGAAGAGCATATTGAGAGGGAGTTCAAGATTTTAAATCTTTTGGATTTTACTAGCAAAAGAAAGCGAATGTTTGCCATTGTTCGTGATGAAGAGGGACAAATTCTTCTCTTGTGTAAAGGCGCGGATACTATAATTTTTGACAGGTTATCCAAAAAAGGAAGAATGTTTGAGGAAGCTACTACACAGCATTTGTATGATTACGGGGAGTCAGGGTTGCGTACGCTTGTATTTGCTTATAAGAAACTTGAAGAGGCCGAGTTTAATGCTTGGAATGATGAGTTTACAAAAGTTAAGAATTCCATGTCAAGCGATAGGGAGACAAAGCTTGAGAGATTATCGGATAAAATGGAGAGAGAATTTATCCTTGTCGGTGCAACTGCTGTTGAGGACAAGCTTCAGAAAGGAGTGCCTCAGTGTATAGATAGGCTTGCGCAAGCTGGCATAAAGATTTGGGTTTTAACAGGTGATAAAATGGAAACCGCGATAAATATTGGTTTTTCTTGTAGTTTGCTACGTCAAGGAATGAATCAGATTTGTATAGCTACCAAAGATCAAGATTCAGTACAAGGTATAAAGTCTGATATTTGATGCAAATCACAAATGGTACTAAAATGATTAACATAGAGAAAGACCCTCGTGTTGCTTTTGCCTTGATCATTGATGGGAAAACTCTAACATATGCTTTGGATGATGATGTGAAGCATCAGTTCTTGCACTTGGCAGTCCGTTGTGCATCTGTGATATGTTGTCGTGTTTCACCAAAACAAAAAGCCCTTGTGACAAGATTGGTAAAAGAAGGGACGGGAAAAACCACATTGGCAATTGGGGATGGTGCAAATGATGTGGGAATGATCCAGGAAGCTGATATTGGCATAGGCATTAGCGGTGTTGAAGGAATGCAAGCGGTGATGTCAAGTGATTTTGCCATTGCACAATTTAGGTTCCTATAGAGACTTCTTGTGGTCCATGGTCATTGGTGCTACAAGAGAATTGCACAAATGATATGCTATTTCTTCTATAAGAACATAGCATTTGGCCTGACAATTTTCTACTATGAAACATGCACTGCCTTCTCTAACAGCTCAATTTATGATGATTGGTACATGATTCTATACAATGTTGCAGTCACGTCTTTGCCTGTCATTTCCCTTTGTATATTTGAACAAGATGTCTCTGAAATCTGCCTACAATTCCCAGCATTATACCAACAAGGCCCTAAAAACCTATTCTTTGGATGGTACAGAATACTAGGATGGATGTGCAATGGATTCTATACCTCATTGGCTATCTTTTTCCTCAACATTTTAGTCTTCAATGAAGAGCCTTTTCGCGCATAAGGCCAAACAGCCGATATGAGCATTGTTGGGACAACTATGTTTACTAGCATTGTTTGCGCGGTAAATGTACAAATAGCTCTAGCATTGAGTCACTTTACTTGGATCCAACACATTCTCATTTGGGGTAGCATTGTGCTTTGGTTCATTTTTCTCATAATCTATGGGTCTTTGCCACTGGAATATAGTCATAGCGCCTTCTAAATCTTCATGGAAATGCTTGCACCTTCGCCTATGTTTTGGGCAACAACAATCTTGGTAGTTGTAGCATGTAATCTTCCATATTTTGTGCACATTTCGTTTCAACGGACGTTTCATCCAATGGATCATCACATTATTCAAGAAATTAGGTACTACAAAAAAGACGTTGAGGATTGACATATGTGGAGAATGAAGAGAAGGAAAGCAAGACAAGAGACGAAGATTGGGTTCACTACAAGAGTTGATGCAAAGATTACGAACATAAAAGGGAAGCTCCACAAGAAAACCTCAATTATGGTTGGGGGGATTGCGAACGAAGTCCCATAATTAACATAACCAAAGTATATACCATAGGAAAAAGTTTTGATTAGCTGAAATTTTGTACTGTATTACAATGATTTTTAAGTTTACAATGGATGATTATTTTTTTCTCCTTCTGATATACTTTCTCATTTATTTAGGGTTTCTTTTTCTTTTTCCTCCCCTAAGGATTATTATGTTATAGTAGCTAGGTTTTTGTATCTTATATATAGAAATGGGTGAAAAAATAGAATAGAGAAGGAAATAGAATGGAAAGTATAATAATTTATTCTATTATAGTTGAAATAAGTCATTTCATACTGTTCCTAAAAAAAAAAATTCATAAATTTGAGAGGCATTCCATTTCAATAGAGCAATCAAACACAATTTTTTTCGTTCTTAAGAATGAGTCATTGTATTCTTACCTTCATTCCTTCAATCCAAACATAATATTATAAATTTCTTCCCCGGTATGTGATGGTAATTAATATTGTATCATGTATGTACAGGATTTCTTCCCAGCTCTTCCTCTCTAGTACTTAATCTTGTATCTTATTAAAGTTCATTTTTTCAAAACTTTATTTCATAAGAAATATTTAATCTGTGTATGTTCATTTCTTTTTAAGTATTACAATAGACTATGGTTAAACACAATTTGCAGCACTCTACACATTACCCTCCCAAATACTAACCCTATATATCAAAACGTGACACTTTTACTAGGAATTATTACTTTTAAATTTAACTGCACCATCTTAATTAATTTTTGGCGGGATAAACACTAAGGTGTCACCATTTTATGTGTTTATTTTTTAAATTTAGATAGTGATGAAAAATTACGAATACCTTTCATACGATACTATAAATTATCACGTTTAGCTTCAATAATCACTAATCTCACATATAAAAAAAGAAAGACATGTCTCAGACTCTCATGTACGTAAAAAAAAAAATTACTAAAACAAGTTATAGTTAATCACTAATCTCACATATAAAAAAGAAAGACATCTCTCAGACTCTCACGTACGTAAAAGAAATTACTAAAACAAGTTATAGTCGACAAGCAAGTCCGTCGCGAATGGCCCAGCAAAGTCGGCAATGGGGTCATTCTTGATGGACTAGTCAATCAACCCTTCCATCATGTTCAATACCGTCGACTGCCGCCATGAATGACATGTGAATGGATGGGAAAATAGTCCGTTATAAATAAAAAAAATTATGCCTTACTCCTGGAACATAGCTACAGTATACTCCACTCTCTTACATGAGGGTAGGGTCCACATGTGGTGAAACTTGTGCGGAATTCACCTTCATATGAGAGTGGTGGAGCATATTGTAGTCATGCTCTAGGAGCACGGAATAATATCTCGTTGCCAATAACCTAAGAGTGATGGATCTAATACTAATAAAATAAAATGAAATGGTTTTAAGAGTTGGTATAAAGTCCCAATTGAAAAACATACAAGATTATGCCAATAGACGAACCTTGTGGCATTACAAAATCAATTGCATTGCCCTGGCAACTTCAGCTAGTTCATTACCCTAAAAAACGATCCCCGAGTAAAATTAAATTCCCATTAAATGTGGCAAGTCGAAACCATAGATATAGTGGGAGAAAAGCATGCAACACAAAGTAGACAAATTGTGTAGCATTTACTTCAAATTTTGAACTGCATGGCTCAATCAAAGCATGGTGTGGGGGGGGGGGGAGGGTTGTAAATGCTTTAATAAATTCATTCAACTCAAATTACTGTATTTTTCTTGCACCATGACCCTCTCTTTCTATTTAAGTGCCAACATAATATATACAGCAGACCTTTAAAATATTTTTTTCTTGGCTCTCATTTGGTCTTCCACAGCTTCTTTATAGTTTGTGACACTTGCATTAATCAAATGGTCAATCTAACTTTATGATACTTCCATCGACTTGCAAATTATATTGAATGGTATTAATACTAAACACAAATAAAATAATTATTATTTTCGAATATATTTCTTCTATAACTCCAATAATATTGTTATTATTGTCTGAACAAAATTTTTTATTTTAGAGAAAAATAAATTTAGCAAAACTTTTATAATTATTTTAATAACATTTAATACTTTAAATAAAATTTATTACTTTGACAATATAATTTTTATTTTGATAATATTCACCGCTTACAAAAATTGTCTAGTATGTAGTTCTCGTTGGGTCCATTGGAATGGCCAATAAATTATAAATTGAGTAAAATATTATTTGGTACAATATTTAAAAAGTGATTCAAATTTAATTTAATCAATCATATTAACGAATTTAGTTGGCGGCTATAGAAGTAAAATTGGGGGAAATTTTGTATAGTTTTGTAGTATTTTTCTAATCTTGAACAGGACGAGGGACCAAATTTGAATACTAGTGCGGATGGATTAATAATTTCATGTCACTGGAGCTATTCTATTCTTTTTGCACCCTGTTCTTTTATTCAACCTTGCATAATAAATGCAGCAGCAGTTCATTGAAATATTTTCACTAGGATTTCACTCGGTCCACCACCACCGCGATGTCTATCTAATTTGTGAGACTTTCGTTCGTTGATTATTAATTAAATAGTCGAACCAACTTTATGACACTTCCATTTACATGCATATTATATTCCTTCTAATATTAAACTACTGATTCGTCCGACTCTTCGGTTGTATATATTAATATATTTCATAATTATAATAAAGTCGATAATTACCGTAACAAATTAAAGTATATACATAGTAAAAGTCTTGATCAGATTAAATTTTGTGCTATATTACAATGAATATGAAGTTTACAATGAATGTTTTTTTTTTCTTTCCCTTTAATTTTGATGTACTTCTCTTTTATTTAGGGTTTTTTTCTTTTTTCTTTCCCCCCTTAAGAATTATTGTATTATATGTTTTTGTATCATATATGTACAAGTACGTAGAATTCTTCCCAGCTTGTGATGGTAGTTGATATTGTATCATTTATGTACAATATTGTAGATTTCGTCCCACCTCTTCCATTCTAATATTTAATCTTGTATCTTATTACAGTTCATTTTCTCAAAATTTTATTTCATAAGAAATATTTAATCTCTGTGTATGATCTTTTCTTTGAAGTATTACAATGGACAAGGGTTGAACACAATTTGCAGCACTATAAACATTTACCTCCCAAATAACAACTATGTATATCAAAACGTGACTCTTTCGCTTAAAATTATTATCTTTAAATTTAACTATTCCATCTTAACTAATTTTTGGTGGGATAGACCCTAATGTGTCACCGTTTTATGAGATTTATTTTTTGAAACTTTCAGAGTTTGAGAAATCATGGATTATATACTGTCAAATTCAATACTCCCTCCTTTCCATTATAGAAGTTTTTTTAGAAGTTTTTTTTCTTCATAATATGAGACGTTTTACATATATCTAGGATAAAAAAATTAATCATTCCTTACTTTGCCCCTAAAAAATAGAGTAATTGAGAGAGAAGTGAAAGAGTAATTAATTAGTGCATGGGTAATAATAAAATTTTAAACTAAAATTAATTATCTAATATTAAAATTAATGACATTTCTTAATATGTGTAATTATTTCTTAAACGATTTATATAATAAAAATGAGGGAGTATCAATTATCGCATTCAATACTATAATAATTACTAATCTCACATATAAGAAAGAAATACATATCTTACATAATAATAATAATAATAATAATAATAATAATAATAATAATAATAATAATAATTATTATTATTATTATTATTATTATTGGTAGTGTTTTTAAGGGTTTCAGTACATGTAAAGTGCCACCTAGGATGTGTGATCGATGTGAGTCAACAAGGTAATCAGGGTGTTGATGATGAAGCAAATTGCGGTTGAGTACAATATAAATAGATATATATGGAACAATATTAAAGGATAATAATCAAAAAGGAAAATAACGCTTATCAAAAAGTTGCATAACTATCTATGGTGACTGTCGGATGAACTCGCTGGTTGGTTATTTGACTAGGAAGTAGCTCATCCCAATAGTATGATGGAGCACACGACAACACCTGAAGGAGCATCACAGATTACAAGGAATAAGAGTCATAAGAAGGAAGAAGAGTCATAAGGATTAGAAGGTTCATGGTAGTTTATCTTGGCTAGTTTTTCTAAGGTTTCTTCTATCTCTCTATTAATCTGCCCTCTCTGTCTTTCCATTGATGGTCCCTGAGGTTTGTAGTGAATATTCACTAATTAGGATCTTTTCTTCCCCAATCAACCCCTTACTATTCACTAATTAGATATCTATAAATATTTTTTCTTGTGATCTTTTTTTCCCCAATCAACCCCCAGGTATGTGAGCTAAGAGCATCTCCAGCAATAACTTCTTAGACTATATTTAGTCTAGAATTTATTTTTCCGCTCCAGCAGATGGACTAAATATAGTCCATGACTATATTTGATATTCTCAAAAGACTATATCTATGAATGAGATAGTCCATGTACTATAAATTTATTAATATTTAAATAGAAAACTAGAAAGATGATAGGAGTTTTGTTGAATTTATTTGATATTTTAATCTTTTTATATTATAGTCCATGGGATAGTCCATCTGCTAAAATGATGGAAGACTAAAGGACATTTGTTGATGTCATATAATCTAAATATAGTTCATAAGATAGTCCATCTGTTGGGATCACCTTATAGACAAGTTTAGAGGATACTCTCCTTTCTTTGGGGAAAGGACAATTCTCATAATTTCACACGTTAGCATCAATTCTCTGCCATGTTTCCCGTAATACCTTTTTGGCGTACCCTTGGAACCTGCTCTTCATCCATACTTCCTTAGGGTGAGAGTCTAATTGACCCTTTGTCCAAGGCTTATGGGGTCCATGACTAGTTGGTCAAATATTTAAAGAGTTTAATTGACTGTTTGTCCAAGGCTTATGCGGTAATGATCATTTTTTAATATCAACAAAAATTTCTAAAAATACGTGTTACAGAAGATTGACATGTTCGTCATGAATGACCCTACAAAGTTGACAATGGGGTCATTCTTAGCGGACTAGTCTATGATACCGTCACCCCAGATGGCCGTTGTGAATGGCACGAGCTAGACTTTCACGTGTCTGGGGACTGATTAGGTCAACCAGCGACCAGTTTCTAGAACAAGGAGTTAAGTAAGGGCCTGAAGATTGATGAAAGAATCGTCTGTGTTGTGTTCAACTTCACAGTTGGAAAGATTACTTTCTCCCCCCCCCCCCCTCTCTTAGCAACGTCTCGACGGAGAAATAAGCGACAAACTAGTCGTGGCCAGATGACCCGTAAACGACTGACCCAATATTAAAAAATAAAAGTAAACGGTTTTAAGAGTTATATATTATAAAGTCCCAATTGAAAAAAGTAAGATTATGCCAATTAGACGAACCTTGTGGCATTAGAAGATCAATTGCGTTGTCACTTTAGCTAGTTCATTACCCTAACAAAATGATCCCCAAGTAAAATATTAATTTTCCATTAAATATAGCAAGTGGAAACCACATGCAACACAAAGTAGACAATTGTGTAGCATTTACCTAATTTTGCACTGCATGGTTCAATCAAAGCAAGATTAAACCAGGCGGGACCAAATTTCAGGACTATTGTGAATGCTTTAATAAATAGTTACTGTATTTTTCTTGCACCATGAACCTGCCCATGTATTTAAGTACCAAACATAATAAATGCAGCAGACCCTTGAAATATTTTTTTCCTTGGCTCTCATTTGGTCCACCACAGCTTCTACTTAATTTGTGAGACTTTCGTTAATCAAGTGGTCAATCAAACTTTATGATATTTCCATCTACTTGCAAATTATGTTGAAGGGTGTTACATATCATAGTTAGGTGTCCGCAGACTAAAAACAAATGAGATTTGTAATCTCATCTGATTGAGTCAGACTAGTTCAAATATAAGATTTCGACAAAAAAAATTAATTCCACGAGACTCGTAAAATTTTTATGAGAAAATTTACGTACCGAAGTCATCATAAAATTGATTATATTTGAAGAAGAATTTGCACTTGGTTAGAATAAATAAAGTTCAAATTAAATTTGATGGAGGGCATTAACGAATTTAATTGGTGATTTTGTTTGCGCTTAAATATGTAAAATTTGGGGAAATTTTGTACAGTTGTGTGCTCGTATTTTCCTAATCTTGAACTAGATGAGGGACAAAATTTGAAGACGATGCAGTAATACTTTCATGTTATTCAATGTATTCTATCCTATTCATTTTGCACCGTGACCACCCTGTCCTTTTTATTCAACCTTACATAATAAATGCAGCGGCAGCAGCCCATTGAAATATATACTTCCACTAGCATTTCACTGGTCCATATCCCCCATAATTTCTATCTAATTTGTGAGAATTTCTTTAATTATTAATGGTCATACCAACTTTATGAGACTTCCATCTACATGCAAATTATATTCCTTCTACTACTGCCACATAAAACCATCCCTTTCCAAAAGATAAACTCATTAGTCATATTAGACATACACACAAAATCTACGGTCAGGAGATTGATCTGATTCAATTTGAGTCCGGCTTGATCAAAGTCCGATCTGATTAAGGTATGGCATGTTTAGGCTCGACCTGCAGACTTTAAAAATGTCACTATTTAAATACTAAAACTCGGCCCGCCCTGTAAGCCGTTATTATAAAATGATCTTTAATTAATATGTTATCATTATAAATATTACTTTTATCTTAAAAATATTTGTCTATATTCAGACAATAATAAAATAGTTATCCACTTACTCTGTTATATATTTTAGATATTAAAAAGGTAGTCCACCTACCTATCTTTGTCTCCCACTACAACTAAAAGAGTGAGGGAGAAAAAAATAAAATAAAAAATTAAGATATAAGAATATACCCTTTAAAAATCTAATAAATTATATGCATTATCGATGAGACTTGTCTCGTAATTTGTTTATTTAGAAAATATTGCTCTACTATCAAGTTTATACATAATTATAGATTACTCTAAAGGCCTGGTTATATAGAATTACAGAAAATGATCTGAACCAAACTTGGCCCGCCCTGGCCTGCAGGTCTCAAAAGACCAAATTTTTGTTGCGAAGTCCTGCCCAACTTAGTCTACAGGCTCAAAAGTCAAAGTCTGGCCTAATCTGATCAGCGATCAAAGTTTGTCAGGTCAAACCGACCTGTAGTGCATACATAATCCACATTTTTAAATGATCTAATTAGAAAAATTACTTAATTTGTGACTCTTTAGTCCAAATGGAGTGGTGAATAATAAAGTACTGTGACCGAAGGCATGTAACTTTTAAGTTTTAAATTTGATTTTCATTTACGTTAGTTTATTTTTATTTCTTTTTTATTTGAGACTTGATTGATTTCTAATATTATAATCTTATATTATAATAGTGATAATTTGCGTAATTATGAGATTATATTATCCTACCTGATAAGTTGGGTTTAAAAAAAAAGGACTTTTACAAATGAGGTTGAACATTATCTAGTAAAAATTTGAAAAGGCAAATTTGTAGAGATAAGTTGGTACATTTTAAAATTCAAATATAAATGCAATTTAACTTTACTAAAATTTTAAATTATCTTAAAAGTTCTTTTGCAAAAAAAAGTATGGTAATTTTTTGGGGTCTTTATAGAAATATACAATAATTAGAAAGTAATTACATCATTAGTGTATCTATAAAATAATTACAAAAAGTGGGCAACAAATTCAAACTATTCAATTTCACATTAATAAGAAAACCTAAAATCAATGACAAATAACCACCATAATTAATAATTCAAATTCAAATCTTTGGGATCTAACAACAAAAATAAATTCAAAATTCAAATCAAAAGTAACAAAAAACTATTGAAATACGCTGAAAAGGAAATACGCCCATTAACTTTTCTTTTTCAATTTCATTGTTATCCACGGCTGTAAACACTATTTGTATGTAGTATATGTACCAGGGCTGCCCATGAACAAAAAATTGGGATCTCAACCAATTTTAGTTAACTGATTTAATGGAATTGAAAAGAAAGAGTTAATGGGCTCCTCTTCATCCGCCTCTCATTCATCATCCTCTTTCATTGCAAATCTCCGGCAGTCCTTGGCTGTGCCGCCACTACATCGCTCTCTCCTCCCCTTCATTATCCTTTTCCGCCGTGAATCTCCGAAAGTACTTGAGTTATTGTTCTGAATTTTTTTTTGACGATTTAGTTATCCACAAAAACTAAAATGATTACCTTTGTATGAATGTTTGACTACCAACTGCATCACATCCAAAATAAATTTGTAACCTAATAAAACTGAATTAGTTAACTTGGTCTGAAGGTTTGACAACCAACTGCATGAAAGTTTGGCTACCAACTGCATCACATTCAAAATAAATTGGTAACCTAATAAAACTGAATTGGTTACCTTAGTATAAAGATTTGGCTACCAATTTCATCACATTTAAAATAATTTGGTAGCCTAATAAAACTAATTGGTTACCTTAGTATGAAAATTTTGCTACCAATTGCACTATGCAAAAACTGTAGGTATGGAGGTGGATTGGTTACCTTGATATGAATGTTTGGTTACATTGGTATGAAGTTTTTGATTACCTTGGTATGAATGTTTGGTTACCTTGATATAAATGTTTTGTTACCAACTGCATTATGAAAAAACTACAGGTGTGAAGGTGAAAAAACTGCAAGTTTGGTTATCAATTGCAGGTGTGAAGTTTACAAACATTCTCAGACTTTAAAAACGCAAAACTCTAAATCAAATTCAACATATCTTCATATCGAGGTCCTTGAGGGAGTATACGTGAAGAAGGAGGCGAGCAGTGAAGTCATTATCTATTTTCTAACCAGCAAAACTCAACTTCTCTCTCTGACCCAACCATTGCTTTATAAACATTTGAATGTACGTACTGAGCCAAATCTTTGAAGCAAGAAAGGAATAAAAATGGAGGAGAGAGAAAATGGAGGAAAGAGAAAGCGGTGGAGGAAGTTTGGAAAGAGAAAACTGCAGGTGTGGAGATGAAACCTTGGTATGAAGGTTTAATTACATTGGTATGAAGGTTTTGGTTACCTTAACATGAAGGTTTGATTATTTTGATATGAAGGTTTGGTTACCAACTGTATTATGAAAAAACTGTAGGTATACGCATGAAGAAATAGGCGAGTAGTGGAGTCAGTAAACAATACAAATAAATAAAAAAAGGATAAATGCATGTAATTCAAATTTCTATAAATTACGCAACTAAGCGCTAACATGGCAAACCATTAAGCACCCAATAAAAATAAACAAATATTAATTGCACTAATTTTGAAAATAAACTATTAAAAATATATTAATTCTGTAAATATTTTTTAAATGCACTTCTATTGTAATTTTTTCTAATAATGTATTAGGAAGTGTAATTTTCCCTATTTTTTTTGGACAAAATCTGAAACAAGATCGTAGACAAGCCCATTCTATCAAAAAAATATGAATTATATGTATGATAGAAATATGGGATACCTATTCTATACAAAAATATAAATTTGAGTTACAAATATTCATGATATAAGCTAAATAATATAATTAAAAAAAACATTCGAGAAACAATTGTTAGTCTCGGAGACGTGCCGCATTTAACAGTCAGCTAACATATCTACAAATACTCATCGCCGTATGTGAACTATATAAACTCTCTAGACAATTCAAATTCTAAAAAAAAGAGTCAATAAAAGAAGTGGAGGATGAACGAGAAATTTAATCTCAAATCAGGAGAGAAAACAAATAAACTGCTCAAAAGAAAAAAAAAATATTAATAAAAAGATTTACAAGAAGATTTTTTTAAATAGAAGAAAAATCTAGGTTTATTTGAAAGTTTGAATACTAAAGTTTCGGACTAGAGTGAAAAAAGAAAAATTTAATACACTATTGCGCAGGAGTATGCATTTGTTAAAAAATGCACCGAATCAGATCGATATCGAAATTATTTGAAATTTCGCGCGTATATCAATATCGGTTAGATCAACATATCGAACCGATAAATTAATTCGGTACCAATTTTTACCAAATATATATTAAAAATTATTATTTTTATTATTAATTATTTATTAAAAATAATTATAAAAACAATATAATCAGTACGATTCGATAAATACTAAACTCTAAAACTCTGAACCGGAACCTGTTGGATAGATCTTTTTTGTTTCTAACTAATCGGTTCAGATCGATCCGATACACTTAAAATATCACTTATACCGAAAATTTTGAACAGTCTTAGTATTATAATATAATATTTGTTTAGCTTCTATTGTAATACTGTTTTACAATAAATAATATTATTATTTAAAAAAAATTGTTATAGTAAAATTTGTAATGATGGAAATATGATAGTTAAAAATAAATCTATAATCATCATTTATTATAGATCGATTCTCTCTCTATATAACTCTATATATATAATTTAGGTAATCTCAGATAATTTGTGGGAAAAGCATTGAATGTGCGGTAACTACGAAGGTACGACTCTCTTTAATAGATTTAATGCAGTTTGAATATTAATATGAAAAGGTTTAGGACGCCCATAGGCCCATAGGTGCATGTGATGGACCTCAAACTGTCAGTCGCCTAACTCATCTCTGCCTGGCTCGACTGCTCCCGTGTTCATTTCTTTTACGGTCTACCTGATTGCGTGTTTTATTAAATTCAAAAAATAAAATTAAAAGATAGATAATAATTAAATAGGATATAATTATAAATAATTAAACTTACAAAGAAAAAAATAATAATAATAAATAAAATTGTGACATAATTACACGGCCTGGCGAACGATGTCACCTCCCCATTCTCTCATTATATAATAGATGTGATTAAATTTTCCTTTTCTTTTTTAACGCGGTAATAGTGAAGAGATATTTCAAGAATTTGGCCTCTTTTTTTTTTTAATTTAAATTAAAATTTATATACATTTATCAAGTCTAAAATTCATCTGTTTTATCTCTTGATCGAGATGATATATTATTATCAGGTGTAATATAATTACTTATATTATTAAATTTTATTAAATAATTTAATTACTCTTATTTTATATATTTTATCTTATTTTTTTAGAGATAATTTTTTTATATATTTAGTCAAAGGGAGTAGTATTTTGTGTTGGAACTTTGCTTCACCTTTTGTTACAAAAGCTGGGGTATTTGGACAACAGACGTGACCTTAAGTGACGTTAGGTTGTTAAATCAATGTTACAGTATCTTACTGTAATAGGTTGTTTTATTAATTCGACATATTTTTTGTTTGAATTACTTATTATATGTATTAATTTTTTTTTCTTTTTAGATTTATATGTATTAGTTAATTACGAAAGTAATATTATTATATTAATTTTTGACTTTTTTATTATATTTTTTATTTAATTTATTAACTTATTATATTATATAATATAATAAATTACAAGAGATAAAATAATAATAATTATAACAGATTTAACATTTGAACTTATACTTTATTTATTCATTATAAATAATCATATAATTTAATAAACTAAATACAATTTTAAACATATTATAATAATATTATAATTATTATATAAATATCAAAAATTAATCAAATAAATATATTATAATAATTTATTATTATTATATTATATAAAATATTATATTAAATTAAATTTTTATTCGACGAACCATGAGCACATCGTACAACAAAGAGGCTGCCTCTCTCTCTCTCTCTCTCTCTCTCTCTCTCTCTCTCTCTATATATATATATATATATATATATATAACCCGCCCATTCCTCCTACTCATCATCATCACCACCAATGAAAGGACAGGTCTGAATGTGAACAAACAGTAAGTAAACAAATATTGTCCTTTTTGTTCAGCTATACACATTTGATATATATATATATATATATATACACGCATACAAATTCAGTATGTACGTACTTACCTTTTACTTCACCACATATCATCTCAATTCATTTTCCATCACTCCACTCTTCATTACATGTAAAATTCATAGCTCCGACTCCTACTCCTGGTACTAGTACTAGTGCCATTCTCCTATTTTTCTTTTCTAAAAATATGAATTATTCTCCGCTCGTAAATGATGGTTTAAATACAATTTTTATATAAATATAAAAAATTAAAATTAAAAAATAATAATAAATAAAATTTAATTTTACTCACAATAAACCTCACCTAAATACAATGTAATTCATTTTCTTTATTTTAAATTAAAAATTGATATACTCTATTAAGTGATTTTAAAGATAAAATAGTCTTTATTCAATATTTGGCATGTGAGTTATTTATTTTAAATATTTTTGGGCTAAAAAAATAATTTTTTACTTCAAAATATCTTTTTTGTGGGGAGAGTACTAGTGTAGAGGCAGAGAAAATGAGTATCAAATCAAACATTGTAAAAAGGCAAGTGTACAAAGGGGACAAGTCAAGTATTACTGTACGACTATACTGGAAAATGGAAACCGGAGTAGTCAAAACCAACACTACTGTCGATAACAAGTTAAACGGGCGTTATTATAAAATGGTGTCATATTTTATTTTTATTTTTATAAGTTTTATTCTATTATTTTTTTTTTTTTTTATAATTAGTTCTTTAAATTCTATAAAAAATTATTTAGTTTCAGATATATTATTTATATGATAAAATTTATTTTAAACGTAAATGTTTTAACTTATAAACATGTCGTTTGAATATATATATGAAGTGGGTCCAAACATTCACCTAACAATAATGCAACGTAAGCCCGTACCCCCCACCTCTCCTACTTTCTCCCTCTCTTTATCTTTCACTTTCTTGGCATTTGACAAACAAGGGAAGCAAAGCCTTCAATTCTTTTCTTTCCTTTCCTTTCCACATCCCCCACTCTCCCTCCTCTTCTAAGTGCTAACCCATATGAGTATATGACCCATTCAAAAGGCTTTTCCACGCTCTCCTAACTTCACTCTACTTACTGGTAAAATCCATTACACTTCTTTCTTTAATCTCTCTCTCTCTCTCTCTCTCTATTTCTTCCCTCCAACACGCATCTCAAAACAACACAATCTAATAACACACACAAACACAAGGTTCTTCATTCAACTGCCCATATCTCCACCTGATCTCCTAAATCCCCCACCCTTCTTCTCTTTTTTCTCTCTCTCCTCAAAACTGTCTATATTTGATCTTCATCTTTTGGTCTCTTTGTGTAGTGTAATTCATCTGAAACATGAGTGGATATTACTGTAGAAGAAGAAGAAATGTAAATTTTCTACTTCTTGTTTGGTTGCTCCTGGTCATGATCATGTTCATTTCTGTTGACGAATGTCGAGGTTCAAGAATAAACAGACAGGTATTCAAATTCAATCCCAACAACAACAAGTATTCAAGAGGTGGTCACTTTTTGGGCTTCAAGCCCAGAAGAATACCCATCCCAGTCTCCGGCCCATCAAGAAAACACAACGACATTGGCGTAGCATCTTGGAATTCACCATGAAGATCACTACTACTTCTTCAACAACAAGGTGGCATATATGTTTTTCTTTTATTTTCTTTTTCTTTTTCGGGTAATTTCGTATAGATCATGATTATGAACAACTTAACGAGGAGTGTGTAAACGGATTTTGTTGGACATTCATTTTTGGGCCTTTTTAATTTGTTAATTAGCCGGGTTTTTGGTAAAAGGTTGCTTGCTAGCTAGCTCATACTCGAGGAGTTGAGAAGAGAGAAAAAGAAAGGCGGCTGTAAATTTGGGGAAATCCAAAAGTCTTTTTTGGTGTGCCTCAATTGTAATCAATTCATCACTAATTCTATCATGTTTCTAATTATTAATTCTTCCTCCTTATTATATAAATCATTTAAAACATAATTATACATATTAATTTTTTTTATTAATACTAATGTTAAATAATTAATGTTTGATTTAAAATATTATTATTATAAATGAACTAATTAATTAATCTATCTTTTCTCTCTCAATTACTCAATATAAAATAAAAAATAATTAATTTTTTTATCTTAAATATATATAAAAAGTCTTATATTTTAAAAATATATTTTTTTTAAACACCTATATAATAAAAAGAATGAAATATTATTTTTCACTTGATTGTGGGTTGTGCATATAATTTTTATATCAATAGGGGAGAAAAGACGATACATGCAAAATTTATTTATTATATATAGAAACTAGTGTTTTAGATACTTATCTTTTTATTGCATATATATATATATATAGTCTAAAGCATAAATTTCTTACATGTAAAAGTCCTAACCAGATTATGAACGCCCGATTGGATCTGTCAAGAACAAGCAGATGGCTACAGAGGAAGCAGCTGACCGCAGTTTTTGAGCCTAAATGACCAATTAGTGATAAAGGAGGTAGGTATGTAGAGACATGCAGGAGAATTGCCTATAAGCAATCACTTTTAAAAAAGTACGTAATAGTTTAATGATCGAATGTTCTTGCATCAAAAGTGAACGGGGTTAAGCGATTTATCAAATCTACGAGATGTAAAAATACATCGGTGGGGAACATTTTGCCAAGAGTACCCGTGCGAACAGTTATCATACAAAATATTATCAGACACAACAATTTTAATTAAAGTATTATAGAGTTTCAAAAAATTCATTAAATTGATATAAATGATAAAAGACTGATTTTATATACATTGTGCTAGGCAAGGCCTAAAAAGATTATTTAGATATTAAAAAAACTTTAGATGGACATCTATTTTAACCTACAAATTTGAATAGTATTTGTAATATCTACATGGAATTAACCTCCCATGCATTATAAATTATCAAGATTTATTTATCGCGTTAGATCCTCCATTCTGAAATGAAAGTCGCATTCATTTTTTATTTTTTTTTCACACTTCAAGACCAAGGGAGTAATTAACGAGTGTGATAAAATTTAGGTATTGATTATGTCCCAATAATTTGTGATGGATCATGTGGAAACTTCAATAAAAGAGACTGTACATTTTCAACTTATTACAGCTCTAGACTGTAGGTGATGGGTGTCTCACGTTTCATATGTTTCATATGTTTAGTTGTGCACGTAATTCCTTATATATCGTTCCCCATACTGTTAACTATTAAGGTGATGCGACACTCTCAATATTTTCTTTTAATTCTTGATAATATAATAAAATAATATAAAACAAAATATTTTATTTATTTTAAATTATAAAATTAATATTAATTTTATAAAAGTTATAAAATATTAAAATTTAAAATTTATATGATTAATTTAAATTTTAAAAATAATAAATCATACAATTAGTAATACTTTTTAAATAATTTATAATATAAATTGACATAAATTAAGTATTTTTTTTATTACTCCATGTTTATAGCATTTGATATGTTTAAGAGCGTTTAAAATTTTGAATGCATTTAAAATTTTTATTTATTTAATAATAATTTATTTTAAATGTACATCATTTAACTTTCAAAAACAGACGCACCAAAATTGATGCGGTTTGTGCGAAAGTCAAAAAAGTTTTGCTTTAGTAAATACTAATAATTCTGAACGTAGAAAGCTGATTTTGATATTAAACTTGGTGGCCACACAATTAATATTTAAGTTGCTGGAAAATGTTATACACGTTTTTTCTAAGTGTGTACTTGGTATTCTAATATGGTGTTCTAATCACTAAATTCTAGGTGCAGGCAACAGCATATTATATTATATATAATTGGTCAAATAAATTAATTTGTGAAATAAGTATAAATAGGACAACTAAATATTACTGTATTATTAAATAATATATTTATTTATATTATTAAAAAATAAAATATAATATTAAAATTCGTATTATATTCTATTTTTAATTTTATAACATCTCTTGATCATTCATGTTACATGCAAATTGACGATTTTATCCTGCCAAAAAGAAAGAGAGACATTGGAAAGTTATTTTGAATTAGAAAAAAGACGAGAATGACAAATTTAAAAATTATTTAATTAAGTCAATTATATTTTATACGGTCAAATAGTATAGAATGGTCATGTGAGAAGCACATGGTGACAAATTTCAATAATAATAATAATAATAAAATCACTAAAACATGGGGAAGGGTACTTATACCGTGTAACGAATTGATAGAAATTTCAATTTAATGGCCCAATTATTAATAGGTGCAAATTTAGTAGAACAGTGTGCAAATCGTCCACTTAAAATTAATGAGACTTTAATGCTCCTCTATTAAAATTTTAGTGCCCTAAAATTTCACTTTCTAATCCTACAGTCGAATGAAGTACAATATGCCTAAAGTAAAATTAAAATTATTCACATAAATGTCATTGCAAGTGATACGTGGGATCAGAAAATTTGAGTTAAATTTATAGTTTAAAACATTTTTCTTAACGCTATAGTGCTTTGGATTATGTTTTTCAGAAATATGGATAATATTAAATTTTAACGTCGAATCATACATCAATCACTCGTATATTAGAGAAGAATGAAAAATAAAGTATACACGAAGTTATATAAGTTCACTAAATTATGGTTAATTCTGTTTGTCGACATATTTTTTAAATGTCTAACACACTCTACGTTGATCTACACACCAAACAAGTGTTTATATAGTAATTAGAAAATCCTACTTACTATATCATGGACTTAAACCTATAAAAATCAAAACACTAAAAAAGCTCAAGATCGAACTACTAATAAATCATCAAGTCTAAAAGCTCAAGATCGAACTACTAATGAATCATCAAGTCTAAAAATTCAAGATCGAACTACTAATGAATCATGGGTTATTGCCTTTTAGCAGTCCCTATTTACTCACCGATTATCCTATTATAGTGATTATTGGTCATACCAGCAGAATTATGAACTAATCCAAGAAATAAGTAGGCAATGTGTACTCAACCTATCATGATATATGGTAAGAGCTGCAGAGTCATTAATTATCAAAATGGAGCAACACTTCAGTTTAAAAGCTCACTGACCAGGAGTCTCATAATATCCAAAGTTTATAAGAGAACAAAATAGAAAAAATAAAAACTATATCAATAATTTAAAAAAAAGGGTCCCTTAAAATTATGACAATTTGAAAAAGAAATTAAATTAAAAGAAAGAGATTCATTGAACACGAGATTTCTTTTTCGTGTGGGGTTAATTAATTATCATATGCTAGATGAACTTTAGCTAAATGAGACCCTACTGAGTTCAACCGAAACCAATAATTATTTTATTCTTTTTTAAAAAAAATTTAATTTTTCATCCTTCGAAATTGAGTTGACAATTGACATGACCATTATTATCCTAAGACGCAAATTTAAGAGAGAGCAATTGGGGGATGTGGCTCCTTCTGGTCTACTCAATTTTTTTTTATAAAAAAAAAAAAGAAAAAGAAAAAAGAATCCGTTGGAACCTTCCACTAAACTTTGGACTTTTACGTAGAGTTTAAAAAATAGTGTTAAAAATATTAATGATAAATTTAAGATAATTATGTGATATAATATTTTATTTCTTTTTATAATTTATGATTTTTTTTTGTAATTTGTGATTTTGTGTGAAGTGTTTTAGTCAAAAAGAAAAAAATTCAAATTCATTCAAAAGTATTTATGAGTCCAAATATCTACTTTTAAAAGTATTTTATGAAAATTATCAAACGTCAAAGTATTTTTATTTTTAATTGAAAAATACTTTAATTTCACCCGAAAGACAAAAATTCTGTCAAACGGGTTCTAATTATTTTAATTCTTCTTTTCCATGTTTTATTTAATTATTATTATTTTCGTCATCTTTTTTGAAGTAATGATTGAGTAGTACATCAAATGTGCTCAATATGTTTCCTTGTTTTTAGGCAAAAGGATAGATGAGAGAAATGATGATGAAATTGTACAAGAATGGTTATGGTGGGCTCATAATTTGTCATGGACAATCAAAAAGGTATGACTCAACTCAATTGAAATTAATTATGAGAATTTATATTTTAATTTAATATTTTTATAAGTAAATTATATTTAATTTTATAAAAATATTAAATTAATTGATAAAAATATTAATTTTATATAAAAATTAATATTTTTTCAAGTTAATTTAATATTTTTATAAATAAATCCCATTTAATCTTACAAAAATATTAAATTAATTTATAAAAATATCAATTCTCTTCCTTATTTATTAAACTGTATCATTTGTGTCCCTAATCTCAAAGGCGCTCACTTTGATGCAAACTCTTTTGCAATTGAAACCATCATATTTATAACACTTAACTAATTTCATCATTCTCTTAAGAACATGGGGTTTAGTGATGGTAATATTAAGATGTCACGAGACAAATCATTTTTTATCGCAAGTAAAGTTGTAATTAAGTTGAATTGATTCAAATTTTAAATTATTCAAATTCGACTTGTAAAATTAAATTTATTTTTAAATTTGACTCGGATTCGAACTATATGTAAAAATATTTATTCAAATTCAAATAGACTCGAATTTTTTTTACTCGAATTCAATCCGACTCAGATCGAATTATATTCAAACTACTCACGAACTTTAAATTCAAACTCAAATTCGAGTCTTCACATAGTAATTAACTTTATAATATATACAATTACTAACTGAACTTATTATTTTATTTAGAAATGAGAAAATATAATTATAATTACACTTTACAAATATAAAATTATAATTAAAATTACAAATAAAAAAATAATAACTAATTATTCAAATTTTGTTTAATTGTGTATATATTTTAAAAGAATGTATCGAGTATCTATTCAAATATGTATCGAATTATAATTAAAAATTCGAGTAGTTTGATTCAAACTATTTTTGTGCTCAAATTTGAATCATATTATTAACAAATTCGAGTCGAACTCACATTTTTTCGAGTTGAGCTCAAACTATTTGACCCGAGTTACAGCCTTATTCATAAGGTGGAGAAAAAATGTCACGTTGGATGAATATAATACCTGAGCTTTAGAAAAATTATTTCACAAAAATAATTTTTTTTATTAATAATAATATAAAATGAAATAATGTTCTAAATATAATAACACAATTTCAGCAGCATGACATTATTACTAAACTAAAATAATCATTATGTTTAAAAATAAACGTAAAAGGATAGTATATTCTTAAACTTTATAAATTTTGTAAATGATTTTTTTTTTTGTAATAATAGATTAAATTATAAACTAATAATTTTATTGTAAAAATTAGACTCACTTGTGGCAGGAGGAGTCAATGGTAGCATTCATATGCTAAAATTATATGCTGTAATTTGTAAGATCACAGCTCGAATTTTGAGTAAATTACACATGCATGGTACTTTATATTTTGTAATATATATTTACTTTATCCAACTTTATAAGCTGCGCGCAGAATACAGGTATTTGTCTTTTTTGAACTTTTGTTTGATGCGGCGGAGCTGCATTATTTTTTGGATTAAGAACGAGTGCATGCACATGTTAACTGCGAAAAATGGAAAAAGCACATTCTGAACAATGCATTGATAGGATAATATTAAGAAACCATGCACATATATATAGAACAAATGAGTGATCATTGAAGAAGACCTTCGAGAAAGAATCAAGTAAGAACAACTGTGTGTGTGTGTGTGTATATATATATATATATAATTCATAGTAATTATTCGTTATTAATTAATTTTGAGCAAATAGAACTAATACCCGCCATGGCACTGAACAACGATCATAATTATAAATTGAATCCTATCACAACGGATGTAATCCTGTCATCTGTTGTTAATAGTAATAGAATTCGTTAATAATAATGACAGATGACAGGATTTTTTTTATAAAAAAATTTGAATCATTTTTTGTCTAAATTAGATGGTAAAAGATCTATTTGTCTTAATATTGATCATAATAAGTATTTATTATGAATCATTATATATATATATATATATATATAAAGCCTATATATTTGAGTAGTTTTCATGTTCACTTGATTTACTTGTCAAACTGGATTTGATTTACCTATTGATTTTTCACTCGCCTTGTTCGCAATATTGGAATGATCAATTCTATATTCCTTTATCCTTAGTTATAATTTGAGAGTATGTATAACCTTTAACATACCTTTAATCATGTAATACTTATTTTTTCAATCATTTTAATAATTAAAATAAACTATTAATGAATATATTTCTCCCAGTTTTATTTATAATTTATTTTAGTTGTAAAGAGTGATAAATTTATGAAGTTGCTAATATGTCAAATTGATTTTTGGAAAAAAAAAATACTCTTATGGTTGGAAAATTATTAAATATTTTAAAGAAATACAATATATACTTTATTTTTTTCATAGATCTGGGATGTTTTAAATAAAAAATGCCAAAATTTTATAAGTTTTAAAAATAATTTAAAAATATATCATAGGACTACTATCCAATCCACCAGCAATGCACACCGACTTGTACACAAGGAGGACATCAGAAATTTTGCATTAACTCCATTAATTCAAATTAAACCAGAAATATATGTTCGTAGCTGGGGACAACTTTTTCTTCTTACTTGGAGGGCGACTAGAAGAACATAATAATGGGGACAGCTAGCACATAACATTAATGTACAAGGCATGATTATCAATTTCTGTCATGTGAAAAGTCTAGACTCAAAAGGAAGAAACGGTGGATACTCTATCAAGCCATAAATCCAATGTTACATGCATGGTCACCTTCTTTTCGTTTTTTATTTTTTTGACAATATTTTCAAATAATTCAATAAACCCTTCTGAGTGCAAATTGAGTAAATTATCGGGGTGCATGAAATACTTCCCAATCAGACATCTGGTAAGTTTTAGATAATTAATATTTTTAAGAGCAAAAAGGGTAATTACTCAAGATCGCTCTCATATGAACAATAAACGAGTCCCTATTCACATAAAAGAAAATTTGTGAAAATATCGAATTTTATTTGTAAAAATATTAATTTTTAAGTTTTTTATACTATTTCCCTGTCAGTCTCCCAACCACTTGAGTACAGATTTTACATAAATCAAAAATATCAAATGATCAAAGGAGAGAATATTTTAAATAAGCTTCATTTTTAGCCTCATATTTGACTTGAATAAATCCAGTAATCAGCTGATGTACACTACAGAATCTCTCATTAAAAATAATAAATAAATTAATATGGAGTCACTTAGAGAGTAATGTAGTCACTAGTCTTTATAGCACAATGCACATTAAGCCTTTTAATTACTTAATTAAAGCTATTCTTTTCAGGATAATTTTTTTTAACTAAAATAATTCTTTATATTACTGATAATAGAATGCTTGACAATATTCTAGTGAACCCCCAAAAAAAAAAAAATCTTGTGGAGATTTAACCGCTCACTTGTGCATTTTTTAAGGCACTAATCAATGTATTTTACCATCACTTGAGAACATTTTCATAGCTTAAAGTAAGTACTATTGGCTCTTTCTTAACAAATACTAATAGTTTTATCCTAATTGTCACCATTTCACCTATTTGTCTCGTACTATATGATAGCAACTATAGATTTTTCAATCATAAGATATTAGTTACCCTCTGGTCTCAAAATAAATGATCAGTTTTAATTTTTTTAGTCAAATAAATCATTTTTAAAATTAAATTTTAAAACCAAAAATAGGACTGGACCGACTATATATTATAAAGTTTTTGTAGGCCAATTTGGTGCTCTCAACCAACTGGATGATGTCCCAAAAAGCTTCAGAAGGTAGTCCAGCCACGCTTCATGATTGTGTTTTACTTTCATTATATTCTCATTTTACTATTCATATATATATATATATATATATATATATATATATATATATATTCATGTTATTAGTAATCCATTTTTTTTTATGATGAAGCACTACTCCATTCAGTATTGGAGTAGGCGGTGCAACCAATAAATTTCATCCACTTTTATTATCTCTAATTTTTAAGTACTCAGGGATGAATGATTTAAAACGACGGTGTATATAATTTGATGATACCACAAATTATGAATGTTAGCACTATATTTATACGTACTCAATATTTGACTTTTGTTCCTGTTAATCAGCTAAACGTTTAATGATTACTTCTCTTGTGGCACCCTAATTAAATTTGAGTGTATCTGAAATTCGGGGGATAAATTGTTTTTAGTTTGTCATCATATATTTACTAATTTTCTTGTCAAGCAGTGGGACTTTTATTTTGAGAGAGGCCAGAGGGAGAGCTAGCTATTCCTTCATGATTGTGGGTATGTATGGCACTTCATCTTTTGTCATTAATGCCTCCGTGGTGAAGTGAAGGTATCCGTCGATTCAGTGACGAACTCTTTTACGCCATTAATAATTGCGATTAATAATGCAATATTTCGTACCAAATGCTTGTGGTAGAGTAGAAACTCGCAAGCAACTGTCCAAACATGATAAAGAAAAAAAATGGGTTAGATCTTCATAATGATAATATCTAATTGGATTTAGGAATCTTTTTTATTCAAATGAGAGAAACGTCGAGAAAGAGATGGGTGGTCTATGGTAAAATAGAAAACAAAATTAAAAATTAGTCGTTGGAATTATTATTTTTTTTTTTAAAAAAAAATTGTTAAAAACCTTTTTATATATACTACAATTGTAGTTGTGATTACTTGGAGGAAATTTTCAATGAAAATAGATTTTGGGACCTTTAGTGATTAGTATATATATAGAGAGTATTGACGAGCCTCCTCGGCCTTTTCTAATTTTAGTTACTTGAGAGGCTCAACATGTTCTTCCCTGTTTCATGGAAAAGTTCAATTATGTCCACAAACTTCCCAAATCATTACCAAAAAAATCGTAATAATGTAATGTAGTAGTATACACACACACGTGATGATAATAGCGAATATAACTTGAATTGTAAAAATCTTCATCTTTTGTTGTTCTTTACTTTTGTTAAAAAACTGCCCGAGAAGTTATTCAGTGCTTCTCAACTATTATCGCGTGGTACTTTAAGCCAATCACATGTTGTTATTTCAGCACATGTAGTGGGTAATTTATATCTGGGTCCACTGCATATGTTGAAATGACAGCATGTGATTAGCATGAGATACCACGTGGCAATGTCCTAAGAACATTGAATAGTTACTGACATGATCCGTAAGTACGTGAAAGTTACGGGTAAACTTTAGATGGGGCCCAAGAAAATGTGAATTTGGACCCAATGAGAATTCTGACTTAGCATCACATAAAATGCAAATGCACAGCTGAACATTCCTAGCTACTCCTTTGTGCTGTGCTAATCTGAAACATAAAATGCAGATTTGCCAAACTTCTTGTATTTTATTTTTTTATTACTGAAAACAAATCTCCACATCTAAAAGACTTGGATATATGAGGACACCACTAGTAGCAGCAATGTAAGCTAGAAATAGATAACATTTGCAACAATTAGTCCCCTGCACTTTAAAATGGATAATATTTCCCTGGATGTGACTCTCAGCTGATGAATCCCTTGAACTTGATGACCATGCACTATACAATGTTTCTGCGACTGGTTCTGAGAATCCATCATCACTGAGATCCAGTATTTGCAACTGCTTTGCATTACTTATGCTATTTGATAGCTCTTGAATGAATTGGCATCCCTCATGCAATTGTCATCGATGAAGGTTTGACCCCGTCTTCACTTTCAGCAGCTTCAAGCTGATTGCAGTCCGTGTCAGCTGCACAAAATTCTCGTGGAGCAGCCTCAGCCTCCTCTCATTCAGATGCCTTAAATGAAGAGTTGATGAAATTGAGATCTGTCTGGAAAGAATTTGAGCTCTCTTTCACTGTTGCAAAGTTATGTAGCAAATTACGACTTTCATCCAGACAGACATTTGCAGCCAATTTTCTGCTAGTGCTTCAAGTATCCTGATCAGACCAACTGGTCCGAGTTGACACTCGTATAGCATCAAAACTTTTAGACAACAGTGAGGATTTTTTAGTAACGACGCCAATGCATTTTGAACTTCATTCAGACTAGAAATAAAACTGAAACAAATTTCTGAATACTATAACTAAATCATGTAAGATTATAAAGGCAAGGCAGGCCTGTTTCATTCAACCAAAACAAGCAAGAAACAAACAAGGAAATCTTTGAAGGCTACAAGGCATAAATCAAGCCTGAATACGTTATTAATCTGAACGGATGTCTTTTCATAACCACTGAAACTGCATAACAGAAAAACAAAAACTCACTTAACTTGCATGATTAGAATGAATTTACATATGATTCCTTGATAACAAACTCAGCCCACCAAAAAAATAATAAAAATAAAAATTCAGCAACTTCATCCATGAATTGAAACAGCAATGACTAAGGAGCTAAGTTAATTTCTTTAAGTAGAATATAAATACTCTATTTTTACACTAGAAATTAGAATTGCAATTATATATAGACGAGGACAATTGATCACAAAGAAAATAACCATCTAAAACATTACTCGGGTGAGATCGTGTTAAAAACATGTAAAGCACTTCAAATGTCCTTCTACGGTCCTTTCTAGTTGCTCGACTCGTGAGAACATAACCTGGAATTTAGTTTATTTTAACTTCCCTCCGCTCCAAAATAATGAATTATAAGATTACTTGCCTTCGTATTTTACGAGGGCAAGTGATCTTATAGTACATTTTATTGCACAAGAATAAGAAAATAGGCATTTCCATCAACTCTCTGATCATTGTTTATAGGGGTCACTCAACGACAGAGGAGGTCCTTGTCAATATCAGAAACAAGTGGAGTTTGAGTAACAAATGTCAAACCTCCAGAGGTTTCTTTTAAATTCCCATACGTTGATCACCTATTAGTTTATACATTTTAATGTACCAAACATTAAATGGTACACACACACACACACACACACACAAACACACATATATATATATATATAAACACTCTCCTGCATTTTGGCAAAGAAATTTAGTTCAATAATACCATTGATCAAAGCAATTTTAGCATGGAGTCCAACTAAGAAATGAGATGTCAGTCGACAAGATGATAGATCAAGCTTCACCAGTTCTCGAGTCTCACTGGACAATGACTCCATTAACTTTAATGCCCCATCCTGCAGTAAACATCATTGTGAGGTCTAGGTTAAGCATGACCAATAGAATGGTTGCACAATTTAAGAAACAAGAGAACCTAATAACAAATGTAAAGATTTAACAATATATACAAGTCACTCACAGTCCCTATACCAGTATCCCCAAGCATCAATTCTGACAAGCATGAGGTTTTGGCAAGTTGGCAAAGGCCATCTACCACAGCAGTGCTTGGCTTTAAACTGTTCAAACTTAGTTCTGAAAATCTGCGAGCAACCAAAAACTAGTAAGATAGTTTCCATATCAATCCATCCGAGGCATCTTATCTCAAATCCACCCCATTTGGGAGAAATAATTTAATGAATTTGAAAAAAGATATAAACCTGTCTAAAGTTGCAAGCTTGGCCAATAGATTTACCATCTCATTTCTAGATATCGGGTAGCTGTATCCTGTTGAATGATTCAACAGGAAAGAATATCTATCTACTTGCTATATTAAAGACACCTAAACAAAGTTGTGCTAGAACAGACCCAGAATCCAGCGAATCAGCAACCTTTTGAATTGTTCTAGACGTGATAGAACATCGTTCCACGTTTAAGCTATAAAGGGCTACAAAACAAAAGATCTATAAGATGAAAAACCATCAAGACTTCTGGAACTTAAGTACCAATATGCAAAACGCAACGTATTAGAGAAAGATATTCTGAATCTTTTCTCAACTGATTAGGCATTATATCAACATTACACATTGAAAGATGGGATTAAAATAAAATATAAGCAAAAAGTATATCTTGCTCAATTTGTCATTGCTCTTACTGGGGTTCAGATATAACAATTACTGAGGTGAAATAAATAATCAAATTTACCTCTGCAATTTTTCAAGATTTTTGCAAGGTACGATGCACATGAATCAGTCAAACGGTTTCCAGAGATGTTAAGCACTTCCAGTCGGGCAAATAGCACAGGGTACTCACATATCTGTATATTAAGAGAAATAAATACATTGTGAAGCAATGTAAAGGCTTGACTGTCTATAGCTGCATGGAAGAATAAGTTGGCCAACAGAGCATGAGCGAGGAATTTCAAAGAATTCTAATATATCATACAGATTACAGTTTAGCGCGAAATGTTCTAGAAATCCTTCTAGGACACCGCCTAGGCAGAATAAGAATTATAGACAAAAGAATTGTATTATAAATGGCTACAAATATGAAAAAAAAGAATTTGCTATGTCTTACATGATTGCAAGTAGCACGGATACAGGTGCGGGGATACGAGTGCATTATACGGGAATACGAAGATTTGTCAAATTTTAAAATATTAGGATTCAGGTGCGAGGATCGGTAACAACAAGAGCATAATTATAAGCTAACCGCCATGAATCCTAATGAGGCTGATAATCCAGTAGTGAAGTACCAATTAACAGAGAAAATCTATATTAAAAATTATAAGAAGAAAAGAAGTGCATCAATAAAACAATTCATTAGACCCTCCTTCCTATATAAAATGATGGACGTAAGATCATAAGAATTGGCATTGAAAATTGAAGGATTCCCCTTCTAGTCGCACGTTAAATTCTACCACATGGTTAAACGAAATTTTAAACAATGTTTCCTAAATTGTGGTGATGTGGTATGTGGAACGGAATAGAGAACAAAAAACCTCCCCTTTCGTGATATATGGTAAGGTAAGGGTAGATTTTGTTGGATAATTAGATTAATACAAAATACGTTTATTCAGAATGTGATACCGTGTGAATAATTTTTTATAAATATATAATATTAAAATATAATTACAACTAGTTGAGTTGTTTCTAAACAATGGGCAACAACAAAAGTATTTTTAACGAAATTAAGTCATGTTATCGCTTACTTTGATACCAAAAAGACGCTCACTTGACCACATTAGTTAGCATTCCCTAAAATCTTTTTTTACATTAAAGTTTCTAATAGAGTATTTTATATTTACTTATTTTGTAAATATCTTTGATATGTTAGAGGTACAATTAATTGAGTTATTTGTAAGCGGCGGTCACTATAAGAGTATTTTCAATGAGATTAAGTCATGTTGTCGCTTACTTTGATACCCACAAGAAGTTCATTTGATTACACTAGTTGGCATTTCTTAAAAATCTTCTTTTATATTAAGAATTTTAATAGAATGTTTTATATTTACTTATGTGATTATTTTACTTTGTAAATATCTTTGATAATTTTCTGGAAAATTCTACATAGTCAATTATGTTCTTCCATTAGATTTAAATTTCTTAGCCAATTATTGTATGACCCAAATATTATATACTTCTCATTTGTAGATCATAATGAGAAGTTGTAATCATACTTTTTCAAAAGAAGTTTAAGTGTATAGGGGTAAACAATTTTGAATTGTTATATATATTCTATGTTCCAAAATAAAAAAGTATTATATTTAAAATTTTGGTACCAAAACGTAATTCTCTACCACGGTACCATGCTAATGTTTAAGCAACATTTTGTTATATTTTCTTCGAGTTTATAATTTTATAAGATATACAACTCATCTTAACACTTTTGTTTTCTACATATCAATATTATCCAGTAGGGATGCATACAAAACCTAAGAAAGCTGAAAAATCAACCGAACCAAACCATTACTATTTCAAATCAAAAAATATAAAATCGAAAAAACCAAACACTATAAAACTGAAAAATCGAAACTAATTTGGTCGGTTTGGTTTGGCTTATCAAAAAATCAAAATCGACTGAACCAACTGAACAATTTAAAATTATAATATAATTTATATACTTTTCTAATAAATATTTATTTTATGTAATTATATATTTATTATATGCCTTTGTTGTGAGTGATTTTTGTTTTCCTGTGATGGATTTAAAAAACTTCTATCATAGTTAGTAGTTACTGAGATAGTGATTTATTAATTATTAGGACAAATTGACAATATGATGAATATCAAATTATCAATTACCAACAATATCACACATATTGTTAAGAACATAAGAAGTTTCACATGGTATTAATATTATATACAAAAACTGAGATAACATATTGTGATACTGAAATGAATTAATATTGAAGTGCGAGTTTAAAAATGAATTAAGGATGGTATTCTTGTACTTTAATTTTATTTAGATCAGATGAATTCATAACTCTATCCCTTATCCCTTATATTTAAGTTTTATAACTGACTAAATCGATTAAACCGACTGTTTTAACCGATAACCGATTACGGAGTAAAAATTTGGGCAGCTTTGATTTTTAATTTTTTATAACCAACTTAAATGGTTTGGTTATTTTTTTTTCAACCAAACCAACCGTTGTTCACCCCTATTATCCAGTACTATTTTACATTTTAAATCCAAGTTTTAATGTTTTAGTTGATGAGAAATAGAGAAAGGTGGAATACATACAAGACATTTATGCTGTGGTATTATTTCCGGTGAAATCCTGGCTCGAGATTTAACTTTTATGAAGGCCAACCTCTTGTAGCTAGTTGCATGCTCCCAGTCTTTCATTCACTTTGGAAATCAGTGTAACCTGCTGATACGAATACGACGTACCTTAGAATTAACATCCTCAAACCCCTAGCTTCTTGAAAAACCCTATCCCAGTGAAAGTTCTATGTTCCCCTTTGTGTATTCTGCCCATTTCGTCGTCAAGGTCCAATTATAGTGATATTTGTAGCTTGTGTTTTATTTATCTGTAAAATTCCTTTAATTCTTTTGTATGAATTTGCTATTATATATAACACGTAGATAGTAACATTCTTCAATTTTTACTTGAGTATTTCAAAGAGTAAGCAACCATTAATTGCAAATAGAGGATTAATTAGTCATTAATATCATTCTATATTTAATTCCATACAACTAGCTAGCTAGATAGTACAAATTTGGAGATAGACTCATCGAAAATTTCAAAACTTGATTGATGATTGAAGACTAAAACTTGCCATTAAAACTTGCCATTATAATTGAAGTTCTTGTCTCCTTGTTTGCTATACTTGTTCTCATAACCTAGATAGTCACTTAGCTCAATGTTTGTCTTCTTAATCAAATACAGACCACCTTGGCCTACCAACTCTTTCTATCTGCCACTTCAAAAAGAAGCCGCTTGTCTTGTGTACCACATGAACTTGGCCACTTTTGCATGTCATTTTCTTAGGACTATGGACACCACATATCTCCGCAATGGTATGCTACTATCCACTTTGGCTCTTAAGCCCTCATGGATTTATTTTTGGGCTTTACCCCAAAAGGCCTCATACCAATAGAAATACTTGTCCATCCTTATATACCAGTGATCTTCCCCACTTTTAGCCAATGTGGGACTTATGGTCGTATACCGAACAATCATCCCCTTGAACAAAGGACCATCGAGCCTCCCCTCAAACGATCATCTATCCGTCCCACTCTTTACTAACTAGGATTCTTCGCTTCGTTTGGTCATTTCGCGACTTCACTCCACTCCACTCCGTTTCGCTGGCACTTACCTTTTTTAAGTTTTCCAATAATGAGCCACAAGTTCTAACAATCTTTACCTTGGCGAATAACCTCGCCCATTCAGAAAGATAAGCCACTTGATCCAACCGATTTGAAGGGGACTCCTCATTTTCTAGCATCTGGAGACATTAACCAAGCTCAAGCAATGCTTGAACTTGTCCGCGATCACAGTCTTTGTCAACATGTCAGCTGCATTCTCAGAAGTGCGCACATTTTCCAATATCACATCACCCATAGCAATTAACTCTCCCACCTTATGAAACCTTACGTCAATATGCTTGGTCCTTACATGATACACTTGATGCTTTGCCAAATAAATGACACTCTGACTATCACAATACAGTTGTACTCCACCTTTGTGACGCCCCCAAATCTGGGCCCACACAGCCCAAACTTGAGTCGTCAAAATACTACAACAAAATTATTACAACAAAGCACAACGTACAACAATACAGTGTATAATAATACACAACTAAGTCTTCACTATTATTGCCACACTATTTTACAAAACGTGAAGACTATGATAGCTATTCCTCGGACCCTCACTCCATTCCCCGGCTAGACCCTGTTATGTTTTCATCTCCTGTTGAAAAACAATGGAACAAAAGAAAGGGTGAGCTCAAATAGCCCAGTAAAGAATATCATGACTAAGATAATGACGAATAAATTATCATTAGTCTTCAACAGTTGAGTTCTTGATAGAATACAATAGACTACAAGGTTTATATCAAAAACTGCAGTTAAATTCTTAAACAACGTTCAGATCAATAATAGCAGCGGAATGAGTAATCTATTAGAAGAATAATGCAGACTATAATGTCCACTCGGTTCTCTTTTTAGGAAAAACATCATCAACTTTTATCATCTGAAATATCATTAGTCAAGATAATACAAATTCACAGTTCCTGATCATAATCATGCACATCAACAGTTCATCTTTGTACTACGGGCCAAAGATATTCAATATAGCACCAACGGTCATGATTATACCAGATTCAGCCTTTGGTCATAATCATACCAAACAACAGTTCATCTTTGCACTACGGGCCAAAGAGAACATTCACCACGTGCCATAAAAGACACCGAACAGATGTATCGCCTTTAACCTATTATATCGCCTTTAACCTATCATCTGTTCAACAAATATATCACATCTGTGCCCCCGGCCACAGATATTCACAACAGCTTGATTTTTTTTGGATGATTAGAATGATGTAAATGATGAACAGAAGAAATAGGATAACAATAAGTATCAGAAGTTTACTTTGTACAGATTCAAATAATGTCCAAATTGTCAACATGATGTGGAGTGAAATTCAAGATCCACAGTTCAGAATAACGGTTACAATTCAATAGAAAGGTTCACGTAAATAGGAAGGTTCAGTTGAAATAATGAAGTTCAACTATTATGGAACATATAATATTTTTAGGAATTATAGAAGCAATAGTTCCATAATAAATTTCGATTTAGGAGTATGAAAGAAAATAATATCCCTTACCGTAGCAAGTTTGATTAACAAAAGGTGAAGGAAATTAATACAAAGGGTTATTCACCAACAGGCGGCAATCCGCTCCGTAAGGTTATTCCCACAATTTAATAGAATTTGAGTACAAAGAGTTATTCACCAAACAGGCGGCAATCCGCTCCGTAAGGTTATTCTCAGAGATTAATAATGAATGAATACGAAAGGTTATTCACCAACAGGCGGCAATCCGCTCCGTAAGGTTATTCCCACAATTTAATAGAATTTGAGTACAAAGAGTTATTCACCAAACAGGCGGCAATCCGCTCCGTAAGGTTATTCTCAGAGATTAATAATGAATACGAAGAAAAATTATGAAGAATATATATATGAAGAAAAATTAAATTTTGTATTTCATAAAATTCGGGGTCTTACAACCTCCCCTCCTTATGAAATTTTGTCCCCGAAATTGACGTACCTGACATATCGAAGAGGTAAGGATACTTAGATTTCATCTCAGATTCTAGCTCCCAGGTCATTTCCTCAGTATCTTGGTTCCTCCATAAAACCTTAACTTGAGGTATAACCTTTGAGCGTAGAATCTGCTCCTTCTTATCCAGGATCTTAACAGGTACCTCCTCGTATGTTAAATCCTCTGCTATAACGTCTGGTTCTAACTCAATGACGTGGTTTGGGTCCTTCACATATTTACGTAACATAGATATGTGAAAAACGTTATGGATGCGAGACATACTTGGTGGTAGGGCTAGTCTGTAGGCTACGGTTCCTATTCGATCGAGGATTTCAAATGGGCCAATAAATCGAGGGTTAAGCTTTCCTCTCTTTCCGAATCTCGTAACCCCTTTTCATGGAGAAACACGTAAGAATACATGATCTCCGACGTTGAAACTTTCGTCTCTCCGATGAAGATCAGCATAACTCTTTTGTCGTTCTTGTGCGGTCTGTATTCGTTGTCGGATCATTTGGATCTTTTCGGTCGTCAAGCGTACCAACTCGGGTCCCAACAATTTTGCTTCTCCTACCTCATTCCAACATATTGGAGAGCGACACTTCCTTCCATACAATGCCTCGAATGGAGCCATCCCTATGCTTGCTTGGTAACTGTTGTTGTAAGAAAATTCCACCAACGGCAAGTACTTATCCCATCTTCTTTTGAAGTCTAATACACAAAGTCTCAAAAGATCTTCGAGGGTCTGGATCGTCCTTTCCGATTGTCCGTCCGTTTGAGGATGGTATGCAGAACTAAAACGTAGTTCAGTGCCCATAGCTTTTTGTAGACTGATCCAAAAGCGTGAAGTGAATCTAGGTTCTCGATCAGAAACTATGGAAACTGGCATGCCATGCAATCTCACGATCTCATTTATGTACATACCGGCAAGACGTTCAAGTGAAAAGTTTTCTCGTATAGGCAAGAAATGAGCAGATTTGGTCAATCTATCTACGATCACCCAAATTGCATCTAAGCCTTGAGAAACTTTTGGAAGACCCGTCACGAAGTCCATATTGATGTGTTCCCACTTCCATTCGGGAACTTCAAGTGATTGTAATGGACCTTTAGGAACTTGATGTTCTGCCTTGACACGTTGACAAGTTAGGCACCTTGAGATAAACTCCGCAATCTCTCTTTTCATATTGTTCCACCAAAATGTATGTCGAAGATCTCGATACATCTTGGTACCTCCTGGGTGGATTGCAAACGGCGTGTTGTGTGCCTCCATCATGATTTTATGCTTTAATTCAGGATCGTTAGGAACACAGAGTCGAGAGTTGACTCGAAGTATTCCTTTCTTGTCGATTCTTGCTTCGGGAATGACACCTTCTTGTACTTTCTTTATCATGTTTATCAGTTCCGGATCGGTAGCTTGAGCAGCTTTAATTTTATCGATTAAAGTTGGTTCTACTCGCACGTGAGCAATCTTCGAGTGGGTCCCTGGTGTCTTTAGCTCTATCTCCATCTTTTGCAAGTCGTACAAAATACACTTTTGTGTTGTCAGCAGTGCACTTGTACTTGCATAAGATTTTCTGCTCAAAGCGTCAGCTACAACGTTCGCCTTTCCCGGGTGATACTGGATTGTGTGGTCATAATCCTTTAACAGCTCAAGCCAACGTCGTTGTCGCATGTTGAGTTCCTTCTGGGTGAAGAAATACTTGAGACTTTTATGATCCGTATAGATATCCATTTTTTCTCCGTACAAGTAGTGTCTCCAGATCTTCAACGCGAAAACGACTGCTGCCAACTCTAGATCATGAGTAGGATAATTTTTCTCATAATCTTTGAGTTGTCGAGAGGCATAGGCTATAACCTTTCCATGTTGCATAAGGACACAGCCTAGACCTTTGCCAGAAGCATCGCTGTAGATAACAAATTCTCCTGATCCTGATGGTATGGTCAGAACAGGAGCTGAAACAAGTCTCCTCTTGAGTTCTTGGAAACTCTTCTTGCATTCCTCGCTCGATATAAGTTTTGTACTAGAATGAATGATACCGATATCTAGTAATTAAACTTTCAACTCTTGGTGTTCTATGGGAGCCATTTGGTGTGGGACTTTAAAAATGGGCTTAGTGTCGGGTTCAAGATCGATACAGAATTCAATTTCACGGTTTGGGGTAAGCCAGAAAGTTCCTCAGAAAAAAAACGTCAGGAAACTCATTAACAATGGGAATATCATTCAAGTTTGACGTGTTTTTGTTCAAATCAGTGACATGAGCTAAAAAGGCTTGACATCCGTTTTTCAATAAACGAATGGCTTTATGGCTAGAAATAACAGTTATAGATTTCAATGGTTTAGTTGCTTGAATTTGCATGACAGGTTGATTAGGAATATGAAAACTAATAATCTTATGAAAACAATCAATTTTTTTTGCATGATGGGTAGTCAACCAATCAATTCCTAAAATCACATCAAATTCATGCATCTCCAAAGAAATAAGGTCAACAGGTAATGTGAGGTTGTTGATTTGAACTAGGCAAGATTTATAGATAGTAAATGTAATAGATATTTCTCCCAATGAGGTTTCAACTGATAAGTCAAAGTAAAAGTTTTCAGAAGTCAAATTTAAACGTTGAGCACACGTATGTGAGATAAAAGAATGGGTAGAGCAAGTATCTAACATGGCATAAACTTCACAAGAATTTATAAATAGTTTACCGGTTATCACCTCATTCGGTTTCTTGACTGTTATCGTCAAATCGAATCCCGAATACTTCATTCGGATCTTCACGTATTTCAACCATGGGAATACCACTGAATAATTTTCTAGCAAACTGTTTCTCGGGTTCATCAACTTCATCAGTAGTAAGGTACCAATGATTTCCATTAAAATAGTATTTTCGATAGACTGCAGTTTCCACGATAGTGACTAACTTAACCTGAATTCCTCTAAATTGTAACGCCCAAAAGTATAGAAACATCATTTTTAAATAATCTTGAAAATCATAGCTGGAACACCATAAATCCCAAAGACTAATATGAAAAGTCCATATATTCTGATCCTTTGTTATAGAGCATAACCAGGTGATATCACTCTCCCAATTAGTGAGTAAATTAAAGGCAATAATTTCCGCAAGTTCGTTACTTCCTTTAATTGCTTCTAAGAATGGATCTGGAACGACTGTAGCAGAGCTTTCACCTTCATCCTTACTGGATAGAACACGCATAATTTTTGCCTTAGGCAAATGATTCAACTCTGAGTTTGTAAGAAGATTATTTGTCGCCTCTTGTTTTGCAGCTACATTTGTTTCGGTAATTTCATAGTTAACCTCCTGATTTCCAAATGCCATAATTAACTGTGGTCACAAAATAAATGTTAGTTCAAATAAACTGACTCATCTCTTCATGTTCCTACATTCAAATCGATTCATTAGATAATAAAATCTATTTTAGGTAGGACACACTAGTGACTGATTCTATTCGTCTCTCCCCTCCTAGTTCTACCCCAGATCGCCATTAAAGACCATATCCCTAAGCTCTGATGCCAACTGTGACTCTCATCCCACCATAGGGACAGCACCTCACAATGGTACCTATCAGTTTGCCACCTGTACTATAGGCGTCCCCTACGGAGAGTCTGGCTTCGGTGCATCCCCTTTCCCTAGGAAGTCACCAGCGAGAGGCTCGGGGCTCTTCGTTATATGGCTCTGATACCAACTGTGACGCCCCCAAATCTGGGCCCACACAGCCCAAACTTGAGTCGTCAAAATACTACAACAAAATTATTACAACAAAGCACAACGTACAACAATACAGTGTATAATAATACACAACTAAGTCTTCACTATTATTGCCACACTATTTTACAAAACGTGAAGACTATGATAGCTATTCCTCGGACCCTCACTCCATTCCCCGGCTAGACCCTGTTATGTTTTCATCTCCTGTTGAAAAACAATGGAACAAAAGAAAGGGTGAGCTCAAATAGCCCAGTAAAGAATATCATGACTAAGATAATGACGAATAAATTATCATTAGTCTTCAACAGTTGAGTTCTTGATAGAATACAATAGACTACAAGGTTTATATCAAAAACTGCAGTTAAATTCTTAAACAACGTTCAGATCAATAATAGCAGCGGAATGAGTAATCTATTAGAAGAATAATGCAGACTATAATGTCCACTCGGTTCTCTTTTTAGGAAAAACATCATCAACTTTTATCATCTGAAATATCATTAGTCAAGATAATACAAATTCACAGTTCCTGATCATAATCATGCACATCAACAGTTCATCTTTGTACTACGGGCCAAAGATATTCAATATAGCACCAACGGTCATGATTATACCAGATTCAGCCTTTGGTCATAATCATACCAAACAACAGTTCATCTTTGCACTACGGGCCAAAGAGAACATTCACCACGTGCCATAAAAGACACCGAACAGATGTATCGCCTTTAACCTATTATATCGCCTTTAACCTATCATCTGTTCAACAAATATATCACATCTGTGCCCCCGGCCACAGATATTCACAACAGCTTGATTTTTTTTGGATGATTAGAATGATGTAAATGATGAACAGAAGAAATAGGATAACAATAAGTATCAGAAGTTTACTTTGTACAGATTCAAATAATGTCCAAATTGTCAACATGATGTGGAGTGAAATTCAAGATCCACAGTTCAGAATAACGGTTACAATTCAATAGAAAGGTTCACGTAAATAGGAAGGTTCAGTTGAAATAATGAAGTTCAACTATTATGGAACATATAATATTTTTAGGAATTATAGAAGCAATAGTTCCATAATAAATTTCGATTTAGGAGTATGAAAGAAAATAATATCCCTTACCGTAGCAAGTTTGATTAACAAAAGGTGAAGGAAATTAATACAAAGGGTTATTCACCAACAGGCGGCAATCCGCTCCGTAAGGTTATTCCCACAATTTAATAGAATTTGAGTACAAAGAGTTATTCACCAAACAGGCGGCAATCCGCTCCGTAAGGTTATTCTCAGAGATTAATAATGAATGAATACGAAAGGTTATTCACCAACAGGCGGCAATCCGCTCCGTAAGGTTATTCCCACAATTTAATAGAATTTGAGTACAAAGAGTTATTCACCAAACAGGCGGCAATCCGCTCCGTAAGGTTATTCTCAGAGATTAATAATGAATACGAAAGGTTATTCACCAACAGGCGGCAATCCGCTCCGTAAGGTTATTCCCACAATTTAATAGAATTTGAGTACAAAGAGTTATTCACCAAACAGGCGGCAATCCGCTCCGTAAGGTTATTCTCAGAGATTAATAATGAATGAATACGAAAGGTTATTCACCAACAGGCGGCAATCCGCTCCGTAAGGTTATTCCCACAATTTAATACATGGAAATAAAAGGCACGTCTTATGAGTAAGGAAGAAACAATATTATTATCGAGAATCAAATAATGATAATCCCTTACCATAGTATGTTTGAATAATGGAAGATGAAAAAGATGGTATCCCTTACCTCAACACGTGACTGGATATTGATTTAAATGAGGTTGATTAACTTGAACAGTACACGTATACTTATAGATCTTCACAAATACTCAAGATGACTTAAGCACACTTAGAGAGAACTTTCACAAGAAGTATTTAGAGAGAGAAAGAAAGAACAAGTAAGGAAGTTTATGAAAAATCCTTAAGTTAAGACTTCTATTTATAGCCAAAAATCTTATCATTCATTTAATCTAAACCATTCATTTAAAGATCATCTTTTAATCTACACCATCCATTTCAAATATTATATTATCTTTAATCTACACCATTCATTTCATATCACCTAATAATCACATAACTTTATATTATAAACAAATCAATTTAATTATTCAACAATAATTCACACTTTAATCTACACCATTCATTTCATATCACCTAATAATCACCTAACTTTATATTATAAACAAATCAATTCAATTATTCAACAATAATTCACACTTTAATCTACACCATTCATTTCATATCACCTAATAATCACCTAACTTTATATTATAAACAAATAACTTTATCAATTCAATTATTATGACTAATTGTTATAAATACAGTATAGTTAGTTCTTAGATATCAAGTCAATAAATTAATGAAACACAACTGTTTAAATAACATCATAATAGAGATAACAATAATGTAAAATAAAGCATACGTTACTGTGTAATGACAATTATTGATTCAATAATGTGAATTACTGTGCATATGTTACTGTGACAATTATTAGGTTCAATAATTTTAAACACAGTGCAACAACAATTATTGACTCAATGATATAAAATACAGTGTAATGACAATTATTAAATCAATAATGCAAAATACTGTGTAACAACAATTATTGAATTGATAATATAAAATATTATGCAGTGACAATTATCGATGAAATGATGCGTAACAGTTACGGTGTCAATTATCAGACCAAAAATATGAGACACTATGCAATACCGTGTGTTACTGTAGAGTACCGAGTGCTACAGAAAATACCAATAACTACCGTATGCTACTATTCTTTTATCACCGGTATTTTAACAGTTCCGTTGACTATTTTTATTTAAAAAGGTTATTTCTGTCGTTTTCTATATCCGACAAATATTCCGTTGTGGGGTCCACCAATAATTTGTTATTTCGGCGCCGTCGGACCAAACGAATATTCCCCGACCAAACGAATATTCCCCGATAAAGCGAATATTGTCCGACAAAATAAAATTTGCACATAACATCCTTAACTTTTAACTTTATCGATTTAACCACTTACTGTTTAAAAAAAATATCTATATGAAGAAAAATTAAATTTTGTATTTCATAAAATTCGGGGTCTTACAACCTTGATCTATGCCCAATTCCTTCACAAAAACCTTGAACCACAACGCTTCCTTCCCAGTCTCAACCATTGCTATGTACTCAGATTCAGTAGTAGATAGAGCCATTAGAGGTTTTACCATAGATCTCCAACAAATTGGTCTACCTGCCAGTGTAAATACATACCTTGTTGTAGACCTCAAGTCATCCAACCTTCTAGCATAGTCCACATCTACATACCCCACAACTGAAATCTAATCATGTTCCCTTGCAAACATAATCCCATGGTTTGCAGTATCTCTCAAATATTTGAATATCCAATTGACCGCTCTTCGATGCTTTCTACCTGGATTCGCCATGTGTTTGTTCACTGTACTGACTGCATGTGCCAAAACGAGTCTTGTACATACCATCGCATATATTAAGAAACCAACTGCACTTGCATAAGGCACGTTTGATATATCCTGAACCTCTTTAGCTGACTCCGGACACTGTGTTGTAAACAACCTAAAATGACTCGTCAATGGAGTACTGACATGTTTAGCATTAGCAATACTAAACTTCTCTAACACTTTCCCCACGTAATCCTTTTGGGACGATAACCACAACTTACCAACTGACCTATCCCTGTGAATCTCCATCCCAAGTATTTTCTTAGCAGCACCCAAATCCTTCATGTCAAACTCCTTTCCCAACAAGACCTTTAACTCGTTGACTTCAACCATACTTTTTGCAACAATAAGCGCAACAATCATACTCACAGTGGGTGAACCCAATTCGTACCATGACTAAATCAAACCTCTTATACCATTGTCTTGGAGACTACTTGATAGGAATGGATTTTATTATATTTTTATCCCTTAATTCTAAGTTTTTATAATTATTATGTGTCTAATTATATTATTTATTTTTATTTTGTGAGTTTTGAGTGTTTTATATTAGTTCTAAGTATTTTATGTTAACTTCAAGTGTTTTGACATTGTTTTGTAGGAATTGAAGTAAGGGCTTCGTGGATTGAAACTTGGAATGACTATATTTGGATTTTCAGCTTGCGATTTATCTAGCAGTTACTTCAAGCCTAATTTTGACATTTATGAAATTCGAATTTGTCAAATCCTAAAACATGAAAGTTGTAGATCAACTTCTCATCTTTTTGTAACATCTTGAATCATCTCAATCGGAGTCTGGATGAAAAAGTTATGGTCGTTTTTCCAAAAAACGCCAAAGTTAAAAAGTACTGGAGTGGGGCGCGCCATTTTTAGGCTATATCCGGCGCGAGGCGCACCAAGACATCAGATTTCTGCATATTCGGTTCGAGGCACGCCATTAAAGGTCATTTTCGGCGTGAGGCGTGCTAGGGTCTCGGCCAGGCTTGAATATTGACGCATTTTTGATGTTTTAGACTCCAAATTGGATTGAGTTTCCTTTTAATGTTAGGGATTTGTTATGTAACGTATAAATACATGTTAACACACATATTTTAGGGGAGATTAACATAGATGAAAGAGAAGAGATCAAGATTTGGAGGCAAGATTGAGAGCATGTCAAGCTAAGTTTTAAATTCTGTTCTAGGAGATTTCAAATCCAATTACAATTAATGGTTAAATTAATTCAGTAATATTATTTATTCTTCCTTATATGAAATTATTCGTGATAATATATTTTAATTTCTTTTTGATACTAAATTTGGTTGGTTTGATTAGAGCTCATTAAATTCACTAAATTTATGAATTATATTACGTATAATTGATATTGTTCCTAATCGTTAGTTGTAAATAGTGATAGATGATTGTGGTCAAGATTTTATTTATTACTATGGTTATTATGATGTAAGTTAAACAGTACGAACTTATGAGATTGTTGCTTAGAATAATTTAATTTTCTTGTGATTAATGCTTCAATTATGTTAAATTTAAAGAGCTTATTTTAGGTTGTATAATGGTTAAAACCTAATGAAGAGTTTGTTTTGTTAGATTAAAATTAAGGAAAATTTTAGGCAGCAAAGCTTATTGTTGCCTAGGGTTATTAGTTTCATGGAATGATATAAATATATTCTAATTGGTTTATCTATTAATTGTAAAGACGAGATTGAACTGAATAACTGAAATATTTAATTTATTGATTAATCTTATTAATTTATTTTTATTTATTTAGTTAATTATAATTAATTCAAAATCACCAATTTTAGTTTACATTACATAAAATTAAATTAATCATTCTCTGTAGGATCGACCCTTACTTGTTATTATATTGATTTTATGATTAAAAGTGAGGATTAATTTTGGAGTGCAAACGACAGCTACCACTACTTCAGCCCATATAGCGACTTCTTCAATCTACATACCAGGTGTTTAGTCTCAGGCTGCTTGAACCCCTTTAGTTGCTCCATAAATATAACTTCCTCCAAATTATCATGGGAAAATGCTATTTTCATATCCAGCTACTCTAACTTCAGATCATAACTAGCCATCAATGCCAAGATAATCCTGATTGAAATGTGCCTCGTCATTGGAGAAAACACCTCATCATAATCAATCCACTTCCTTTGTAAGTACCCCTTAACAACTAATCAAGCCTTGAACCTCTCCATTTCCTTTTCTGACACAACCTCTTTCTTTTTGTATACCCATTTGCAACCCAATGTCTTCTTTCCCTCAGGTAATTATACCAATTCCTAAGTCTTATTCTTCTTCAATGACTCTATCTCCTCCACTATGGCCTTCATTCATCTGTCCCTTTCAGGACTAATGATAGCATCCTGAAAGGTAGACGAATCCCCACTAGTGGTTGATAGTGCATATGAAACCATATCCTCAAATTCATACATCTCTGGTGATTTGACAATATGTTTGGGGTCCCCACTAGTGGTTGACTATTGTTGATCAATTTGTCCTACTGGTGATGAATCGTCGTCTTCATATTTGATTTTCCACTTCAGTTTTCCACACCCTGAATTTCTCAAAAATCTCAGACTTGTGCCGCATGAAGTACACCAAACTTTTCTCGAAAAATCATTGATAAAGTTCACGAAATACAGTGATCCTGCTTTCGAAGCTACACTCACTGGTCCCCATACATCATAATGCACGTAGTTGAGCATTCCCTTAGTTTTGTTCACTGCATGCCTAAATTTCACTTTACAATGTTTTCCCAGAACATAGAAATTGCAGAAATCAAGTTTGCACGATTTCACCCCTTTCAATAATTTTTTTTAATGTAATCCCAGCGTTCCACGTCCCTCCATATGTCCAAACCGCATATGTCACAACAATGTATCATCAGTGTCTTCAGCAGTAGTGGTAGGAGCTCTACCTATAACTGTACTCCCTATCAAATGATAGATATTTCCACCAAATCACTAGAGCTCTATTCGCTACCTTCATGACTCCACCGCATGTTTTATATTCACAACCATTAAAGTTTAAAGTTCCTAACGAAATTAGATTTTTTCTTAGACCTGGAACATGCCTAACATCACCAAGTGTTCTCACAACACTATCAAACATTTTAATCTTCATTGTGCATATTCCAATGATATTACATGAAGCATCATTACCCATCAGAACAGTACCATAATTCACTGACCTGTACGTGCCAAACCACTCCTTGTTAGGCGACATGTGAAACGAACATGAGCCCAGAATCCATAAATCTTCCACGTGCTCTATGTTCGCTGAAACTGACAATATATCACCGTCACAATCATCCGATGTTTCCTCCACAACGTTTGCAGATTTAGATGGTCCATATTTCTTCCACGATCCATTTCCTTCATTCTTTTTTCTGTATAGACAGCCTTTCTCGAAGTGTCTTGTCTCGTGACACTTGTAACACTTCAACTCCTTTCGCTCAGGAGTCCCACCCCTTGACTTCGACTTCCCACGCGCTCCTGTCTTTCTCTTTTTCGATTTTTTGCCACGTTCCTCTCCCCCTTTTGCCACCAGCCCTTCCCCCGATATACACCTGTCTGTTGCCAACATTGATTGTACGCAAGCAGGGCTGCTGTGACTTCCTCTAATTCTAGAGTTTCTTTCCCCCACAGTAGGGTTGTAACGATAGTCTCCATAAAACTCGGTAGAGAGCACAACAACATTAACACCTGATCTTTCTCGTCAAATTTCACTTCAATCCTTAGCATATCACTATTAATCTGATTGAATGTATGAATGTGCTGAATAAGGTCTGAACCATCGATCATCTTTAGTCCATACAGTTTCTGCTTCAGGAACAGCTCATTTGTCAATGATTTTGACGTATACCTGGACTCCAACTTTGCCCAAACACTCGCTAGTGATTCATCACCAACATGTGATACATAACTTTGTCTGCCAGATACAAGCGAATCTTACTAACTGCCTTCATATGCAATTTTTCTCAATTATCACTCGACATGGCATCTGGTTTCTTCTTTAGCGCCTTCACCAATCCCTACTGCACCAACAGATCTTTGAACTTTATAACAGACGAACTTGAAGTCATCGTTATTCGCGTGTTCAATTAAACCCGAGCTCTGATATCACTTCTTAGGACTATGTACACCACATATCTCCACAATGGTATAATATTTTCCACTTTGGGTCTAAGCCCTCATGGATTTGCTTTTGGGCTTTACCCCAAAAGGCTTCATACCAATGAAAATATTTGTCCAACCTTATAAATCCATGATCCTCTGTACTTTTAGCCAATGTGAGACTTATGGTTGTATACCCAACACATTTTCTTTGCATTTTCAAAGAAACGTGAAACTAGTTCCTGCGCAAAAAATTTATTATTTTTTTAAAGAACATAGTCAAATTACAAAAGAAAATTAATAAATGAATTTTTTTAATGACATTTGAGACGCGTGTCACTAAAAAATTCGTTCAAGATGTATGTGTCCAGATCATGTTTCCATGTTATAAATGACGTGATAATACTTCCGATGAATGTTTAGCCGAAAAATGAGAGTGTCCATTTGACAAAAAATGATGGGAACTAGTTGACCTTCCCCCTGGTTTTAAATGTATTGGTCCTAAATGGATTTTTAAGAAAAAAATTAAAATTTGATGGATCATTTGATAAGTTCAAAGCTAGACTAGTTGTTAAAGATGAACACAAAAAATATCTAATTTTGATCCTATAATTTGGAACAGAAGGAGTATCAAGTAATATAATTAGTAAATTGTCAAAATTACCCTTAAAATATAAAGGGGCTAGATAAATCAAACTTTATTTTGATAAAACATATTTGCTGCTAAAATCGCAAGGCAGCTCCAAATCAATGAGAAATTAAATTAAATATTTTAACAAATACTTAATGCAGCAAAGTAATTAAATATTATAACAAGAATGCAATCTAGACCCTAAAGGGCAACAGGTTGACATCTATATCATCTGGAATTGGACGTTGAGATGGGAATTTCGGAAGGAGGCACGCAATGTGTTTGGCAGTTTCCAAATATGATGCATATGTTCTTATAATCCCAACATTTTTAGTAGTTGCAATTTTTGGCTCTTCAATTTCGTTATATTCTTTATTGGATTCGATCAAAGTCTTGGCTAATGGCAATAGTCCGTAGTTTTCCTTTTCTTGGAGAGTCGATTTGAAGGCGCTTTTCTTAGAGGTCCAGGCGCCAGTTTTCCAGTTGAAGTGGTACAGTGGAAGGAACCGCTGGCCATAAATAGCCGTAAATTCTAGCGCAGCTAAAATAAACTCAAACTCTTCATTTGACATGTAGTAAGGGAAGCTGATTCTTGTCCAACCAGGTTTCACTGGAGTGTAACCCTGTCAATTATTACCAAGAGGAAAAAATAAATTAGTTTCTTATATGCATAACAATGTTCAAAGTGGATTCATTGATCAATGTTGTATCGCATTATACTTGTACTATAAATGTCATCAGAAATGTAATTTTATACTAAGTAACTTGTTTTTATAAACCGTCTAAATAGGTTGTCATTTCAAATTGCTTGAATCAGATTAACAATAAGTACTCACCTTTTGGATTGCAGATCTAAAGGCAAGTGATAGAGGTTCATCAATATGTAGCAAGCTATGTCCATATGGTCCAGCGCAAGCACAACCGCCTCGGGCTTGGATGCCAAATAAATCGTTGAGGAGTTTCGCAACAAATGGCCCATGAAGAGGTTTGTCGCGCTTGTTACCTGTCTCTCTCCACAGGTAAAGCCTATCTATACCCTTTTCTTGTATAGTATCATCTGTGTTTATGTCATTTGATGAAGAATATGTAGTAGTATATACAAGGAAAGATATAATAGCTTGCCTGTTTTCACTTGTATTTCCTAAAACACATATGTTTGGATTTGGAAGAAGCCTTTGTAGTGCTATTTTGGTGTAGTGGTGTTCTTGTATATTGATTGTCTTGTAACCAATGTATTCTTTTATCCAGAATGCCAATGCTGCTCTAATTTTTTGGATGATTGGTGGAGTTCCAGCATCTTCCCTTTCTTCTACGTCTTCCACATATAATGTGTCCTGAAATTCATGAAATGAAATTTTAAAAATCATATTTGGCAGAAAAAATCATTTGTTGAATGAAATTAAGTCTGATTGTTTTTATGATTTTACTGTTATTAAGTGCAATTCATGATGGTCTCAACTCTCAAACAAAAAACTTGAAGCATGAATAGTCAATATGTGTGTAAAATGCAAAGTAGTACATTAAATTTGTCAGAATATGCAGATACGATCCTACTATTCTCAGCCTACTTAAATAACTTAGGCTTATCAAATCTTAGGTACTAAAATTCGGATCTACCACCAGGAATGCGTCCTCCGACCATGGAGACCTCCTCAATTTACGTATTTAGCAAAACGGTCCTTTGTGCTACGTTATACATTTAATTAGTAGTACACAATTGTTCTACATAAGACAACTTTGCACTATTAAACAATACAATTTTAGACCACTAAATCTATCACAAGGGATTATTGCTAAATATGCAAGCTAAGAACTAAACCCACACATTTTGACAAACGTCTAAATGTGAAATTTTAATATTTTAGTCTCAATATATATCTTAGGTGGTTTTCTAGGAAAAAAAGTGGCAGTCCCACTTTTGTTAGATTAAAGTCTTAATAAAGTGATTTCTCTTGGACCAAACAAAAAAGTAGGAGTAATATACTATTTACTTACCTTTTCATTGAAGCCATTGACAAAATGAACAGTCCCTCCTCCACAAGTTGATGGAGGAGAAGACTTGAGCTGATATAGGGCCTTGCTCATCAATAGGATGCCGGGTGATCCTGGCCCTCCAACAAACTTGTGTGGGCTCAGGAAAATAGCATCATACCCGTCTATCTCCCCTGATCTCATGTCAATCTCCACGTACGGACCACTGTATTTACACGAAACCATTAACGCATGCATATTAGACATATTAAGATGTACATAACATGCAATAATGATGTTAAAAGTATGCTTGGTTGACTTTTTTTCCATTAATAAATACTATCTCCCTTAAAAGATAAAAATCACTTATTAATTTTTATGATTAAATTATTTATTTTTTAAATTAATATATTTTATTTTTCTTTTATATATATGTAAAACGCCTATAAATATTATAAATTACATATAATTTAGTACTAATCTTAATATTTATTTATTTTTAAAAAAATTAAATATATATATTTAATCGTTAATTTTAAAAATAGTCAATGAATTTTTTTTTTATCGGAGAGAGAATAACTAAAAGGCATGCCACAAATATCTTTGACTACAGGAAGAATCAAATATATATATATGTAGACATGGTTCATAGTTAAGTTGACTATGGCCGACATCCGTCAAATAATTTAGTGGATGCGTTTTAACACTAGCGTCTGTCAAATTTAAAAAGGTTAATTCAAAAACATAGTTGGGCAAGGATGATATACAGAAAAGTTTATGCATATCTTAAAATTTTAAAATACTTCATTAACGTCAGTTGACAAATCACTATTTTTCTAATGACTAGTTTGACATTTCATCATTTTATTTATATATATGTACCTTGCGGCGAAATCAAAACATGCAAAACCTCCGTATTGATGAAGTAGAGAAGCTAGGCCTCGAGTATCCGAATTAACCCCAGTGACATTACTACAAGCTGAGAAAGAACCCAAAATTGGCCTGTTGGTAAACTGATAATGCTCAAGTTTGAGCTTTAAAGCTTCCTTGTCTAACAACCCATCCTTGTCCAAACCAATCTCCACTACTTCTGCTAGGGTTTGCCTCCATGAGAGAATGTTGGAATGGTGCTCATATGGTCCAACCAAAACAACCCACTTTTCTCTACTACTTAGCGTTTCTAAAACCCTTTCTCTCATAATTGATGGGATGCTGATTCCCATAACTTCTTGGAGTCGTTTTATCGCAGCTGTTGTGCCTGAACCACAGAAAATTAGAGCGTCATCTCGTCCGCCGCCTAAGCATTTCTTTACGTACTCGGTCGCTTCATGCAGAATGGTGGTTGTCCGGTGGCCAACGTAGCTGTCACTAGTGTGACTATTGCCTATAGATAAAAATGGCAATTCAAGTTAGATACGTACCATTTAAGAATTACAAATATATTTTGACTTTTAAACCCATTTGTTAAATCATAAAATTAAAGTAAAAACTGATGTGAATTCATACAAGTGTTACCTTTTGACTTCTAAGCCAACTTGCGAATTAAATCTGATATAAATTGATTTAAGTGTTTGAAAGTGGCAGATATAATAATTAACAGTATTTTCTAGCTTATATATATATATATATATATGTTTGTAAAATTAATTTTAAAAAGTCAATGAATATCACTCTGTTGGAAACCAGGCTGAGTTTGAGCAAATATTTTTAGATCATAAAATAGGCCCAAATCTAGCATATAAGTGTGTCAAGTTTTCTGTAACTCAAAAATAATTGGTAACTGGAAGAGTTGGCCTCAACCTATATATAATAGCTAGATATATTTTTCCAAACTAGCTATTCAGTGTGGAACTTTTGCATACAAGCTCTAACAAGATATCAACTTTAAAAATTGTGTAGGTAAAGACATATTTTATGAAACCATCAACGTATGCATGTAAAAATATTAACTAATTAATTACCATAGAAAGGAAGCACATTTTTGATGATATAATCTTCAATATAGTAAAGACAACGGCCCGAGGCAGTGTGATCAGCATATGTGAGTCTGCGACTTCCAAAAGGTGTATCAAACTCTGTATTGCCACCGATAATTTGAGATCTCAGCCAAGATAATTTCTTCTCCACGGAGTCACCTATCGGAACGCCTTTTTCTAAAATCCGAAATGATTTGAATCGACGGCCCAGATCATTCGGTGACTCTAAAATATGTGATCTAGGTGAGATCACCATGGTGGTGGTGCAGTTTTCTTTATGGTCGGGTTGTTCATTCAAGATGAGGTGCTCAAATTCCATGTTGAGAATACGAGGAAGGTAATTAATTTAATGCATTTGAGAATAGGTGAGAGTTGGTAATTATAAGAAAATAAAGTCAACAATTTTAAAGGGTCAGCTCCTAGATAATATTTAAAAGGGCTGGCTAAGTAAATCTGAAGGAAGTAAGCCGTGTAGTTTTGTAAACAAACGGGTTCGTAATTGGTCTGTGGGTTAAATAAAGTAATAGTCTCCAGGTTTAGACCAACTACTAATTGTTGAAAATCTTTAAATATGCAAACAATGACAGAGAGGTCAATACATATATATTCTCAACAAAAACTTTCTCTTTCCCTTTTCTATATTATTTACTTTTACATTTGTGTGTTTTTGGATGTAAAGTTGAGTGTGCACATAGATTGGTAAATTAAACGTATCGTAACATAAGTCCTAGCTAGGGGCCTACAATTAGCTAGGCATGGTCTTTTTAGTCAATTCAATAAAAGGAATAAAGGATGGGAGTATTTTTTTCCATTAAACCTAATCTTATCAATCTATTATAATATTCAATGACTTAGGTAAGAGTTTTATCGCAAAACAATTTGTAGCATTATCTCATAATTATTATGCGATATATGATCTACACAAAAATTATTCATAATATCCCTTAAATATAAAAAAAAAATAAAAATTAAGGGGATACTGCATAACAATTTCATGATACCTCTAATTTTTTTCTACTGCAAAATAGTTTTACGATTTGTCCAGAAAGCAAACAAAAATTAGGGGATACCTCAGAACTGTTATGTGGTACCCCATAAAAAAAAATTAACTATCGTAAAATAATTCTGCTATACGTCTAGAAAGCAACAAAAAAAAATTACGAGGTACCGCATAACATTTATACAGTGCCACCTAATTTATTTTTTTCTTTCTGGACATACCGCAGAACTATTATGATGTAGAAAAAAAAATATAAGGTACTGCAGAATTGTTATGTGATATCCTGTAATTTTATTTTTTATTTTTTTTACATCTATGGGTTTATAGGTAATTTTTGTGGGCCATATATCTAAGTCATTCGGTATTGTGAAAGACAAATAAAATTGAGTTAGATGGGGGAAAAAAATCATTTTTTTTTATTATAGATCATTTCCTGTGTATATATATTATTGTAGATTTATAAAGGGAAATGATATGTATGCATAATTTATTATTATATTTAGCATCAAACCATTATTATTAAATATTTGTGACGTACGTCCTAATTGAGTGGGGATGAACTTCCACTCTGACCCATCCAACTTCACAGCATTATTATGAAAATTTTCGTTCATATTTTAAGAATGCAAGTCATTAATTAAACAATACACGTCTAATTTCTACCGAACTTTACAGGGAAGGAGTTGAAATTTCATTTTGCCACTACAGGAGGTGTAAGAGTCAGCGCACCAGGTTCTAATCCAAGGAAATGGAATCTTCACTGGCCTCCATTATTTGCAAATTTACTGGTGCCAATAATCGTTCCTTGTTTATTACCAAACAGGAAAACATGTGTTGCTGGTCTTTCTCGTCGATCTCCGTTGGCGTTAATATATACTAGCTAGCAGCACCCGTGCACACGTGATGCCACGTGTGCAAAATAAATTGATGTTTAGTATTATATATATATATATATATATATATATATATATATATATATATATATGTATAATACTAAACATACACTACAACCAAATATTACGTACATCTTAACCATTAAAAAGTGGGACTTGACACAGATTTCCGTGTCAGGCCCCATCTTTTAATGGTTGAGATCATCTTGTTGTGTTCTACGTAGTATTCCATATAGTGCATTTATACTTATTCATATATATATATATATATATATATATATATATATATATATAAAGGAACTATATTATATAAGTTAATAAACATACTGACAACATGTTCAAAAAATCACAAAAAATATACCTCCGTCTAATTGGCACAAAACTTATACCGAGTGCGCCTGGATTTTACTTCATTAATTAAATATGCACATACTACAGTTGAAAAAATAATACTATACCTAATTTTATTATGAAAGAAGTATCCAGCTTGGATTAGTGATACAAATTTGTTCTTCTGGAAATCACATATAGGAGTCATTTCAAAAGCCGTTGTTCAAGAAAAATTATTAAATATTTTTGAAGTATTTGTCACGTGATGTCTTATACCATTTATGTACTGTCACTTTAACACTTAAAATAAAATAATAATTACTCGTTGTTCAAGCAATAATTAAAATTATTACCTTTTACATAATTAGTTAATAATACTATTTGCATTGTACCATAAATGATAGTGTAGTGATAGAAAACTCTCTTTTTAATGTGCAAGATTATAGATTTAGGAGCATTATTTTCAGATTTAGACCGATCATTGAACCAAAAAGAGTATTGGGTGGATGGGTCATTGGTCCAACTAATGGTCAAATCATTATTGTACTAGTAACGTCATAAATACATAAAATATATATATAATTAATGATTAATAAATTTTTAGAACTTTTAATTTTTTGTAAGCTAAAATATAGTGAAATAATATTATAATATTAGTAAATACTAAATTTATATGGGAAAAAAAAGATATTAAATCATACTCTTAACTCAAAAGTGATAGAATCAAACACAAATGATCATTTTCAATATTTAAAAGTTCATTTCACAATTTTCACTACTTACTTTTTGGTTAAGTACTGTTTCAATCATTTTAACACAATCAGTTACCCACTTTGCAAATAAATCCACTCAAACGCTCGTGATCATCCAACAGGCATCTAATTCCAAACTTTTACTGTAACAGATTGGATCTCTGTTACTAGCTTATGAAGCAACCCAACCACTAATTTGAGAGATTAACGGAGCTATTTTGACAAAACAACTAAGTTTTCCATTAATGGAGATGAAAATGATAACAAGCAGGTTGAGAAAATTACACAGCTACTGATAAATTCTTCCCTGATCCCCCTTGTTTCCTCTACTGAAAAGGGCCTCGTCCAAGTTCACCCACTCGACTTAGGCCCCAAGTTGTTCTGTTTGTTACACACTGAAGATTGGCGATTCGAATTATAGAAATTCTAATAACTTGAGTTTTTCATCTGGGGTTGAACGATGTGAGAGCTTGTTGTTGCGTTCACGGCGTAAATTCTCACAACTTTGCAAGCCTTAATTTTATTTTATTTTATTTATCTAAGCTTAAGTCAGTGAACCGGTCTAATCTGTGAACCAATTATCGATTCACTGGGTCAGTGAACCGGTCCAATCCGTGAACCAATTATCGGTTCATTCGGTCAACCAGTTGAACTACTGATTCACTGAATTTGAGCGATTTTTGGACAAAACTGAGTTAATGGTCTAATCCGGACCGGAGTGCCAACCGGTTGGATTGTCGGTCCGATCCAAATTTTACAACCTTGCTTAGGAGTTTGAGTACGTCACTCAGCATGTAGATGCTCTTTTAAAATCATCGCACAATTTAAATTTTAAAATTGATATCAGTTTATTTGATTTTAGTCAATATAAAACGATCAATACGATTGTAATAATATTAAAATTTTAGAATTTTGCAAATTACATAACTTTCAAAACAAATGGCATTGGGAGATAGAGTAAAATTTCATTTACTGCAAGTAGGTGAAAACAAAGGGCGTGCAAGAGGTAGTAATTTGTGAAATTGCCTTGAAGTTTCTGATACCAATTAGAATACCATAAAATGGAACAAGTATTGGATAATAAATTATCTTAATTTAAGGGGGACGTGGTACTGTTTTTTGTATCTTTTTGGTTAATGTCCTAGCCTAGGATCCTAATATAAGAGGGAGGAGTTTAGGTAGTTTCATCACCTAATATTTCCACCTCTATTAATAGAAGTGAATTATATCAATTATCAAATAATTATCGATAACAATTCTCTTTACTTGGTTAAACAATAATTGAACTTGATCTTGGTGGATTTATCGTCTAGAAACTTTTGTGATCATGAAAACTTCAATCACAATTCAACTCATAAAGGCCGCAATAATTATGTTATCAAAATAATAAATATTGATAAAAATTTAAAGGTAATGTTTGTTTATAAAAATCATGTTTAAGATTAAATTATTTTTATTAATTTAACACAATTTCGGACTATTTTATCTCATGATAGGGAATTAATAGTCCTTTAAATAATCTCATGGACTACTTTTTTTATCATTCTTAAAGCTATTTATGAGAGATTATATAATCCTATGATGAATTTGAGATTAATAATCTCCCTCATTTTAAGCTATTAAATGACTTTATAGAACTAATAATTCAACATTGAGGGACTAATAATTTCTCGTCATGGGATAAAATAATCCGAAATAGTGTTAAATTAATACAAATAGTTTAATCCTAAATATATTTTTTTACAAACAAACATAACCAAAATGTTATTAAAAGTACATAAAATATTACTAAACACATATTTATTTTGACAGTATAAAAAATTGTTTTACCATTAACAGCGGTCTATAAAAATTCATAGAATTGGACAAAAGTAACCGAGGAGTAACTGATCACTCTCCATCCTTTAATTAACATAACTAAGAAGGCATTTTGCCCACCAAAAAATGGTATGGTTAGTCTAAATTTTATGAGCCGTGTTCATGAGTTGAGTTCCTTTTTGTATCACCCAACCCAAATATTCTCCAATTACTTTATAATTATGTGCGAGTTCTATTTAGCAAAAACATGCAATTTCCGGTAATTATCCAATAAATATAAGAAATCCATGATAGCCTAGACTTACGAACCAGTAAAAATTTAACACGTTAGCTGCATACACTGTTAAAAATAAAAAATAAAAAAATACCTGTAAGCCCAAAAGTACTGAATAATCATTATCTACGTACTCTATGGTTCAACTTATTCTTTACTGGAACAAAATTTAAAATTTGATACATACACATATATGTATGACATGCATACAAGTTCCATAAAGAATCGAAGTACCAAAAAAGAGAAGTCTAGTTACTACACGAGGCTCAGCACTAGTCCTGCATACTGAAACCTTGTCTTGATACATTGAATTATCCATTGCCTTCAAACATCTTTCCACTTAAAACTGCAAGCTGAACTACTGTCAACGCTATCTCATGCGATTCTTGAACCACATATACATTCTGGGTATGGATTTTGGTAAAAGGATTCTTCAAACCTGAACCTTGCTCGCCCTTTGATTCCCGGAGGAGCACCGCCTCTTTTCCTGGGAGCTCCACGCCTGTAATTTCAATTTACGGAATAGATTAAACTGTGATCTTCCAGGGGTTATTAGAAAGGCTTCAAAGTTTTCAAAAAAAATTCTTGCATTCTTTTTTACATGGAGTTTTAGCACAATTTCTTTACACCGTTCTAGCGACTAAGCATATCTTCACTTGCTAATACTAACTCCATATTTGGACATTAGGGGGAAACCTCTTTCTATCGGAAATTCAAAAGGAAATTAAGGAAATCAAATATCAGGTATATAATGAAGCTCCAATTATTTTTCAGACTACATTCCTTTTCATTCCCTCACATTGTCCAAGTTCCAAACATAGCCTTAAGTTTCTTTATATTTCTCCAAAAATTCCTCTGAATCATTCTCATCAAAAGATTGTTCAATTGCAAATAACTGTAAACGACTGCAGTTCTCCAACCAATAGAACCCCTAAAAGAATAAAATTGATTATTAATTTATGACAAAAAAAATGACCTCGAAATTTGTAATCAAATTACCTATTCTTGTGCAATTTGATCACAAGACCTGACAAGGACGAGCTGTCTTTGATCTGTCCGCTTTCCAGCTTATCAAATATGTCAACAAGACCTTTCCTGCAAATCATATTTGCAGATGCCAGTGGCATTAGAAATATGAATTTTAAAAAAATAAAATAAAAATAAAGAATATATTCCAACTGCACCGCCTACATCCACAACCAGAAGAAGAAAAAGAAATAGGAAAACGAAAAAATAGACCCCCAGGTTCCTTTGTTCCATTCCCCACCTTTTTTTTATACTTGCTTTATTTTTTTGTGTGCAGAAAGTAAGTGTTAGCTGCCTATATTATTGTGGGAAATATTCCTCAATGTTCAGTTAATTCTAGACTATGTTATTGGTAAATCGGGGTGCAAGAGGTTCCCCCAGCATTCTCCAGGTAAGCAGAACAATGTTAAGCTACTGATGCAATCTGCATTACACATTTTCCGAGGAAGTAGTCTCAATGAAACAAGTGTACCCAAAAAGATACTACTTACTAAAATACAGTTGCATATATTGGAACCAGATTAGCCCAAGATTTAAAACCATCGTAGTAAAACTCTTGACAACCTGAACACATCCTTGTATATTTGTATGATAATTCATAAGATAAAAGATTAACCAAGAGTTTGGAAGGTTCAATGGTCAATAGACTATATGTTCAAAAAACCAAACTGATCAGAAACATATGACCACTTAGCTGCCTTATTAGTACCTGTCTGGAGTGATTGTTTTTCGGTGGCCTAGGAATCTGCGGTGCCCCTCAACAGTTCTGGCCATGTTACCTGAATATGATGGAATGAATATGTCACTCTCTACTGAGATTATATAATCAAGTGCAGCAGTCTGAGAGGCGTGATTGGTAAATTCTTTCAGTTCTTCCTGGGTCGCTAATGATTCCTGTCATCAATCATACACTTTACACATGGTTGCACAAAATGGCTGACACGGGACCATCAGCATATTTTCCAATATAAAAAGAAGAACATAAAAGATATTGATTTAGGCAAACCTTGAAAACTACATTTGGGAAGTGAGAAGTGAGCTCTGTAAGGTGAGTACTGCCACCATAAATTTCCCCAGCAGCAATATATATTAATGTTGATGAAGAGTAACCAAGAGCTTGAAGAAATATGCCAACCTCCTTAGGAGTAATTGGACAAAACCCTCCTATTCTCTGTTCTGTTGAGTTTATCTTCTTTATCTTCCAGTGGTTTGTGTTCTCCCTACGAAATGATAAGGAAAAAATAAGACTGATCCACAGGGTTGACTAAGCTACTATGCTTCTAATCTAGAAATGTGATCTACAGCAGGTAATTAAGAACTGCACCAAAATTTATTATTATTAGGACAAATCTTATGATTTTTTCTTTCTTTCTAGAACATCCATACTTTAGTTTAAACATGATCATATTGAAATATTTATTAAATATTAGTAAATCATGCTTCACATGGTATCCTCATAATTTAAATGCATCCTTGGAGGAAAGTGAAAATAGTAAGGTCCTATAAACACTTCATCCAGTGCAACCAATACAACATAAACAAAACATTACCGATGCATACAATAATGTGAAGTACACCGTGATGAACCAATATCAATAGAGATATAATTGCTTAACTGCTAGCTATTGAAGAACCTTAGCGGGTAGGTTTGCCACTTCTCAACTTATCACCAGGGAACTGTAATGCATGCATAAATGAACATTCAAACATGTGTGTGTCTATCAGTATCGAGAAATTATCACCTCATTACTCTCAGCTCTTCTGATTCGGCATCAGTAAGACCATAAGTACACCCAGTGAAAGATAGCATGTCTTTCTCGTATCTTAGATGAAGAGCAATGTATCTTCCAGCACGCAATCTCAGCCGCTCCACTAATTTCTGTGGTGTCACCGTCATGTATGCTCAGAACCTAATTTAACAGGAATCCCCATTGGAGACCTCTTAAAAGTATCCTTTTAACTATAACATATATGCGCACGCACACAAGTGACCAAGATATACAATTTAAGATGTCATGCCCACAGTAAAGGTTTAACAAATCTTACAGGATTTCGGGGGGGGGGGGGGGGGGGGGGGGGGGGTGTTCAACTTTTATATCTTATACCCAACATGACATTTCATAACAAATACAAACCGTTCCAAAATTTAGCATAATTTGGAAGAAATTAAACAACTTTCATTAATATATTATGTACAAATTATCATCCAAGGGTAACTAGACAATATGCAAAAGGTTACTAGGATATAGGCATATCTGGTGGAAAAAGTTAAACTTCTAACCTTCCCTAGGTTCTCAATAGGAGGAGTGAATCGAAGAGCGTGATAGAGAGAACGACATCTTAACCTCTGGATATCAAGGGGAAGATCATTGTTTGCAAGTCGAGAATCTGATTTTGGAACATGTACTACCTGCACAAAATGCTTCAAAAGTCACTTATCAAGCTCAAAATTTGCACTTATCAAACAGGGAAGCTCCAATAATTTATCTTCTGTATTCAATAATTTGATTTCAGAAATCTCTATGAAACAAGAATGTTGCTCAAACTAAAGAAAATAAAAAATAATGCTAGTTGACAATTCTATGATCTAAAGAAAAAGACAAGCCTTAGTACATTTGAA